>CM043700.1:86385619-86985619 GCA_023935145.1 Bretschneidera sinensis
ATAAATTTTTCTGGTAGTAAATTAATATGAAATCGTTTAATCCCATTTTTTATGGCTAAAAATTATTTTTCATATGTAATATAATTTATTTCATTAGGTTTAAATTTACTAGAATTAAATCCACAAACTGATTCTTCATTTTGTTTTATGGCTTTAAGTATTGCTCCCCAGTAATTATCATTGGCATCGGTTTCAAAGATAAGTTTATCTCTTCTTGTTTAGGAAAATAAACATAAGGTAACTTATTGATTTCAAATTTGAATTGTTTAATCAAATTAGTATCTATTTTATCCTATGCAAAAAATTTATTTTTTGTTAGTTTATTTAACAAATTTTTTCGTTTTGGAAAATCTTTAATAAATTGTCTTCCATAATTTAGTATTCCCAAGAAATTTTGTAACTTTTTTTATCTTTAATTTCTTTTGAGAAATCTCTTGTTTTTGATATAATATGTGTTTGTAATCTAATTCCTCTTTATGATAGACATAATATTAAAAAAAAAATCAATTTTTGTGTTCTAAACCTCGATCATTTTGGGGTTAAGAATTATTTCATGTTGAATAAATAAATTACAACCTTTTGAAGATGTTGTTTATATTTCTGCTGTTTTGGAGAAAACTAAAACATCATCAATATAAACTAAACAAAAATCTATATATTTACTAAATATAATGTCCATCTATCTTTGGAATATCTATGGTGCATTATACAGTTCAAAGGGCATTACAGTCCACTGATAATGTCCATAAGGAACACTAACGGTACATTTGGAATTGAAGCTTGGAATTGAAATTGAGTTGGAATCATACTTTTTTTCAACATTAAAATGGTTGAAAAATATCATGATTCTAACTCAATTCAAATTCCAAGCTTCAATTCCAGACAATCAAACGTAGCGTAAATGCAGTCAATGGTTTGGATTCTTAAGTTAGTTTTATTTGCCAAAATCCTGACTTGCAATCAAATTTACTATTTTGTTTTTGTATTTTTAGTTTTATTAATAAAACATATTTTCTTGGAATAAAGTAACCATCAAATTCAATATTTTGATTTAATTGCTTATAATTTATCAGCATTCTTGTTTTTCCTCGTTTAATTTCTGAATGGTTTCTTACCATAAAGGTAGTGGAAACACTCCTACAAGAGCAAGTGAAGATGGAATTATAAAAATTCCTATCTTTTATAAATCTAAGGTAAAAGATTAAAAGAAAAATATTTTGACCTAAGATATATCCATATATGAGTAATTCAAATCGAAATAAAAGCCTTAGTTTGACAAGGATTTGACATCCCTATATTTGCAATCATTTTAGATAAAAGATGGAAAGATTTAATTAAAGCATTAGTTGGAAGTATCCAGTTAAACCTAGTAACAAGAATAGTATGGTTTAAAGTAAAACCAAACTATTTTATGTACATAGAAGATCCAAATATACAAAATAATATAAAATTAAGAATTCAAACTAAAAATATTGAAATGGAAGGAAATAGTTTTGATTTGTCAATACAATGGAAACCAATCCATGAATTAACAAATCTAACAACAACTTCTACTAAAAAGATAGATAGTAAAATAATTGAAATCTTCGAACCACGAACATTCTATTTAGAAATTCAACCAAAATTGATGAATTGAAAAGACTTAGAAATACCAAATTAATGGTTGTTGACAGAAACAACTGAAGAAATCTCTAATAAGTTAATCCAACCTATTGAATTTAAAGCATATGATAATAATTTATATTTTCGATAGACTAGATGTAACGGCCCATCTTGAGTGGACCCTACTCAGAACGTGTCCATTACCTTTTAGCACTGAGCACCTTGACTCAAGATGCACACATACAAATTAAACAACAATTCTTTCAATCATTTCAATTTAATACAAACATACAATCTTGAATACAATAAATCCTTCAATACAATTTATTAACTCTAAGGCTTTACAAGAGACACAAAATAAAAGGATACTCAACCATAAGAATGTTGTGTACGATGAGCTTACTAAGGTCTTACATCAACTTTGACCAAAAACCTTCCGACGACTTTCCTGAAATATTAGTAAAAATGAGGGGGTGATCTAAAAAGCTCAATGAGTAAAATATCTTACTAAGAGTAATCGTTTTAGGGACATTCTTCTTAAATTTTAATTCTTATCATATGTGTTATAAATAGATATAGGTGTAAATCGACTTATATCTTTTAGATTTTTCAAAGGAGAGTCCAACCTTTAGAAAAATAATATTTATTATATAAAATACAATCTTACCATAACATTTGTGAAAACTAATTATTCATAATGTTCATCTCGTTATATATTCTTATCATATAACAAATAATTATCATCCACATATTTCATTTAATAAGTTACATCGTATGCCTTTCATAAGCCAAAAATCAAATACCATTCTTGGGCCAAACATAAAACATCTTGATAAGAGCCATAAAATGCATCTCAACAATGTTTAATTGTTAGCATTTTATGATTCTTCTTGGTCTTTATTGCACTTTTATGTGTTGATAACTCTTAAGTAATATTATTGGACCACTAACTTATTCCAGTGCATTTTCAGGTATTTTGAGTCCAAAGAGAAGAAGAAGCGATCGTTGTTTAAAAGCAACAAGATTCCATGCACGACGGAGCATCAGAGTGGCTGTGGAGAGGCAAAACATGAAGAAAATCAACAATCAGTGAGCACTGCGGTGCTCCTCAGCCAGCACCACGGCGCCCAGAAACCTCCATGTTGTGAACAATCAGTGAGCACCGCGGTGCTCCCCAGCTAGCACCGCGGTGCCCAGAAGCTTACCCAGCCAAATCATACCCAGCACCGCAGCGCCCATGAAGCAGCACCGCAGTGCGCACACGGGATTGTATCTCTGAGTTAAACTTTAATTAGGGTTTTAAACATTAGATTAAACCCAAGAACACCCTTGGACCCTTGTACTATAAATAAGTCACTTAGGGTTTAAGAGAGAGGAGATCTTGTTGTGCAAAAAAAAGCCAGAAAACTCAAGGCAGCAGCTCTCATCCATAAAAGTATTTAGCCATGAACACCATGGCTAACTAACTACCAAGCAAGGCGAAGTGATGAATCCCTAGGTGTAGTTGTTCCTATCTTCCCTTATTTGATTCAGTTGTAATAAGAATTTATTGTTAAAACATTGCCATGATTTACTTCTTTATCTAATTATAAGATCTTATCTATTCCGTTGATCGTATTTTTCTCCTTGATGTAAATTTAGTTATGCTTCTCTTATGTCAAGATTGTTTGGGTATAATTGAGTCCGGTAAATCTAGCCTTTATGTTTGTCCATTACTGCAATATTGTCAACAAAGATATATTGTCGTTTCTTGATAAACCTATAGGATAGATCATATGTGTATGAATCAAAAATAAAAATTATTTCATAACAATCATATTAAGGTTTATATATGTGCTCATTGAATACTTGCTGGTTGCCTGTTTGGGATGTGAAACTTGCAACCGAGATAAAAATAACTAAATTAAGTTAGGAATAGGGCAACGAACTTGGGGAGGATTCCAGGATCCTTGTTATCTTCCTATTATATTCTACAATTTATTTTACACAATTACTTCACTACCAAAAGTTCATATTTTCTCACTTAAATCTTTATCGTTTGTGTTATGGTTTACACCTTCTTTTGTAGTTAACTTGTTTCCCTGTGGAGCCGACACCCCAAAGTCGTGCTACAACAACCATGTATGTTTTGGGAGAAATCAAATTTTGGCGCCGTTGCCGGGGAAACACGCTCACTTACAAAGAAGTTTGTCAACCCTGAGACAAAACGGTACCATCGTTCATTTCTATTAGTTTTGATTTTCTGATTTTTCTATTATTTTATTTGGTTCTATTTTAATTATTACTTTTAAAAGCTCAGTTGGCATATGCTTAGATCGAGATATTCGCGAGGGAGATTCATTAAGGGATCCAAATTAGAGATACCATTTCCTTCCACGTCCGTTAGTGAAACCTCGCCTAGATCAAACCCTAGTATACACCTAACTGAAAATTTAGAAACTTTTGTTAACATGGCTGAAAACCCTAATGAGAATGTTGCTAGGACACTTAAAGTTTATCTACATTCTAGCTAGACAGCCACACCATCATGCATAATGTTTCCAACCAACACTCGTTATCAAGATTTTAAAATAGGGATGATATAATTACTCCCTACTTTTCATGGCTTGGAAAACGAAAACCCCTATGTGCACATTAGAAAATTTGAGGAAGTAGTTGTGACTTTTCATAGTCAAGATGCAACTGATGATATAGTGAGACTCAAATTTTTTCCTTTCTCATTGAAGGATAAAGCTAAGAGTTGGTTATACTCGTTGAGACCACGATCAATTGGGTCATGGAATGAGATGACCCAAGTCTTTTTTAACAAGTACTTCCCTCAACATAAGACTAATGCATCGAAAAGACAAATCTCCACCTTTGAACAAAAGGAAAATGAGACTTTGTATCAGTCTTAGGAGAAATTTAAAGAGCTGTTAAGTATGTGTCCACATCATGGGTATGAAAATTGGCGTTTAGTGAGCTATTTCTATGAGAGTCTTACCTATAGAGAACGCCAATTTGTTGAGATGATGTGCAATGGTGAATTTCTGCAAAAAAAACCCTGATGAGGCTATTGAGTACCTCAATGAGCTTGTTGAAAAAGCTCACACATAGACTGGACCTAGTGCTACTGAAAGCACAAATAGATCATGACCTATAAGAAACCCTAGTGGTGGAGGAATCTACCATCTTAGGGAAGAGGATAACCTTAAGGCCAAGATCGAGATGCTTACTAGGGAGTTAGAGGCATTAAAAACTAAAAAGCCAACACACATGGTTAATCAAGCCGAACCTTTAGAACCATGCTTTGTGTGTAGCGGGGTTGATCATCCCGCTCAAGATTGCCCCACATTTGTTGACATGAGAGGGCTCTATGAGGAACAATGTAATGCCTTAGGCATGTACAAGAAAACTCCAGCACCCTTCTCTAACACTTATAATCCGGGGTGGTGAAATCACCCCAACTTCAATTGGAAATCTGAAAAATCAGCAGCATGCACAACCCCCTAGATCATACCCATCACCTTATCATGCACCCTCATCCTCTAGGAACTTTTTAGAAGACACCTTACATGCTTTTATAGAAGCACAAGGTAAGACAAACCAAATGTGTGAGGCTTTAATTACACAAGTGGTTGAGGAAAACAAAGAAATAAGGAACCAAGTGTCTAAATTAATGGGCTCCTTGAGTGTGACTGAGCGAGGTAAGTTCCCTTCCCAAGCTCAATCCATACCTCACGGTCAATATATGGCACAAGAAAATTTGAAAGATGTAAATGCCATTGTGACACGAAGTGGTAAGTCACTACACATCCCACTAATGAATAAACCCGAGGATGTGAGAAAAGGTCAAACTAGTAGTGAAGCCGAACTGCCTAAAGAGCCTAAAGTGGCCAAATATCTTGTTAAGGCACCATTCCTCCAAGCCTTAAAATCCAACAAGAAAAATCTGGAAATAAATAATGAAATCCTTGAGAACTTAAGGCAAGTGAAACTTAATCTTCCTCTTTTGCATGTGATTAAACAAGTCCCTACCTATGCAAAAGTTCTCAAGGATTTATGCACAATTAAGAGAAAACACCATGTCAAGAAAACAACATTCCTAACTAAGCAAGTTAGTGCGTTAATTGAGCAAAGAATTCCCCCAAAATACAAAGATCCGGGTTGTCCTACCATTGCGTGCAGCATTGGAAATCATGAGGTTGGATAAGCCTTGCTAGATTTAGGAGCTAGTGTAAATCTGATGTCATTCTCCATTTATTTACAGCTGGGGTTAGGAGAAATCAAACCAACTGGCATGGTATTGCAATTGGCTGACCGTTCAGTCAAAGTACCCTGGGGTGTGGTAGAAGATGTTTTAATTCAAATTGATAAATTTTACTATCCTGTTGATTTCTTAATTCTTGATACTACTTTTGCTGTTGACACTAACTCTAAAATCCCTTTGATTTTGGGTAGACCTTTTCTTGCTACTACGAATGCTCTAATAAATTGTAGGAATGAATTCATGAAGCTGTCCTTTGGCAATATGACCCTTGAAGTGAATATTTTCAATGTTGCGAAACAGCCTGAAGATGAGGACGAAAACCACCAGCTTTACATGATTGAGTCACTTATCAATGAGGGAGTTTCCTTAGCTCATGATTATGATCCTCTTAAGAATTTTCTTGTTAATTCTGAGATAGATTTATTTGATGATAAAACTGATATAATTAATATTTGTGCTGTTTTTGACAAATCTCAGGATTATAGCAATCGGGCATAGCAATCAAGGTTTGAGGAGCTGCTCGAAAGAAGCAAGACACAAGTCTCCTCAAGTGTGGAAGCACCTAAGGTCGAATTAAAACCGCTACCTAAGGGTTTAAAACATGCCTTTCTCGATCTAGGTGATACTTTTCATGTCTAAGATCCAAGGAAAGAAATTAATTCAAACTTTAAATGCACACAAATCAGCCTTAGGATGGAGTATGGCTGATTTAAAGGGAATTAATCCCCTAATCTGCTCCCATAAAATAAATTTGGATGAAGGAACTAGTCCTTGTAGAGACCCTCAACGTAGGCTTAACCCCACTATGAAAGAAGTAATGAAAAATGAAGTGTTGAAACTGTTAGATGCGGGTATTATATATCCCATAGCTGATAGTAAGTGGGTAAGCCCTACACAAGTCGTCTCTAAAAAGTCCGGAGTCACTGTGGTGAAGAATGACCTAAGAGAGCTAGTCCCTACCAAACTTGTGACCGGGTGGCGTATGTGCATTGATTATAGAAAATTAAATGCTACGACCCGGAAAGACCACTTCCCACTCCCTTTTATTGATCAAATTCTTAAGCATGTAGCTGGTCATCCCTTTTACTATTTTCTAGATGGTTATTATGGTTATTATCAAATGGAAATTGCATTAGAAGACCAAGAAAAGACCACTTTTACTTGTCCCTTTGGCACCTATTCTTTTCGTAGAATGCCATTTGGATTACGTAACACCCCTACTACTTTTCAACGCTGTATGATAAGTATTTTTAGTGACATGGTTGAAAGTCGCATGTAGGTTTTTATAGATGACCTAACTGTTTTTGGATCTTCATTTGAAGCATGCTTAATAAATTTAGAAAGAGTATTAATTCGCTGTGAAGAAAAAAAATTAGTTTTAAATTGGGAAAAATGCCATTTCATGGTACAATCCAGTATTGTCTTGGGGCATATTGTCTCTTCTAAAGGAATAGAGGTAGATCAATCTAAGATTGAATTAATCTCTAAATTACCTACCCCTAAGACAATAAAGGATGCGAGATCTTTCCTTGGTCATGCTGGTTTTTATAGGAGGTTCATATAGAATTTTTCAAATATCTCTAGACCTCTAAGTGCCCTCCTAGTTAAAGACACTCCCTTTGAATGGACACAAGCTTGTCAAGAAGCATTCCAAATGCTGATCGGCAAGCTTACTTCCGCACCTATAATGTAGTCACCGGATTGGACTTTGCCTTTTGAAATTATGTGTGATGCTAGTGACTACGCTGTAGGTGCTGTTCTTGGATAGCGAAGAGAGGGAAAACCTTTTGTCATTTACTATGCTAGTAAGACTTTAAATAGTGCTCAAATGAATTACTCTACAACTGAAAAAGAATTTCTAGCTGTAGTATTTGCTTTAGATAAATTTCGTGCTTATATAATTAGGTCGCCTATCCTTATTTTTACAGATCATGCCGCCATCAAGTATCTTTTTGAAAATGGGGCGGTAGAAATTGAAGATACTAGAGATGACCGGGTCTTTAAAGTAAACAGTCAACGACTTAAGATCTTAATCGATAGACATGATCTAGAAGTGGAAGACATTCCGCTTATGGATCCGGTCTATTCACCTTGACCACACAACAAAGGTATGTTTTTTTTATTTATTATTTATTTTTTGATTTGTTTGTTCTGTTTTTAATTAATTTTTACTCAATCTTAATTGTTAGTTTTTAGTTTAATTTAAATTTTTAGGATTATTTTTTTTTTATTTTGGCTGACTTTGTTTTATTTTTCTCTTTCATTTAGCAAAAACCCAACACATGAAAATTTTCTTCTTGCAGACCAGGCCCAGCACCGTAGCGCACTGCACAGTGCCAGCTCGAGCCCAGCACAAAGCTAACCCTAAATCTACACTATAAAATCCATTTTGCAGCCTTCTTCTTCATTTCTCCTTTCACAAAACCACCAGCACACTACCTCCTCTCTCAACTTTGAAACAAATCCTTACTTGCCCACTCACTTGGACTCAAAACTTTCTTGTTTGTATCATGATTGCTCACTGATTTTGCTGTTTTTGCTACCTTTTCTCTCAAAAGCTTGGTTACAAGAAGACTTGGGGTTTATCAAAGCACACTTCAAGAGGAAGGTAGTCTTTCTTCTCTCCAACATAGACATCAATTAAGACCACTTTCTTCCATTTTATTGCTTATTTGTGATATTTAGTGGTTACATTTTGCCCTAAGTCTACTATTTTATATATATTTGATTTCAATGCACCTAAGACCAAGAGACCTAGGGAGCAAACACAACAAGAGTATGATGACACCAAATTTGTGAGTTTTGAAGCAAATGAGAGATATATTAGAACGCTGCAAAGCCGAAAACCCATTCCCGAAAGAGGATTCAACATCACCGAGAGGGGAAATCCGACCTTATTTAGAATGATTCTAGATACGAATTGGGGTACATTTACAAGACCACCCTCTCCCTCCCTCCCAAATTTGGTTAGAGAATTTTACGTAAATGCGCCCGAGCATAGGAATGGTAAAGTGAGAGTAAGAGGGCGAACAGTTTCTTTTAGTAGCTCAACCATTAATAGCTTCTATGGATTATCTGACATTGAACACAATGACTATAGTGCATATGTATCTACCATTAATTATGAAGAGATTTGTACTACTCTTTGTATTCCAGGCACTATATGGAAAATGACGGGTGATATCCCTGTCACTTTGCCCGGTACTTCTCTCAATGCCAATGCTAGGGCTTGGCAATATTTTATATGTCAGTGGATGATGCCTGCTTTACACTATAGTGCCTTAACTGTTGAGTGAACTGTGTTAATCTATGCAATTTTGATGGGCATGACTATCGATGTGGGCCAAGTCATATATAATTCTATCAAACACACTATTAGACAAAAGTTCAGATTATATTTTCCTTCTTTAATAACCCAATTGTGCATCCGAGCCAGAGTCCAATACAGCCCTGATGAGGTGACTTAGCAACCTAAAAAACCCATCGATGATATCCTATTAGCTCAGATTAAAGACTCAAGGCCACCAATTCTGGGAGAGGAGGCAGTATTTGCTGCCCACTCCCCCACCTCTAGGCATTTCACGGTTGTCGAGCGACTTGAGTGGATAGAGAGTCATTTTGACGAGCATCATAAATTATTGCTTGATAGGTTAGATCGTCAAGACAAATTTTTGGCTCGGCAAGCCGATTATCATGTGGAGGTCAAATCCTCCTTTGGTCAGATGTACCAACACCTTGCCTCTGCTACTGGTTGTAATATGGGTCATTTTCCTACAATGCCACCCTATCCGGGTTCATCTTTTGATCCACCTCCTGAGGAAGGTGAAGAGAGTGAAGGGAATGCAGACGATGATGAGAATTTAGAGGAATAGTTTTGGGTTTTATCTCTTATTTTCCCTTTTCCTTAGTTTATTTTTCATTATTATTTTTTTTTTCATTTTAGTGATTTTTCTCCATTTTATGTGCTAACCTAACATATGGTGGGAATCTTAAGGACACACCATAGTTGTTTTCTTTTTGTTGTCTTGTTCTATGTTGTAGATTGGAATTTCAGCAAGAAGAATGGCATGTAATCCACCTGGTGGTGCACATTTTTCAGCACCTGTTCACTCGTGCTTACAAAGGGAGTTTTTCTTTACTTTCTCTTTAATATTGAGGATAATGCAAAATTTTAAGTTGGGGGTGGAGACGTATTTCTTTAAAATTGCTTGGTGTTACCTTCCCTTACCTTTTGTTTTAAGCATGATTTGTGTTTGCCTTAGATGTAATTCACATGTCAATGATATAAGCTTAATTGAGATAACATATAACACTTAGAAGAAGTTAAATTTTGTTTTGGTTTGAAAATACTTTAAGTGTCAATCTTGATTTGGTTAGAGACTCTAGTTTGTGGTAAGATTGTATGTTTAATCTCAAGCACTTAGAGAAGTTTTATGTTTGATTATTTTGTGAATATTTTTACGGTCTTGGCAAGCTCTAGAACTTATTTGATAATCACTCGAGGTGAATTCCTAGAATGCATATTACTTAGGATATGATATAGGCTATTTTTGGACCGTTTGAGCCTTTCGAACTTACCCTTGCTATATTCATCACTAGTTACCTGTTTGAACCTTTTTTCTTGAAAAAGAATTTGAGCCTTGTTTCTTTCAATAGCCCATTTACTCACCTTTATGAGTCTAAAAATATTTTATCCTTACCTTTCTTTTAAAAGAACTTAGTTATACATATTTGTTGAAAAACACTTAAAAGGAGTAAGGATGGAAATATGAGAAAATATCATTACCATAACCCAAGTACACTAAAGGAGATAAGTTGGGGGTTATGGAAAAGAAAAGAAAAATGAAAAAAAAATGAGATGAATGGTCTTATGCCGAAATACAAAAAGAAAAGAAAAGAAAAGAGAAGTAAATTATGGCAAAGAAAGAAGAAAAGAAAGAAAAAGTGATGATTTGATAAGAATGCTCAAAAAATGGTTGAAAAAGTTGGGAGTCTAAGAAAGGTTATCTAGTGCTTAAAAATAGTTGTGAGCTAAGAGATAATTTTACTTGTGAATCCTTTATGTTCTTTCTTAAACTCTACCTTAGCCTAACGTTACAAGTTTATTAAAGACCTATTGATCCAATGTAATGTGATTTTTCTACAATAGTGGAGAGTGATTTGAAAAATAAACCTATGGAGCTTGTTTATGTGATTGATGTCACACAATTTATTATATTTTTAGAGGCCAAGATTTGTATTCACTAATGTTATACATAAAATCATCCGGGTGTACGTATTAATGGATTGTGGTAAGATGAATGTTAAGAGTCAATAACGATTTCAAGATTTATGTTTGGATTACTTTCGAACTTGGGTGAATTTAAACGATTTTATGTGTTGCATCTTATGCAAAATTTTTGAGAAAAAATGTGAATCACTCTTGGTTAACACTAATATTGCTTTACTTTACTTTGATTCCCACCATGCAATTCATCTTTTGTTTCCGCTTGAATTGCTAGGGACTAGCAATAAGCTAGTTGGGGATTGTGATAAGAGCCATAAAATGCATCTCAACAATGTTTAATTGTTAGCATTTTATGATTTTTCTCGGTCTTTATTGCACTTTTATGTGTTGATAACTCTTAAGTAATATTATTGGACCACTGACTTATTTCAGTGCATTTTCAAGTATTTTGATTCCAAAGAGAAGAAGAAGCGATCGTTGTTTAAAAGCACCAAGATTCTATGCACAACGGAGCATCAGAGTGGCTGCGGAGAGGCAAAACATGAAGAAAATCAACAATCAGTGAGCGCAGTGATGCCCCTCAGCCAGCACCATGGTGCCCAGAAACCTCCATGTTGTGAACAATCAGTGAGCACTGCGATGCTCCCCAGCCAGCACCGCGGTGCCCAGAAGCTTACCCAGCCAAATCATACTTAGCACCGCAGCGCCCATAAAGCAGCACCGCAGTGCGCACACTAGATTGTATCTCTAAGTTAGACTTTAATTAGGGTTTTAAACATTAGATTAAACTCAAGAACACCCTTGGACCCTTGTACTATAAATAGGTCACTTAGGGTTTAAGAGAGAGGAGATCTTGGTGTGGAAAAAAAGGCCAGAAAACTCAAGGTAGCAGCTCTCATCCATAAAAGTGTTTAGCCATGAACACTATGGCTAACTAATTTCCAAGCAAGGCGAAGGGATGAATCCCTAGTTGTAGTTGTTCCTATCTTCCCTTATTTGATTCAGTTGTAATAAGAATTTATTGTCAAAACATTGCCATGATTTACTTCTTTATCTAATTATAAGATCTTATCTATTCCGGTGATCGTATCTTTCTCCTTTATATAAATTTAGTCATGATTCTCTTATGTCAAGATTGTTTGGGTATAATTGAGTCCAGTAAATCTAGCCTTTAGGTTTGTCCATTACTGCAATATTGTCAACAAAGATATATTGTCGTTTCTTGATAAACATATAGGATATATCATATGTGCATGAATCGAAAATAAAAAGTATTTCATAACAATCATATTAGGGTTTAAATATGTGCTCATTGAATACTTGTCAGTTGCTTGTTTGGGATGTGAAACTTGCTCCGAGATAAAAATAACTAAATCAAGTTAAGAATAGGGCAACGAACCTGGGGAGGATTCCTGGATCCTTGTTATCTTCCTATTATATTCTACAATCTATTTTACACAATTACTTCACTACCAAAAGTTCATATTTTCTCACTTAAATCTTTATCGTTTGTGTTATGGTTTACACCTTTTTTTTGTAGTTAACTTGTTTCCTTATGGAATCGACACCCCAAAGCCGTGCTACAACAACCGCGTATGTTTTGGGCGTAATCACATCTTCATGGATCAAACACAAATTTTACCTCTCATAGACTAAGTATAACTCATGCCACTCATGGGCCAAATATAATTCATTTTCTCATGGGCCAAGCATAATTCATGCCTCTCATAGGCTAAGCATAATTCATGCCTCTCATGGGCCAAACATAATTTTCACCAACCATCAATGGAAAAATGCAATGCAATACGATGCGAGTTCACTTCTTTATACACTTATATTCTTTTCCAATTTCAATTCATTTTTACTTGCCTCTCATGGGCTAATCATATAGCAATTGGGACGTTTCTCCATATAAATAATTTCGATCCTCTCCCTACCCTTTACTAGGCAAGGTCCTAATGTTTAAATAATTTGGATCTCCTCCTTACCCTTTACTAGGCATAGTCCTATATTTAAAATAAAATCTGGATCACCTCCTTACCCCTTACTAGGCAGAGTCCTTACATTTAAAATCAAATTGGATCTCCTACTTACCCATTACTAGGCGAAGTCCTTACATTAAAAATCACATGCAATAATTGTAAATCATAATCCAAACAAATCTTCAATCAAACACTCATCAACTTCTCATATCATTAAATTCATAACTTATATAAATCATATCACTTCAAATATGTATGTGTAAACATTTCTCATTTCTATATCATTTATACTTCAATAACCTTTTGAATTTTAGTCATCAACTCAAATAGTATATTGTTCATACTAGAGAGGTCATACCAAGAAGCTTATACAAGCGCGCGCGCGCGCACACACACACACACACACACACACACACACACACATATATATATATATATATATATATGTATAATTTGATGGTTACTTTTGCAACGACACATCCTGGGTTGGCCACCCCCGAGACAGTGTCATCACATTTTGAAAATCCAGCGTGACACATAGATGCAACAATAAAAATTTATTAACAGCAAATTTACTTCAATCCTCAACCCTTAACATGGGAGATACATCATTCAGATCTCAACTTAAACGTTGTATACAACATAATATGTATGAATATTTACAAATATATATTTTTTTCTCCTTAGTCTGAAGATGTGGACCACGTGGCTTACAGATAATAAATCCGTCTGAATCTCAGCTCACCAACTATTTGTCCTGCTTGCTGCCTGAAATCATTTAACATTGAGAGATGAGCTTCACAAGCTCAGTGAATTAAATTTACTAGAAGTATTCAATTCGTATAAATAGTCTTTTAATATTTAATCATTTATATCCCATATACTTGATAATAGCATTCTATTATCACTACACATATCATAAGTCTCATTCTCTATCAATCTCTTCCTCTTATATATATGTTCACCTTAAGACCATCAATTATCTCATAATTATCTCGTTATGTGGTTATCAGCATATAGTCTACCATTTAGATAATTCTTATCATATCATACTTCTATGTTTCTTTCTCACCATAACTATCTCTCTGTGAGACTCATTCATCTATAAATTTAAATAACAACCAACACTTCAGAATTTCATTAATGAAATCAACACTTAAAATAGATGCAATGCATGAATTATTATTAAGGAACGTCTTCCCACATGTCGAAATATTTTTATCTTAGATCGCCCCCTTCCCGTTTCTTTTATTTTCAGCATATACCGGTTGTCACGGTTTTTATTTATTTCTAGCATATACCGGCTGTCACAGTTTTCATTTATACTGGCCCTCTCCTGGTTCTTTTATTTCATGCATATACATATGAACAATGATATGAAATATGCATATGAACAGTAGTATAACAACAAACATGTATTCAGACATTAAATTGAACTATCCTGCCTTTTCTCAATTTACTATTTGATCAATTTTGCTAATTTCTTCTCCTCATATATCACATCAATTTATCAACCATAACTCATCAAGAATTTCATTGATCCCCTTTGTTATTTAATCGACTCATTATTCCAATAATATTACTTCTCATATAATAAATTTCCATATATCAATTATACTTATCATACCCATCAAACAACTTTCATTTATTATCAAATCATAGGGTAATAAATTATTCAAATATTATCACTATATAATTCATATTTATCTTGATTACTTAAAGTAAATCTAACTCACCACATAGCACTTAAAGCTACCCGTGGATCACCTCCTTGCCCTTCCTTCTCCTCTCAGCAATTTCTCCCGGTTGCTGATCGTCAACACCTGACATAATATTCATATTAAATTCTAATTTATTCTTCAATTCTTCTAAAATTCTCACCCTTTGAAAATTCCCACTTTGAATTCCGGGAATTTCATGTATACTAAATTTCAAAAATAAACTTCACGTTATTACCTTATGTTTTTCTTAGAGCTTCCCGTGATTCTCTATGAAATTCTCCCGTAAACCCCTTCAAAATTTTACTCTTTCAACCTTTCTTTCAGTCCCCAAGTGTTTAAAGAAATAGAGTAATTTAGATTTAAGATTGAAGAAAACCAAATAGGATTTGACAAAACTAATAAAACAATTCGATATTTAAAATACTTTAGCGGCACCGTCACCGCTTCAAAATCAAAAGCTGCATAATATGTAGCAAAATTGCAAAATGTTGCAACACTTGGACTTCCAGGTGTTGTGTTGGAAATCACCTTCATAAGATGCCTAGGTGGTGATCTTCCAAACACCCAAGTCTAGAATGACTTGTAGAAAGAAATACAGTAATCAAAGCAAGAAAGAAAAGAAGACAAACGATTTGTTATCGAGGTTGGGCAATAGCCTACGTCCCCGTGAGTTCCTCTGAACTCTTTGCACTAAATCAATGGTTCTTTACAATTACAGAAACCCTCTTCAAGAAACCCAAGTTCTTGAAGAAACTAAGAAGAGAAGAACTATTACAATGCTCTCTATTTATACCACTCTCTCTTCTTTACAATCAACCTCTCTACAATGAGTCCTGATGAGAGCCACAAAATGCATTATAATCGTACTCATTTGTTAGCACTTTAGGGTTGATTTAGGACTTAATTGCATTTTTATTCATTAACAACTCTAAAGTTGTATTTTTGGAGCATTAATTTAATTCGGTGCATTTTTCAGGTATCTTGAGTTAAAAGAAATGGAAGAGCTATCATTATTTTGAAACACGAAGTTCCATTGAACACTCAAGCAAGAGAATGATTGCAGAAGAGCCAAGATGAAGAAAAACTAAGGAAGGAATTTTCACTAAGTTGCTGGAGTTGGCATACAAATCAACCATCTTTACAAATTAAACTGTATCGATGTAGAAAGAACCAGGAAGTGTGCCACATATTTTTAGAAAGATCTGGAAGTCTACTTTCTGGAGGATTTTACGGTTTGGTAAAATCATTTCTCTAGAGAAAGTTATGGTAATTTTAGCAGACAGAGGTCAGACCTTCTAAATCAGCATCAGCCCGCGCCGCAGCATGGATTATCCGCGCCGCAGCACACAGCACCAGCACCTGAATTAACCAAAACAGAGCTGTGCCGCACCACAGCATGGATTCTCCATGCCACAGCACACAGCACCAGCACCTGACTTAACCAAAACAGAGCTGCACCGTGCCCAAGTGATGCTGCACCGCGCACAGCCTTAGGCACTCCGAGTTAGACCCTAATTAGGTCCTTAATGACTTGTTCAAACCCTAAAACACCCCTAGGACTTGTGTACTATAAATGTACCACTTAGGGTTTGTAAATAGATATGCAAAAAGCTGGAGAACTCAAGAGAGCAGCAACTTTCCTTCCATTGTGCAACCATGAGCCCCATGGCTAACTAATCTCCAAGCAAGGAGAAGGGATGAATCCCTAGGTGTAGTTGTTTCTATTTCCCTTATTTGATTCAGTTGTAATGGAGCTTTAACGTTCAAATATTGTTATGATTTACTTTTTAATCTAATTATAAGATTTCATCTAATTCAGTGATTGTATCTTTTTCCTTGATATAAATTTAGTCATGCTTTCTTTATGTCAAGATTATTTGGGTGTGATTGAGTCCGGTAGATCTAGCCTTTAGGTTTGTTCATTACTGCAATATTTTTATCAAAGATATATTGTCGTTTCTTGATAAACTTATAGGATAGATCATGTGTGCATGAATTGAAAATAAAGAGTATTTCATAACAATCAAATTAGGGTTTATACATGTGCTTTAATTGAATATTTGCCGATTGCCTGTTTGGGATGTGAAACTTGCAATCGAGATAAAAACAACTGAATCAAGTTAGGATTAGGGCAACGAACCTAGGGAGGATTCCCGGATCCTTGTCGTTCTCCTATTACATTTCACAATCTACTTTACACATTTGTCTCACTATCAAATTTCAGATTCTATATTTAATTTGATCATATCATCTCATATTAAAGTTTACATCTTCCTTTATAGTTAATTTGTCTCCCTGTGGAATCGACACCCCAAAGCCGTACTACAACACTGCGTTACTGTTTTGGGCATAATCAAATTTTGGCGCCGTTTCCGGGGAGACACACTTACAAACAAGGAAGATTGTCAACTTTGAGACAAAACGGTAATATCGTTCCTTTCTTGAAGTCTTGATTTTTTGATTTTTTTTTTGATTTTTTTTGTTCTTTGCTCTTTGTTTTGATTTTTTTAATTAATTAATTAATTTATTTTCTTTCTGTTTAATTTATTTTCCCTAACATGGTCGAAAATTACAATGAAATTGTTGCTAGGACACTTAAAGACTACTTGCACCCTAGCCGAACGGCCACCCCATCTTGTATCATGTTCCCCCCTAATGTTCAACAACCTGATTTTAAGCCGGGCATGATCCAATTGCTACCAACCTTCCATGGGTTTGAGAATGAAAACCCCTATGTCCACATTAGGGAATTTGAGGAAGTAGTAGCAACTTTTCACAGTAGGGCTGATATGATAGACACCGTTAAACTTAGGTTTTTTCCTTTTTCACTTAAGGAAAAAGCCAAGGCTTGGCTGTACTCGTTAAGGCCTAGGTCCATAGGTAGTTGGGATGAGATGACACGAGTTTTCTTCCGAAAACACTTCCCAACCCATAAGACCAATAACCTCAAGAGACAAATGTCAAACTTTGCACAAAAAGAGAGCGAAACCTTATATCAAGTTTGGGAATGTTTCAAGCACCTATTGAATTCTTGTCCACACCATGGGTATGAGAGTTGACGGGTAGTTAGCTATTTCTATGATGGACTCCTAAGTAGAGAAAGGCAGTTCATAGAAATAATGTGCAATGGGGATTTTCTTCAAAAAGATCCCGACCAAGCCATAGATTTCCTAGATGACCTATCAGAAAAATCCTACACTTGGACATGACCAAATGCCCTGGAAAGCACTAGGAGAAATCAACCCACTGGGATTTATCAACTTAAGGAAGAGGATAACCTTAAAGCCCATTTAGAGGCCCTAACTACGGAAATTGAAGCCTTAAAAACTAAATATGCCAAGGCTCCTGAACCGGTTGCTAGGGTAGAGTCCTATGAGCCTTGTTTCATGTGTAATGGGATAGATCATTTACCTAAGGATTGTCCAATTTATTTTGAGATGAAGGAAGAGTGTAATGCTGTAGGTATACCCTTTGGGAAACCACACTCACCCTACTCTAACACCTACAATTCCGGTTGAAAAAATCACCCAAATTTTAATTGGAAACCCGATACACAACCTCCTGCCCACTCTAGTACCCAATGGCAACCGGAAGCAACTTCATATAATGCACCTCAACAATCTTTATCTTTGGAAGATATGTTTAAGTCATTTATGCAGGTACATGCCAAGAATGTGGAAGATCAAGGCAAAATAAATCAACAGCTGTTAGAGGAGCAATAAGGGATTAAAGCGAAACAAAAGGAGATAAAGAGCCAACTCACTAAGTTAACTAGTTTCTTGGCGATTCAAGAGCAAGGATAGTTTCCTTCGTAAACACAACAAAATCCAAGGGGACAACATATGGCACAAACCTCCAATCCTGGAAATCAAAATGTTAAAGAGGTTAATGCCATAATCACCCGTAGCGGTAAGAAAATTGATGGTCCCACTCTACCATCAAACTTGAGTAACAAGGATAAAACCCCCAAGGAACAAGAGGCTCGTGATGTTTATCGCCCACCGGTGCCTTTCCCTCAAGCACTTATTAAACCTAAGGAGATAAATACAGCATTAAAAGGTGAGATTCTTGAACAACTTCAGCATGTTAAAATTAATCTCCCTCTTCTTCATGTCATAAAACAGATTCCCAACTATGCTAAAGTCATCAAGGATTTATGCACACTTAAGAGGAAGCACAATGTGAAGAGGATTGTATTCTTAATGGAGCAAGCAAGTGCTATAATTAACAGCAAGACACCGCCCAAATATAAAGATCCGGGCTGTCCAACGGTGGCTTGCCAAATTAGAAATAAACCTTGTGGGCAAGCATTGCTAGATTTGGGTGCTAGTGTGAACCTCATGCCATACTCCATGTACTTACAGCTCGGTCTAGGTGAGATCAAACCAACCTCCGTGGTACTTCAATTAGCGGATAGATCGGTAAGAAAACCAAAAGGTATTGTAGAAGATGTTTTGTTGCAAATTGATAATTTCTACTATCCTATTGATTTTTTGGTTTTAGATACTGTTTCTACTGTAAACACGGAGTCCAAAATTCCTTTGATACTTGGAAGACCATTCCTTGCCACTGCCAATGCCCTCATTAATTGTAGGAATGGCTTAATGACATTATCGTTTGGAAATAGAACTTTAGAGGTAAATGTTTTCCGAGTCTCAAAACAGCCACATGAAGAGAATGAGTGTGTCGATACTTACATGGTTGATAAGCTCAATTTGGAGGATGAGCACACTAAAGATAATTCTATGGAATTCCCTCCTAATAATTTTAAGTTCGATGATTCTTTAATTTATTCCCATGCCGTTAATGTTGTTGATATTTTTGATAAGTCACAGGAATTTATTAAGAAATCATGGCAACCATGCTTTGAGGAGTCACTTGAGAGAAGTCACATGGATGCGAGAACCAAATACCCTACTACTAATAGTGAGTGGGCAACACCAAGAACACTTGAGCCATATGCGGTGGACTTTAAGTATTCCTTGCCAAAAGATTAGCATTAAGGCCATTAAATTGGAGCCTCATTTTCAGCACCACAATGAGGCCAGCAGTGAGAGTGGTGCAACATATGGCCGAAGACGTAAAACTTAGCGCTCATGGGAGGCAACCCACAACATATTCTTTTATTTTTATTGTTTTTCATATTTCTTTTTCTTATTTATTATTATTATTTTGCTGTTTTCTAGTATTAACTTAGTATTTCTTTTTCAAGGAAAATATACGAAGCAGTTCAAATGGTGGAGCACAATTTTCAGCTTCTGTGCACCTTTGGCTACAAAAGGAGTTTCTTTTACTCTTTCTTTTACATTGAGGTCAATGCAATTTTTAAGTTGGGGGTGGAGGAAACGCATCTCTTTGTTTCCATATTTTTTATTTCCATACATTTTTTTTCCATTGAACTGCTTGGTGTCATTTTCCTTTTTGTTTATTTTTAGCATGCTTTTTGTTTGCCTTGGATGTAATTCACATGTCAATGATATAAGCTTAATTGAGATAACATACAACATTTAGAAGGAATTAAATTTTGTTTTGGTTTGAAATTAATTTAAGTATCAATCTTCATTTGGTTTGAGATTCTAGTTTGTGGTAAGATTGTATGATTAGTCTAAAACATCTGAAAAGGTTCTATGTGCGATTGTTTGTGAATACTTTTGCGGTCTCAACAAGCTCTAGAACTTATTTGATAATCATTTGAGGTGAATTCCTAGAATGCACACTACTTAGGATATGATATAGGCCATTTTTGAATCGTTTGAGCCTTTCAAACTTTCCCTTGCAATATATATCACTAGTCACCTTTTTGAGCCCTTTTTCTTGAAAAAGAATTTGAGCCTTGTTTCTTTCAAAAACTCATTTACTTACCCTTATGAGCCTAAAAATATTTTATCCTTACCCTTCTTTTAAAAGAACTTAGTTGTACACATTGTTGAGAAGCACTTAAGAGGAGTAAGGATTGAAATATGAAAAATCATAACTCAAGTATATTAAAGAAGATAAGTTGGGGGTTGTGGAAAAGAAATGAAAAAAAAAGAAGAAGAGGTGAATGAGTATTTGCCAAAAACAGAAAAAGAAGAGAAGTATGGTAAAGAAAGAAGAAAAAGAAAAGAAAAAGTGGTGACTTGTCAAGAGATATGCTCTTATAAAAAATTGTTGAAGGAGTTGAGCGTTGAAGTAAAGTTATCTAGTGCTTGAAAGTGGTTGTGTTTAAAGCTAAGAGATTAAGTTCTTTTACTTGCAAATCCTTCCCGTTCTTCCTTAACCTTTACCTTGGCCTAACATTACAAGCTTATTAAAGACCTATTGATCTAATGAAGTGTGATTTTTCTACAATAGTGGAGAATGATTTGAAAAATAAGCCTATGGAGCTTGTTTATGTGATTGATGTCACACAATTTGTTATGTTTTTAGAGGCCAAGACTTGTATTCATGAATGTTGTGCATAAAATCATCCGGGTGTTCGGATTAATGGATTATGGTAAGATGGATGTTAAGAGTCAAAAACGATTTTAAGATTGATGTTTGGATTACTTTTGGACTTAGGTGAAATTTAATGATTCTATGTGCTGTACGTTATGTGCAATTTTTAAGACAAAAAGTGAATTACTCTTGGTTGACACTAATATTACTTTTCATAAAATTTGATTCCCACCATAGAAATTCATCTCTTGTTTTCGCTTGAATTGCTAGGGACTAGCAATAAACTAGTTGGGGGTTGTGATGAGAGCCACAAAATGCATTATAATCGTACTCATTTGTTAGCACTTTAGGGTTGATTTAGGACTTAATTGCATTTTTTAACAACTCTAAAGTGGTATTTTTGGAGCATTAATTTAATTCGGTGCATTTTTCAGGTATCTTGAGTTAAAAGAAATGGAAGAGCTATCATTATTTTGAAACACGAAGTTCCATTGAACACTCAAGCAAGAGAATGATTGCGGAAGAGCCAAGATGAAGAAAAACTAAGGAAGGAATTTTCACTAAGTTGCTGGAGTTGGCATACAAATCAACCATCTTTACAAATTAAACTGTATCGATGTAGAAAGAACCAGGAAGTGTGCCACATATGGTTAGAAATATCTGGAAGTCTACTTTCTGGAGGATTTTACGATTCAGTAAAATCATTTCTCTAGAGAAAGTTATGGCGATTTTAGCGGACAGAGGTCAGACCTTCTGAATCAGCATCAGCCCACGCCGCAGCACACAGCACCAGCACCTGACTTAACCAAAACAGAGCCGTGCTGCGCTGTAGCATGGATTCTCCTTGCCGCAGCACACAGCACCAGCACCTGACTTAACCAAAACAGAGCTGCACCACGCCCAAGTGATGCTGCAGCGCGCACAGCCTTAGGCACTCCGAGTTAGACCCTAATTAGGTCCTTAATGACTTGTTCAAACCCTAAAACACCTCTAGGCCTTGTGTACTATAAATGTACCACTTAGGGTTTGTAATTAGATATGAAAAAAGCTGGAGAACTCAAGAGAGCAGCAACTTTCCTTCCATTGTGCAACCATGAGCCCCTTGGCTAACTAATCTCCAAGCAAGGAGAAGGGATGAATCCCTAGGTGTAGTTGTTTCTATTTCCCTTATTTGATTCAGTTGTAATGGAGCTTTAACGTTCAAATATTGTTATGATTCACTTTTTAATCTAATTATAAGATTTCATCTAATCCGGTGATTGTATCTTTTTCCTTGATATAAATTCAGTCATGCTTCTTTATGTCAAGATTATTTGGGTATGATTGAGTCCGGTAGATCTAGCCTTTAGGTTTGTTCCTTACTGCAATATTGTCATCAAAGATATATTGTCGTTTCTTGATAAACTTATAGGATAGATCATGTGTGCATGAATTGAAAATAAAGAGTATTTCATAACAATCAAATTAGGGTTTATACATGTGCTTTAATTGAATATTTGCCGATTGCCTGTATGGGATGTGAAACTTGCAATCAAGATAAAAAGAACTGAATCAAGTTAGGATTAGGGCAACGAACCTAGGGAGGATTCTCGGATCCTTATCGTTCTCCTATTATATTTCACAATCTACTTTACACAATTGTCTCACTATCAAATTTCAGATTCTATATTTAATTTGATCATATCGTCTCATATTAAAGTTTACATCTTCCTTTATAGTTAATTTGTCTCCCTGTGGAATCGACACCCTAAAGCCGTACTACAACACCGCGTTACTGTTTTGGGCATAATAAAGTCCCTCTTATGTTTTGTGTCTTTGCACTCTCACACAATTATCTCTTGTATTATGTCTTGTCACTCTTTACAATTGATCTCAAAGTATGCCACAACAATATGTCTAGAATGAAGCTAGGTGGCCCTTTTATATAGTGCACCAACTTCTTGTCCAATCTTGAGAGTCAATCTCTACCCTTAGATCTTGATGACCACTTAACCATGGCCCTCCATCAATATTAAGTGGTGCTATGTGTTTTAACCTTGCATCAATGCACCTAAGAGGAGGTTTAAATAAGTTATCCATGTGTGCTTCAGTGTGCCTAGCGCCTAGGCGCTGAACAGGGGGTGGTGACGCGCTAGGCAAAGCTCCTTTGCACCACATTCTGGGCGGTGTGGTTCTAGTGGAGGGGCGGTACGGCGTTGCCCTTCTTCAAACTGCATCCTTGCTGGGCAATGAGGCACTGCTGAAGGGGTGGTGAGGCGCACATTGATGCTGCCCTTCACACAGCAGTGCGCGCTACTTTACTTTGTTGATTAGGGGTGTGCACACACACCCAAATGGATGCACACACATGTGTGCTCTCCTTTAACATGTTTTATTTTAATCTTCCAACCTTGATTTAGACTTTAACCATCTTTGAACCATGTTTAGACCATGTTTAAACCTTAGACAAATACTAACAATCTCTACCTTTGTCTAAGCGTTTAAACCCGAACCATTGTGCAGAGAACTTCAGGATCTAATCTCATCTTGAGTCATCATTCAACCGACTCCAATCCTAAGAAGTCTAAGGCAATGATTAGACCTTCTTAGAGATAGAACTTTGGTGTCTAAATCTGTAGGACTTTCCTTCGTAGTCTTCTTGTCAACATGAATGCATCCTTTCGTACCATTTTTTAGAATGTAATGATACCGAACATCCATACACTTCGTCCCCTCATGGAACACTGGATTCCTCCACAAGTGCCATGCACTTTAGCTATCCAAAGATACCACCACCTGCTCTTTTAGGACCTCCCACTCGTCCAACAACCCTTTGCACCCTATAGCCTCCTTTATGTCTTCCGTAGCCGCTATGCATTCTGCTCCGGTTGTTATGAGTGCTACCACCGGCTGCCACTGACCCTTCAAGTACCTCAGCAACCACTTCATCCCATATCCAATGCTTCTTTCTGAGACTACTCACAAATCTGCTGAGAACACCCATTGCCCAAGAAACCCTTAACCAGTTTCTCTCCTTTTCTTGGATTATACACATTCAAAGGATATTTTGTGTAAGACTGAGATCCTTCCTCTCGAACTCCTCACTAAGTTGAGATGTAAACCTTTTCATCCTCTTCCTGCTGTTCCAAACCAATAGCACATCAACGACATAGATGAGGATACTCACCATTTTCTCCACCTTCTGTCCAGGTGAGAAAGTTTATGTGAAATCTATGTCTTTTCTTCTTGTGAACCCATTCGCCACCAGCCTAGCCTTGTTCCAGACTTCATCTCCTAGAGGGTACCCTTCTTTGATCTTGTAAGTCCACTTCGAATCCACAACTCTCCGATTTCCCGGAATGTGCACCAATTCCCATAAGTTGTTCATCCTCAAAGAATCTATTTCTTCCTCCATAGCTAGCTTCCATCTTGGCGAATCCTTACATCCCATGACATCAATGTAAGTCTCTTGTTCACTCATCTCTCCTTCTGTCCAAAGACTTGCTGCATCTACAGTATCCGCAAACTCATATCTTGAAGGTGGTCTGACCAGCCTTCTTTCCCGATCTCTTGTGAGCTGATAGTCCTTCCGACTCCCATCATCATCAACTTTCAGTTTAGCCTCCTCATGAGTGTCTTGAGCTTAGCATTCATCAATGGGCTCTACCTGGTCCGAACCCTCTTGCCTTCCTTGCTCTACCTGAACCAAATTCTCCTTGATACTATGCTCCACAAATACCAAACTGGTTTGCTCACTAGCCCCTGTAGGGTTGATTTTCTCCAAATAGGGAAATAACAATTCATTAAAATTAAAATCCCTACTTATTATAAGTCTCAATCCTTCTTTCTCTAAGGACCACAACCTATACCCCTTAACCCCTTCCCCATATCCTAGAAACACACATTTTCTAGATCCTGGGTTAAGTTCAGCATCCTTTTGTTGTGCATATGCAGCACACCCAAAATTTTTAAGGTTTTCCAACTCAGGGGGTTTCCCACTCCACATCTTTTTGGGAGTCTTGAGCTCTAAAGCTCTAGAGGGTGATCTATTAACCAAATATGCAGTAGTAAACACAGCTTCCCCCCAAAAACATTTGGGTAATCCGGATCCATCTAACATGCACCTAACCTTTTCTATAAGGGTTTTAGTCATCCACTCAGCAACTCCACTTTGCTGAGGGGTTTCCACAATTGTATTATGTCTTAGAATCTCATTTAACCTACAGAATTGATCAAGTTCTTGGTTAAAAATTTCTAAGCCATTATCGGTTCTTATCCCCTTAACTACTCTAACCATTTGAGTCTCTACCAGCCCTTTCCACACCACTAATTTATTCAAAGCATATGATTTTTTTTAACCAAATAAACCCAAAACTTTCTTGAATTATCATCAATTAAAGACAAAAAGTAAAAGTTACCTCCCTGTGTTGGTGTCCTTGCTGGTCCCCAAAGGTCTGTATGAATGTAGTCAAGAATGCCCTTAGACTTGTGCACTCCGATGTTGAAGCTGACCCGGTGTTGCTTCTCAAGAACACAACACTCGCAGAAATCAAGTTTCTCTACTTTGTCTCCACCAAGTAGGCCATCCTTGTTGAGAACTTGTAGGCCCTCTTCGCTCATATGTCCCAAGCGAGTGTGCCAAAGGGCTGCCTTATCCATCTCAGCCATCAAGCTTGCTGCTTGATCCTTGATTTCCATGTCTCCGATCATCTCATAGAGTCCATCGTTTCTTGCTGCCTTGATCACTACCAAAGATCCCTTGGCTACCTTGATCTCTCCTCCCTCTATCTTGCATGCGTATCCCATGGAATCCAGCTACCCCAATGAGATCAAATTCCTCCTCAAATCTGGGAGATACCTCACATTCTCTAGTAGCCTTGTCATTCCATCAAACATCTTTACCTGGATGTCTCCCGTGCCCCTTACTAGGTAAGAAATATCATTCCCCAAGAAAACCATTTCATCATTGGTTTCCTTTAAATTCTTGAACCAACTCCAGTGAGGGCACATGTGATGAGTGCACCCGGAATCCAAGATCAATTTCCCGCTGCCATCTTGCCCCTTGCTCGCACTTGAGCACACAACAAGAACATCATCATCTTGCTGTTCTGTCTTGGAAACCGAAGCCTTTCCATTCTTGGTATGGCTTCTTCCTCTATCCTTTGTCATTTTCTTGCAATCTTTCTTAAAATGACCCTCCTTATGGCAGTAGTAGCAACTCTTCCCTCCAAATCTCGATTTGGAGTGCTCTTTCCCATGGCTCTCTCCTCTGCCTCTGTCTTGGTAGTAGCCATGTATGTTGTTGTACATTCTCCCATGGCTCACTCCTCTATCTTTGTCCTTGTAGTAGCCATGGTTGCTGCCATACCAAGTTGCTGGCCTTCTTTTAAAGAATAGCCCTTTACCACTTTATGCACTCCTTATTTTGGCATCAAGATTATCTTGCAACTCTTTATTAGGATCAAATTTAAAAGTAAAGATTCATTTACGAAGATACCTCTTATTAGGGAGAGTTTTGGCAAGAAATAACTCATCTAGTTTCTTCCAAATTACAACTGGATCTTCCGAGTCTCCGCACTCCCTTGTGACATTATCCAACATGTGCAAGAAGATGGTGTTGTAAGCCATCTTCTTCATCTCAATCCGCTGGTCCTCCATGACACTTGCTAGAAAAGCATCATCTTCTCCAAGAGCCAAGTCCACTTTCTGTTGCACTAGAACTGCCTTGATCTTCCATTTCCATAGGGAGAAATCTCCCTTTCCATCAAACTTCTCAATTCCAAAATTTGAACCCATCTTGCGAAGAAGATCCCTTGATTTATGCAACACCCACAAATGCTTTCCAACTTCTTCTAAATCTCAAGAACACATATCAAAGATGGATCTAACTAACATTCTTGAATCACCCTTAAGAACACGACCTGATCTTGATCTTTACTCCATTCTTGAATCACCCAAGAAGTTGATCTTTGATTCTTGGAGTCTTGACTCCGTAACCTTCTTGTTCTTGCTCCGATACCTAGTTGTGCAAGCTCTGATACCACTATTATGGTATCTCCTCTAGCTCTGATACCACTATTGGAAATCACCTTCACAAGATGCCCAGGTGGTGATCTTCCAAACACCCAAGTCTAGAATGACTTGTAGAAAGAAATACAACAATTGAAAGCAAGAAATAAAATAAGATAAGCGATTTGTTATCGAGGTTCGGTAATAGCCTACGTCCTCGTGAGTTCCTCTGAACTCTTTGCACTAAATCAATGGTTCTTTACAATTACAGCAACCCTCTTCAAGAAACCCAAGTTCTTGAAGAAAAAAAGAAGAGAAGAAATAAGATGATAAGAACTATTACAATGCTCTCTATCTATACTACTCTCTCTTCTTTACAGCTAGCCTCTCTACAATGAGTCCCTCTTGTGTTTTGTGTCTTTGCACTCTCACACAATTCTCTCTTGTATTGTGTCTTATCACTCTTTATAATTGATCTCAAAGTATGTCACAACAATATGTCTAGAATGAAGCTAGGTGACCCTTTATATAGTGCACCATTTTCTTTTCCAATCTTGAGAGTCAATCTCCACCCTTAGATCTTGATGACCACTTAACCATGGCCCTCCATCAATCCTAAGTGGTGCTGTGCATTTTAACCTTGCATCCATGCACCTAAGAGGAGGTTTAAATAAGCTATCCATGTGTGCTTCAGTGTGCCTAGCGCCTAGGCGCTGAACAGGGGGCGGTGAGGCGCTAGGCAAAGCTCCTTTGCACCACATTCTGGGTGGTCCGGTGCTGGTGGAGGGGCGGTGTGGCGCTGCCCTTCTTCAAACTGCATCCTTACTGGGCGGTGAGGCACTGGTGAAGGGGTGGTGAGGCGCACACTGATACTTCCCTTCACACAGCAGTGCACACTACTTTGCTTTGTTGATTAGGGGTGTGCACACACACCCAAATGGATGCACACACATGTGTGCACTCCTTTAACATGCTGTTTTTTAATCTTTCAACCTTGGATTGGAATTTAACCATCTTTGAACCATGTTTAGACCATGTTTAAACCTTAGACAAATACCAACATGTTACACAAATTTGTGGTATTTTTTTTTCTTTTTCCTTTATCTGAACGTTTTCTTTTTCTTTTTCTTTTTCTTTACACAACCCGTGCTTTTTTTTAATAATTGTTTTGTAAAAATTAAATCTTTCACACACACACACACACACACACACACACACACACACACACACACACACACACACAGATATATATATATATATATATATATATATATATATTATTTTAACTCCATGTCATATTTATCAAATTACTTATTTACCATTTCTTTACGAATATAGGTATTACAATTCTTCCTACCTTACAAAAATTTCATCCCCGAAATTTCCTTTCCTAATTCATGAATTCTTGCTCATGCTCCCAAGTAATTTCTTCAACATCTTAGCTTCGCCATAATACTTGAATCAAGTGAATGACTTTATTGTGTATGACTTGTTCCTTCCTGTCTAGAATTCTGATGTGATGTATCACTATAAACCACAAATTCTTCATCACCAGAAAGAAGCACTAATACCGGGGCAATAGTCAATTTTTATTTTAACAGTCGGAAACTCCTCTCACATTCCTCTGACCACCTAAACTTCACGTCTCTCCTGGTCAATCTGGTCAATGGTCTAGCAATCATAGAAATTTTTTGGATGAATCTCCTATAATAACCAGCCAACCCCAAAAAGCTTCTAACTTTAGTTACACTAGTGGGTCTTTCCCAATTCCACACTGCTTCTACCTTCTGTGGGTCAACTATTATTCCCTCTCCCGATACAACATGCCCCAAGAAAGATATTTCACTCGACCAAAACTCACACGTAGAGAACTTTGCATATAATTTATCTCTCCTAAGAATTTCCAACACTATCTCTAAATGTTGTGTATGCTCATCTTTATTCTTGGAATATACCAGAATGTCATCAATAAACACAATTACAAATCTTTCCAAGAATGGTTTAAACACTCGATTCATTATATCCTTAAATGCTGCAGGAGAATTAGTCAACCCAAATGGCATGACCAAGAACTCATGATGGCCATAACGTATCCTAAAAGTAGTCTTAGGCACGTCCTCCTCCTTTATCCTTAATTGATGATAACTTAATCTCAGGTTTATCTTAGAAAATAACCTAGCTCCTTGTAACTGCTCAAATAAATCATTTATCCTGGGCAAAGGATATCTATTCTTGATGGTGATCTTATTCAACCATCTATAATCTATACACAATCTCATTGTCCTATATTTCTTCTTGATAAACAATACTAGGGCTCCCCAAGGTGACATACTAGGTCGAATAAACTGTTTGTTTAGCAACTCCTGAAGTTGAACTTTCAACTCTCTCAATTCAACTATTGCCATTCTATAAGGTGCTATAAATATGGGTGCTGACCTTGGAATCACCTCAGTGGAGAACTCAATCTTCCTATTGGGAGGCAAACCAGTCAACTCTTTAAGGAATACATCAGAAAAATATTTTACTACCAAGATTTCTTCTAACTTCCTACTCTCCTTACTAGATGTTGTGAGTTTTAAATTACTCGCAAGCGCACGAGTCATTTGCAGTATAGCGTTGTGCAAGTGCGAGGTCGAATCCACAGGGAATTGCATAGTGAAAGTATATTTTCAATCTAAACTAACTCTATCTTAACCTAGTTCAGAATTTCAGATGATAATTTGCAAAAGAAATTAAAATTAAACTAAATTGATTTTTTTTAAAAACTAATAATTAAAACACTAAGGTTTCCAAATCCACCCCACCGAAGTTAAGCATATATGTTCTAAAAATATAGCCTATCAAAACATTCCATGAATCCAACTATAAGACAAAAAACAAAGAATATCCCAACTAAACCAAAAGCATCTAATGTATCCGCTCTCAACAAATCACAAAGGAAATCCAATTTAATCGAAAAGCATTCAATGTATCCATCAAATGAAACACAAGGAATATCCAACAGACAATTTAAACTCAATCAATCATAAGATTAACTCAAATAATTGACAGAACATTTATACTAAAAATTGTCAGATTTGTACAAGCAAATCTGAACTACTACGCCAAACAACGGCGGGGCTTCATCTTCAACCTTAGCTGAAGAGTCCAGCCACTCATAACTATGAAACTACAATTCATAATAAAAGTGCTAAACATTTAAACTAAAACAACTAAATGTAAAGAAATAAATAAATAACTTTACATGGGAGAAATTCAACTTGCTGACGGGCGGCGCTTCCCCTCGTGGTGACAAAGCTTTCGAGATCCACTAGAATGCTAGCGGACGTCCACCAGTAAACACCAAAGTGGCTCAGGAATTGTACACTGAATGATGAAGTGGAGTGGGTCTTATATAGGCAAATACCACAAGTGGAATGTGTTTCCAATCCGATGTGGGATGTTGGATTTAAGTCTTCACATGCCCTTCAAAACTTCTGTTCACGCTGAAATCCCGCACAGCCCGTACAGCCTGACATTTGTCTACTAAAACAGCCAAAACTTTCTGTAGAAAAATCATTTTTACGGGCCGTAAAATTCTCTAGAAAAATAGACTTCTGGATCTTTCTAAGCATATATGGCTCATATCCTGGTTCTTCTTGAATCAATACAGTTTAATTTTCAAAGATGATTGATCTGTACGAGTAATTCTGGCAATTTTATTGAAACTCTTTTCCCAATGCTTGTAAACCTGAAAAACAATGAAAACAACTCAAAGTAACAAATTCCTAAGCTAACAAATGTAAATTAAGTGGCCAAAATATGCAATATTTTTCACTCATCACTAGAATCCACCACATATGCCAAATACCCCTCACAACCCTTCTTCAACCATTTACTAGCAATTAAGGCAAATATAAGACAGTTAGTAAGTATCATGTGTTCTCCTTGAAAATTAAACTCTTCCTATCCAAGTATATTGAACACCACATTCTTCCTAAAATAATCTACCCAAGTATGTGTTGGGAAATCATCCTCAAGATGCCCAGGTGGTGATCTTCCAAACATCTAAGTCTAGAATGACTTGTAATGAATCGGAAATAGAAACAGAAATCAAAGAAAAGAAAGAACACAATAATTGTTATTAAGGTTCAGCAATAGCCTACGTCCCCGTGAGTTGCTCCGAACTGTCTGCACTAAATCAATGAGTTCTTTACAAATACAGCAACACCTCTTCAAAAAATCTCTTATTTTTAAAGAACAAAAGAAGAGAAAACAGAAAGTGATAAGGAACTATTACAAAGCCCTTCTCCCCAATCTATACTACTTTCTCTCTAAACAACCAGCCTCTCTTGAATGAGTCTCTCCTCTGTTTAGTGTCATTGCATTTTCACACACCATGTGTTCTATTTCACACACATACCCACATGTCATCCACCTCTCTTGTTGAGATGATCACATCATTTGTATGTCACATTCTTGTTGAGATTGAAGCTAGGTGACCCCTTATATAGTGCACCACTTCTTAAACCTATCTTGAAGATAATCTCAACTCTTAGATCTTGAGGACCAATCAATCATAGCCCTTCAACAAGCCTTAGTGATCATATGCATTTTGATCATGCCTCACGTACCTTACAAGTGGCTGGAAAAACCAAGTCTCAGTGTGCCTGGCGCTGTGGCCCAGAACAGGGCAGGCAACGGCGCAAGATAGGGCTGCACTCCTCCAGGTTGACATCCATTTTGGGCACTGCAGCGTGAGGGAGGCTGAGTCGCGATGCACACCTCCTCCAGGACTTCCTCATTGCTAGAGGCTGCGGTGAACACCTTGATCCGATGCTGAATTTCTTCTCCCGTTTAATCCTTAGAAAAATACCAACAATCTCTACCTTTGTCTAAGTGATTAAACCCGAACTTTTGTGCAGAGAACTCAGGATTCAAACTTAACTTGAGTCATTATTCATCCGACTCCAATCCTAAGAAGTCCAAGGCAATGATTAAACTTACTTAGAGGTAGAACTTTGGTGCCTAAATCTACGAGATTTTCTTCCGTTGTGACTTTCTCCACATGAATGCATCATTTCGTAACAATTTCTCGAATGAAATGATACCGAACATCCACATACTTAGTCCTCTCATGGAACACCGGGTTCCTACATAAGTGCCAGACACTTTGGCTATCCGAAGACACCACCACCTGCTCTTTTAGGACCTTCCACTCTTCCAACAACCCTTTGCACCACATAGCCTCCTTTATGGCTTCTGTAGCCGCTATGTACCCAGCCTCGGTTGTTGAGAGTGCTACCACCAGCTGCAACTGAGCCTTCAAGTACCTCAGTAATCACTTCATCCCAAGCCAAAGCTCTTTTCCGGGATTACTCACAAATCTGCTGAGAACACCCATTGCTTGATAAATGTCGGGTATAGTGCTTACCATCATGAACATGACTGATCCAACCGCACTAGAGTAAAGGACCTTACCCATTTCCTTCTTCTCCTCATCCATTCCAAGACATTGCTCATTGGAGAACGTGAAATGACTAGCAAGGGGACTCTTCACTGGTTTACTATATTCCATAAAAAAACTTGTACAACACCTTTTCTATGTCGGAAGACTGAGAAACCTTTAACCTGTTTCTCTCCCTTTCCCGAATTCTTCTTATCCCAAGGATCTTTTGTGTAAGGCCAAGATCCTTCCTCTCGAACTCCTCACTGAGTTGAGATGTCAACCTTTCTATCCTCTCCCTGCTGTTCCGAACCAACAACATATCTTCAATATAGACAAGGATAATCACCACTTCATCCACCTTGTGTCCAAGTGAGAAGGTTTATGTGAAATCTATGCCTCCTTTTTGCGTGAACCCCTTCACCACTAGCCTAGCCTTATTCTAAATTTCATCTCCTGGAGGGTTCCCTTATTTGACTTGTAAGTGCACTTACAATCCACAACTCTCTATTTTCCCATAATGTGCACCAATTCCCAAAAGTTGTTCTTCCTCAAAGAATCCATTTCTTCCTCCATAGCTGCCACTTTGATGAATCCTTACATTTAATGGCATCCATGTAAGTTTTTGGTTCAACCATCCCTCCTTCTGAACAAGGAGCTGCTACATTAGCATTCATAAACCCATATCTCAAAGGTGGTCTGACCACTCTCCTTCCCCGATCCCTTGTGAGCTAGTAGTCATTCTGACTTCCTGCATCATCCCCTTCTAGTTCATCCTCCTTATGAGTGTCTTGAGCTTGGCCTTCATCAATGGGCTCTACCTAGTCTGAACCATTTTGCCATCCTTGCTCTACTTGAACTGAATTTTCCTTGATGCTATGCTCCACAAATTCTGAACTGGTTTGCTTTCTAGCCCCAATAGGGTTAGTTTTCTCCAAATAGGGAAATAACAATTCATTAAAAATAACATCCCTACTTATTATGAATTTCATTCCTTTTGACTCTAAGGACCACAACCTATACCCCTTAACCCCATCACCATACCCTAGAAACACACATTTTCTAGGCCTTGGGCTAAGTTTATCATCATTTTGATGTGCAAATGCAACATATCCAAAAGTCTTAAGGTTGCTCAACTCAGGGGGTTCCCACTTCACATCTCTTTTGGAGTCTTGAGCTCTAAATCTCTAGAGGGTAATCTATTAACCAAATATACAGCAGTAGACACAGCTTCCCCCCAAAAAATATTTTGGTAAACCGGACCCAATTAACATGCACCTAACCTTTTCCATAAGGGTCCTATTTATCCTCTCAGCAACTCCATTCTACTGAGGTGTTTTTACAACCGTTCTATGTCTAAGAATCCCATTTAACTCACAAAATTTATTAAAATCCTGATTACAAAATTCTAAGCCATTATCGGTTCGTAAAGCTTTAACTACCCTACCCGTTTGAGTCTCCAGCAAATTTTTTCACACCACAAATTTATTCAAAGCATTTGATTTATTTTTAAGCAAATAAACCCAAACCTTTCTAGAATAATCATCAATTAAAGACAGAAAGTAAAGATTACCTCTCTGTGTTGGTGTTCTTGCTGGTCCCCAAAGGTCCGAATGAATGTTGTCAAGAATGTCCTTAGACTTGTGCACTCCGGTGTTGAAGGTGACTCTGTGTTGCTTCCCAAGAACACAACACTTGCATAAATCAAGTTTCTCTACTTTGTCACCACCAAGTAGACCATCTTTGCTAAGAACTTATAGGCCTTTTTCGCTCATATGTCCCAAGTGAGTGTGCCAAAGGGCTACCCTATCCATCTCAACCATCAAGCTTGCTGCTTGATCCTTGATTTGTGTATCTCCAATCATCTCATAAAGTCTATCCTTTATTGCTGCTTTGATCACTATCAAAGATCCCTTGGTTACCTTGATCTTTCCTCCCTCTACTTTGTATGTATACCCCATGGAATCTAGCTGCCCCAATGAGATCAAATTTATTCTCAACTCTGGAAGATATCTCACATTCTTCAGTAGCCTAGTCATTCCATCAAACATCCTCAACTAGATATCTTCCGTGCCCCTCACTTGGTAAGAAGTATCATTCTCCAGGAAAACCTTTCCAGCATCAATTTCCTTGAAATTCTTGAACCAATCCCTATGAGGACACATATGATGAGTGCACCCGGTATCCAAGATCCATTTCCCGCTGCCTTCTTGCCTCTTGTTCACATTGAAGCACATAATAAGAACATCATCTTGCTGTTCTACCTTGGCAACCGAAGCCTCTTCATTCTTGGTATGGCTTTTTCCCTCATCCCTCATCATCTTCTTGCAATCTTTCTTGAAATGACCCTCCTTATGGAAGTAGAAGTATCTTTTCCCTCCAAATCTCTGTTTGGAGTGCGCTCTCCCATGGCTTTCTCCTCTACCTCTGTCCCAGTAGTAGCCATGTATGTTACTGTGCGCTCTCCCATGGCTTTCTCCTCTACCTCTGTCCTGGTAGTAGCCAAGTATGTTATTGTGCGCTCTCTCATGGCTTTCTCCTCTACCTCTGTCCCGGTAATAGCCATGTATGTTATTGTGCGCTTTCCCACGGCTTTCCCCTCTACTACTGTCCCAGTAGTAGCTATGCATGTTATTGTGTGCTCTCCCATGGCTTTCTCCTTTACCTCTGTCCCAGTAGTAGCCAAGTATGTTACTGCCATACCTAGTTGTTGGCCTTCCTTTAATGAACAACTCTTCTCCAATTGATGCACTCCTTATTTTGGCATCAAGATTATCTTGCAACTCTTTTTTAGGATCTATTTTAAAAGCAAAGATTCATTTACAAAGATACCTCTTATTCGGGAGAGTCTTGGTAAGAAACAACTCATCTAGTTTCTTTCAAATGACAGCTGGATCTTTCGAGTCTCCGCACTCCCTTGTGACACTATCCGACATGTGTAGAAAGATGGTGTTGTACGCCATCTTATTCATCTCATTCCGCTGGACCTCCGTGAAACTTGCTGGAAAAGTGTCATCTTCTCCAATCGCTAAGTTCACCTTTTGTTGCATAAGAAACACCTTGATCTTCCGCTTCCAAAGGGTGAAATTTCCCTTTCCATCAAACTTCTCAACAATGAAGTTTAAACCCATCTTGTGAAGAAAATCCCAGATTTATACAGCACCCACAATTGTTTTCCATCTTCTTCTAAATCTCAAGAACATGATCAAAGATTGATCTCAATACTGTTCTTGAATCACCCTCAAGAACACGATCAGATCTTGATCTCTACTCCGTTCTTGAATCACACTAGAAGTTGACCTTTGATTCTTAGAGTCTTGCTCCAATACGTTCTGCTCTTGCTCTGATACCAACTGTCCAAAGCTCTGATACCACTGTTGGTGGTATCTCTTCTAGCTCTGATACCACTGTTGGGAAATCACCCTCAAGATGCCCAGGTGGTGATTTTCCAAACACCCAAGTCTAGAATGACTTGTAATGAATCGGAAACAGAAATAGAAATCAAAGAAAAGAAAGAACACAACAATTGTTATTGAGGTTCGGCAATAGCCTACCTCCCCGTGAGTTCCTCCGAACTCTCTACACTAAATCAATGAGTTCTTTATTGATACAGCAACACCTCTTCAAGAAGTCTCTTGTTCTTGAAAAACGAAAGAAGAGAAAACAGAAAGTGATAATGAACTATTACAAAGCCCTTCTCCCCAATCTATACTACTCTCATTCTAAATAACTAGCCTATCTTGAATGAGTCTCTCCTGTGTTTAGTGTCTTTGCACTCTCACACACCATGTGTTCTATTTCACACATATACCCACATGTCATCCACCTCTCTTATTAAGATGATCACATCACTTGTATGTCACACTCCTGTTAAGATTGAAGCTAGGTGACCCTTTATATAGTGCACCACTTCTTGAACCTATCTTGAAGACAATCTCAACACTTAGATCTTGAGGACCAATCAATCATAGCCCTTCAACAAGCCTTAGTGATCCTATGCATTTTGATCATGCCTCATGCAGCTTACAAGTGGCTGGAAAAACCAAGTCTTAGTGTTCCTGGCGTCGCGGCCCAGAACAGGGCAGGCCGCAGTGCAAGACAGGGCTGCACTCCTCCAGGTTGACATCCATTCTGGGCGCCATGGCATTGGGGAGGCTGAGCCACGGCGCACACCATGTCCAAGACTTCCTCCTTGCTGGAGGCCGCGGTGCACACCTCCTCCAAGACTTCCTCCTTGTTGGAGGCTGCGGCGCACACCTTGACCTGATGCTGAATTTTTTCTCTCGTTTAATCTTTAGACAAATACCAACAGCATGATATGCAGATAACCAATTCATCCCTAGAATTAAACCAAAATTTGTCATACCTAAAGGAAATAAATCAACTTCAAGTTTTCTATCAGTCATATAAATCACACAACTTCGATAAATTGTTTTGATAATAACCCTATACCCAGTAGGAACCTCAACAACAATAGTGTAATAGCAGTATTTGTAAAGTAAGGGTAAAGAAGTAATTTAATAAATATGATATAGAGTTAAATAATATATATATATATATATATATATATATATATATATATATATATTTATTTAAAGGCCAAAAGTCAAATTTTACAACCAAAAAAAAAATTGGGATGTTTAGAAGGCAGCAGAAAGAAAAAAAAAATTGCTGGCAACAGGTGTTGCCAGGGGGGGTTGGCCTTACTGCATGTAAGGCAGCAAGGCAGCTAATTTGTGTTGAGCTGCAGAGATTTTTTTGGTTGGCAACAAACCGTGTATATATATATATATATACATACCCTTATATGTAATCGTAATTTATACCTATAAAATCCCGTTTAGTTTTCCTTCAATTATTCAATTTCTTTAAACACTTAGGGACTGAAAGAAAGGTTGAAAGAGCAAAATTTTGAAGAGGTTTACGAGAGAATTTTATAGAGAGTCATAGTAAGCTATAAGAAAAACATAAGGTAATAACGTAATGTTTATTTTTGAATTTTTTTAGCATACATGAAATTTCCCAGAATTCAAAGTGGGAATTTTCAAAGGGTATAAATTATGGAGAATTGAAGAATAAATTAGGAATTTAATATAAGTATTATCTCAAGTGTTGATGATTAGCAACTGGGGGAAATTGCTGAACGGAGCAGAAAGAGCGTGGAAGCGATCCACGGGTAGCTTTAAGTGCTACGTGGTGAGTTAGATTTACTTTAAGTTATCTAAATAAAAATGAAATATCTAGTGATAATATTAAAATAAATTATTAGCTTATGCTTTGGTGGTAGATAAAAATTTAATTGATAGATATGATATGAATATTGTACATGTAGAAAATGCGGAAAGAAATAGTATTAGAATAATGAGTCGATTTAGTAATGATTGTGATAAATAAAATTCTTGATGAATTATGATTGATAAATTGATGTGATATATGAGGAGAAGAAATTAATGAAATTTATCAAGTCAAAATTTGAGGAAAGACAGGACAGCTAAATTTAATATTTGAATTCATGTTGTTTTTATATTATTGTTCATATGCATATTTCATATTATTGCTCATATGCATGTGTATAAAATAAAAGAACCGGGAGGGGGCTGGTCTAATTAAAAAACTGTGACAGTCGGTATATGCTGGAAAAAAAAGAACCAGGAGGGGGCCGGTCTAAGATAAAAACATGCTGACATGTGGGAAGACGTTCCCTAATAATAATGCATGCATTGCATCTGTTTTATATGTTGTTTTTATAACTGAAGTGTTGTTGATATTATGCATTTATTTATAAATAAATGAGTCTCACAGAGAGATAGTTATAGTGAGAAGAGACATAGAAGTATCATATCATAGGAATTATTAAATATTAAACTATATGCTATTATCCAGTTATATGAGATATAAATGATTAAATATTAAATAGTTGTTTATACAAATTGAATACTTCTAGTAAATTTAATTCACTGAGCTTGTGAAGCTTATCCCTAATTGTAGAATGATTTTACGTAGCCAGCAGGGCAATTAGTCTAGTGGGTTAAGAGTCATATGAAATCATTTTTTGTAAGCCACGTACGTGTCAACATCCTCAGACAAATGAGAAAATGAAATAAAAATTTTATTTGTAAATATTCATGCATTTTACGTTGTATATTATGTTTAAGTTAATATCAGATTTATGTACCTCCCCTATTGAGGGTTGAGGATTAAAGTAAAAATTTTTGTTAGTATTATTTTTTATTGTTGCATATATGTGTTGTGCTAAGATTTTCAAAATGTGATGACAATGTCTAGAGGGTGGCTAACCCGGGATGGGTTGTTACAATTTTGGTATCAGAGCATTAGGTTTTATGATTCTGTAGACTGCATGAGAACATAAAAAAGTAGAAGATCTAAATAAGATATATTTTAAATGTATAATCTAAGGATGACATGTGATCGTGCTAGAGCTAGAGGTAGAGTTGTAAATCAGATGGGACGTGGTAGACCCCTAATTTTTAGGAGAACTGAAGTAGAGGAGGAAGTTGAGTCAATGGTTCCTGTGAGGGAACATATTGATAGTGCAGTTGGAACTAGTAGAGCTGGGAGAGAATCTGAGGTTAGGAATGATGAATTGAGAAAAGTTCTTAATCATACTATAGAGAGGATGAATGCAGCTAAAGAAATGACTGATAATCTACAGAGAAGATTAGAGGAAAGGGGTAGAAGAGAACCTGATATGGTGAGGAAAGAGGTTCACGAGGGAGAAGGTGTGTTTGTACATGAGATGCAAGGTGATTATTTTGTGAGATTTCTTAAGTTTAAACCCCAGTCTTATAGAGGATTTGTAAATCCTATAGAAATTGAGTAGTGGATCAGACATGCCAAAAAATATTTTGAGGTCTTACTAGTGACAGATAGACAGAAGGTTTCTTTTGCTTCATTTATGCTGGAAGGTGAGGCTTCTTAATAGTGGGAGGATATTTTGCCCAAGGTAAGCACACGAGTAGAACATCCTTTAACTTACAGTAAGTTTAAGGATGAGTTCTTTGTGAAGTATTTCTCAAATACCTTTCGGGCACAACAAGAGAGAGATTTTATTCATCTAAGGCAAGAAAAATTATCAGTGGCTGAATATGATAATTGATTCATAGCTCTGTCAAGGTTTTTACTTGAAGTAGTGAATATGGAGGAGAGAAAATATAAGAGATTTTTAGACGGATTACACGATGATATTCGAACTAAACTCTCTTATATCGGAATAGAAAATTATGCAGTACTGGTGGATAAAGCATTACAGATTGAGAAAGATTTGATGGAGTTTAGAGGTAGGAGAGATTGGCTGAAGAGGTCTAGATTTGAGGGACCTAGAGGTGGTAACAGTATGGGTGTACAGGGCGGGAGACCGCCCTAGAGGAGGCGTTCCTTATCACAAGGAACTATAGTGCAGAGTTAAAGGCAAGCATAATCTGTTGTTTCTATAGCTTAGAGTAATACTGGTGGGACCCATAGATTTGGGTGACAAGCTATGGGAACTGGGAGTTATGGTAAAGGAGTAAGTATGCCACCAGGGGGAAATGGTAATCTAATGTATGATCGAGAGGCAAGGGCTTTCTTTAGATGTATTCAGATGGGGCATTTGTCTCAGAATTGCCCTATACAAATATACTTTGTATGTGGTGGGGGAGGACATATTGTTGCAGATTATCCAACGGGAAATCTGCTGATGTAGGCATTGGAAGTATTGGGAGAAGATTGGTGGAGAGAGATGGTGGATCAAGGAAAGTGCAGGGCAGAGGTCGAGGATCAGTAGCTGAGCAAGAACGTGGCAATAGTTTCAATCCAGAGATAGTAGAGTCAATGCATTGACCCAATAGGATGCACAAGCCATTCCTAATGTTGTTATGGGTATGATATCTATCCTTGGTAGGCCTGCTAGATTATTGATTGATTCTGGTGCAACCCATTCCTTTGCATCTAGTATTTCTATGAAATCTATTGATGCTAGTGTTAGTCATTTGAAGCATGCTATTATTGTAGAGGTTCCTACTAGAGATAAGGTTATTATCAGGACAATTTATCGAGGTTGTGTGATTAATATTGCTAATAGAGAATTTGAAGTTGATTTATTGCCTTTAGATATGACAAATTTTGATTTAATTCTAGGGATGAAGTGGTTATCAAAATATCATGCTTGGGTAGATTGTTTTAGGAAAAATGTGGTGTTCAAGATACCTAGACAAGAGGAGTTTAATTTTTAGGGAGAATATAAGATACTTGTTAATTGTCTTATTTTTGCCTTAACTGCTAGTAAATAGTTAAAGAAGGGTTGTGAGGGTATTTGGAATATGTGGTGGATTCTAGCAAGGAAAGTAGGAAGTTAAAAGAAATCTTGATAGTGAAAGTTTTTTCTGACATATTCCCTGAGGAGTTGTCTGGTTTGCCTCCCAATAGAGAGCTTAAGTTTTCTATTGAGGTGATTCCAGGATCAGCACCCATATCCATAACACCCTATAGAATAACACCAGTTGAATTGAAAGAGTTAAAAGTTCAACTTCAGGAGTTGCTAGATAAAAAGTTTATTCAACCTAGTATATCACCCTAGGGAGCCCCTGTGTTATTTGTTAAGAAGAAGGACGGGACAATGAGGTTGTGTATTGATTATAGACAGCTAAATAAGATCACCATCAAGAATAGATATCCTTTGCCCAGGATAGATGATTTATTCGAGTAGTTACAGGGTGCTAGAGTGTTTTCTAAGATAGACCTGAGATCGGGTTATCATCAATTGAGGATAAAGGAAGGGGATGTGCCTAAGACTGCTTTTAGGACACGTTATGGCCATCATGAGTTCCTGGTTATGCCATTTGAGTTGACTAATGCTCCTACAACATTTATGGACCTTATGAATCAGGTGTTTAAACCATTCTTGGACAGATTTGTGATTGTGTTTATTGATGATATTTTGGTATATTCCAAGAATAAAGATGTGCATATGCAATATTTGGAGATAGTGTTGGAGATTTTAAGGAGAGAGAAATTATATGCAAAGTTCTCTAAGTGTGAGTTTTGGTTGAGTGAAATATCTTTCTTGGAGCATGTTATGTCTGGAGATGGGATAGCAGTTGACCCACAAAAAGTAGAAGCAATGTTGAATTGGGAAAGACTCACGAGTGTAACTGAAATTAGAAGCTTTTTGGGGTTGGTTGGTTATTATAGGAGATTTATCCAAAAATTTTCTATGATTGTTTGACCATAGACTAAATTGACCAGGAAGGACGTGAAGTTTAGGTGGTCAGAGGAATGTGAGAGAAGTTTCCAGCTGTAGAAAGAAAAACTGACTATTGCCCCGGTGTTAGTGTTTCCTTCTGGTGACGAAGGATTTGTGGTTTATAATGATGCGTCACATCAAGGGTTGGGATGTGTGTTGATACAAAATGGGAGAGTTATAGCTTATGCATCTAGGCAACTGAAGAACTATGAGAGGAATTACCCAACTCGTGATTTAGAATTGGCTGCTATAGTTTTTGCTTTAAAGATTTGGAGACATCTTATATATGGAGCCAATTGTAAAATTTTGACTGATCATAAAAGCTTGACGCATTTACCGACCCAGAAGGAGGGGAGGCAGATGAGGTTGATGGAGTTGATTTGTGATTATGACTGTACAATTCCCTATCATCCAGGAAAGGCTAATGTAGTAGCTAATGCATTGAGTAGAAAGGCTACAGGGAGATTAACTGCTATTGTGAGTCATAATACTAGCTTGATGATAGAATTAAGAAGAATGAGGATGCAGTTGAGTGTTAATGATAGATGAGTGTTGATGGCAAATATGGTTATACAATCTTCTATTATTGATCGGTTATTACAGACGCAGGGTAGAGATGAGGGGATAGAGAAGATTAAACGGGAAGTGTTGAGTCGTAAGCTAACCGAATTTAGAATTAGAAGATGGTATGGTGGTATTAGAGCATAGAGTTTGTGTTCCTAATAATGTTACGATGAGAAATGAGATACTAAGCGAGGCTCATGATTCTTTATATTCCATGCACCTGGATAATAATAAGATGTACAGGGGATTGAGAAAGAATTATTGGTGGTCAGGGATGAAGAAGGACGTAGCGGAATACATTTCTAGATGTTTGACTTGTCAACAGGTAAAGTATGAGAATAGACATCCAACATGTTTATTACAACCTCTTTCAGTACTTGAGTGGCCAGGGGAAAACGTGAGTATGGATTTTGTCTCTAGTTTTCCCCGTACCCGGAGGGGACATAACACTATATGGGTTATAGTGGATAGACTTTCTAAGTCTTCAGATTTTCTTCCTATTAAAACTACTTTGAGTTTATAAAAGTTGGCTGAATTATATGTAGTGGAGATAATAAAAGTATATGGAGTACCCTTAAGCATTGTTTCAGATAGAGATTCTAAGAAGCTGTGGGTACGCAATTACAGTTTAGTACAACTTTTCATCCACAAACTGATGGGTAGACAGAGAGAATCACTATAATACTAGAAGATATGCTGAGGGTAAGTGTATTGAGTTTCTCAGTGAGTTGGGATGGTTATTTGCCTTTGATCAAGTTTACATGCAATAATCAGTTTCAAACTAGTATTAGGATGGCACCCTTCGAGGCTTTATATGGTAGAAGGTATAGAACTCCAATTTACTGGGAAGAGGTTGGAGAGAGAAAGATATATGGCCCAGAAATGATAGATTTGACTATTGAGATGATCAAATTGGTTAGGGAGAACCTCAGAGCAGCCTAGAACAGACAAAAGGGATATGCTGATAAAAGAAGATGACTTCTCGAGTTCCAAGTTGGTGATTGGGTATTTTTGAAAATATTTACGTGGAAGGGTGTGTTGAGGTTTAAAAAGAAGGGAAAGTTGAGCCCGAGATTTGTGGGGCCTTATGAGGTGATTGAGAGAATTGAGCTACTAGCATATCAATTGGATTTGCCCCTAGAGTTAAAGCAATTACATAATGTGTTTCATGTGTCACTGCTGAGAAAGTACTTACACGATGAATCCCATAGTATCTCGAATCAAGCGATAAAATTTCATGAAGATTTGACTTTTATGCAAGTACCAGTCAGAATCCTAGACAAAAAAGAACAAGTCTTGTGCAATAAAGTAATTCCTTTTATTCAAATATTATGGTGGAATAAAGATGTCGAAGAAGTCACGTGAGAGCATAAAGCAAGAATGAGGAAAGATTACCCCCAACTTTTTCTTGAATTAGGTAAGGAAATTTCGGGGAAAATTTTTTTGTAAGGTGGGTAGAATTATAATACTCGTATTTGTAAATATAGACTGAGGTTTCAATCTAAGAGGGGGAGTGAATTGGGTTTTTAAAAAAAAATTTCTAGTTAAACACAAGTTTGTAAAAGTAGATAACCCATAAGCATGTAAACAAATAATGTGTTGTAGATGAAAGAGTTTAAGGAATAGAGGATACAAACTCAGTTTATAGTGGTTCGGCAATAGTGGATTCGTTCCGACCCTACTTCCACTCTCTTCAAGGAACCTCCTTTAAGTAATCCACTAAGAAACTTAGTTGTGCAACTTCATGGGTGTTGCACAAACCTTACAATCAATCCCTTCCTCTTGGAAGCAAAAAATCCTTTCCTCTAGGAAGCTAATCTCTTCCTTTTGGAAGCTAATCCCTTTACAATAAATGTTTTAAACTAGATGTTAGAGAGACAAGAATGAAAGCTTATACGATTGGATGATATCTCTCTTTCAAGGTAAAGCTTGAAGAATGGCTCAACAATAAATATTTCAAAGCTTTTGTGTATCAATGAGTGAAAACTTGATTGAATGTGTAATCTCCTCTTCTGAAATGCTCAATAGAGTAGGTTTATATAGCCTTGATGTAATATGGCCTGTTTGTACTGTTCTGGTACGATTTGGTGTAATTTGTACTGAAATCTCGCGTCTCAACGATCATATTTTTTGAACCACCAGTCGACTGGGTGGTTCTTACTAGTCGACTAGAGATAGTCTGTCCAATATACCAGTCGACTGGTATGAAGCATCCAGTCGACTGTGGACACACTGTCCAAAACACCAGTTTTCTGGTGTAAGTACATAGTTGACTGGGTTACCTTTCAACCCAGTTTTTCATTCTTTTAAAAAGTTTTGATTTTAAAACGTTAGTTTTTAAAATTCTTTTTCAAAAGGAGCCATTGGACAAGCTAATTACTTGAACAAGTGAGATTTACAACTTATTTAAATACCTTGTCCCTATACTAGATCTTCTATCTTGACTTGGTGTTTGATTCGGGTTGAGTTCTTGCACCTTGATCAGTGGTTGAATGCCTTTATTTGCTTAATACACTTAGATAACACTGTTATAATAATAAGTGTTGTCTTTTTTCATCATTAAAATATAGGTGAGGGTAAACAATCTCCCTATTTTTTATGATGACAAAACTCATGAGAGAAAAACAGTTTTAAAAACTAAGTGTTAGATTTTTTAGAAAAATCAGGCAGAGTCTCCTCTGTTTTTTAAATAAAACCAACATGTAAAAAGATAAAGAAAAGTTTATATACAACCCAACCAATCAACCCAATATATATAATCATATACCAAGTTCTCTGGAGCATGGCTCTACCTAAATCTATGCACTAGTTTGAGTTTACACCTCTTTTTCTCATTTTCTCATTTTTCTCCCATGTTTTGACAACAGCAGAAAAGGGGATAGCAAACCAAAAAATAAGCTATCTAGACATAATAAACATGAAGAGCATACATAAAAAAACTTGTACATGAAAATTTGGCATCATTCGGAGTCTGAAAGCCTTCCCGGGAACATGCAGAAGTTTCATACATGCAGAAGCAGTTTTAAAGCATTTATCCGAATATAAAGAGATATAAAGCATGCAACTATATTACTCATATGAAAACAAGTATATGAAATAAGTCTAAGCATGAACCATCGTCATATATAACACCAGTCTATACAAAGTAGGCTTCGTAGAGCTGAAACACAAGTACAAATACAATAAAATATGAAAAAATGTCTGTGCCAAGAATAATGACAAACTACATCAATATTTATATCAAAAAGAAGATAGAAAGATGAATCAAGGAGCGGGAGAGTCAGAGCCATCACGAATGAGATCCCGAAGCTCAGTTAGAGAGCCCTCGGTATGCTCACGGTGCAACTCGAAGTCATCTCGGGGAGAGCAGAGGTTGTGATGCATACTCTCCACTGTAGAGCTCAAGCTTTGGAAGCCGGACTGTATGGTCAGTTGGAGGCTCATGATAGCCTGTATAAGATCTCCATATCTAGCCTGACTAGTACTCAAGTCACCCATAGGAGGTGCTCGGTCATCCGTTTCTATAGCAGCAGCAGCAGCAGCAGCATCTGGACCCTCGTCCTTATCATCACTGCTGTCATCCTCTCCTATCTGAATGTGATTCCCAACCTTGAGAGTAGATGAAGCCATCTCAGACTGTGTATCCCATCTTCTTCAGTGATGAGGCGTTGATGATGTCCTTGAGGCCGATGTCTTGAGCCTCGGAGGCGGGGAGAAGCACCCAGAAGTACTAGGGGATGAGGGGGATGAGCCAGTGGACTGGGTTTCACCTAGTTCGCATAGAACTGGTGAATCAATCTTGGGTAAAAATTTTTATGTATCTTGACCAGTGGGGTCAAGTTAATGCCATCGAAGATGGGTAATATATTGAAATTACCATGATGAATAGATTCGAAGTCGATGAATCTACCCATCATGATTTTCTTATGCCGGATAACAGAAGTATAGTTGTCATTTACCGCCGGGCTGGAGAATAGAGAGTCGTCAAGCTCTGTTATGGGTTTCTTACTTGATGAGCCCGCCACGCCCTTCCCTCGTGAATCCGGAGCCATGGATTTGGTGGACCTTAGCCTTGTAGGCGCATGTGGTCCCCCAACGGTTGTTTTGATGCGGATTTGGTCGAACAATTTTGAAAAATGGTTTTTTTGGGTGAAAAAAAGGTTTTGAGTGGAAATAGGAGATTTCAACCATAGAAAGTGGAAATATGAGGTTTGGATGAGTAGATCAAGGTGTATAGGAAGTGTTTTAAGGGTTTTTTTGATCAAAATGACGAGATTTTGTAGAGAGAGAAAACTTAGGTTTCTAAGCGTAAAAATGAAGAAACTATATATAGAATGGTGATACCAGTCGATTGGGGTCAGGGTACCAATCGACTGGGTCCTTTGCAGAGATAAAAAGTTTTGTATACCAGTCGACTGGGTCAGGGTACCAGTCAACTGGATGAATTGGCATACACATACCAGTTGACTGGGCAGTTCATACCAATCGAATGGGTTGATAACTGAATTTCAAAAAATGGCTCCAAACAAGGTCTTGATGTACTAGTCGACTGGTATAGTGTTACAAGTCGACTGGAAGATTGGGTAGAGACTTACTAGTTGACTGGGATAGACTTACCAGTCAACTAGACCATTAAGAAAATTTTCAGTCTTGAGTCTTAGCACAAAATTTGTTTATCTATGCCATCTTGAGTGAGGGAGTAATTAAATAAGGTTTAATACTCTTTCACTAGATGTCAAATATGTAAAATGATGAATGATGAAACAATCAAACATACAGTTTATCATAATCTAACAATCCTATTGACAGTCTTATTTTGCAAAAACTTGCTTCACTTAGAGGTTTTGTAAGAATGTCAGCTATTTGATCTTCTGAAGGTATGAATTCTAGTCTTATATCACATTTTTTAGCATGGTCTCTTAAGAAATGATGTCTAATTTCTATGTGTTTAGTTCTAGAGTGCTTAATAGGGTTCTTGGTTAGGTTGATAGCACTAGTATTATCACAATGTATTAGGATACTTTTAAAGTTCATGCCATAGCTTCTAGTTGTTGTTTAATCCATAAGACTTGGGCACAACAACTTCCAGCTGCTACATATTCCGCCTCGGTAGTTGATAGTGCAACGAAGTTTTGTTTCTTAAAAAACCAAGAGGTTAACATTGCACCTAAGAATTGGCATGTTCCACTTGTGCTTTTTCTATCTAACCTACATCCAGCAAAATTAGCATCTGAATATCCTACAAGCTCAAAAGATGAATCTCTAGAGTACCATAATCCTAGAGTTTGAGTTCCTTGTAGATATCTAAGGATCCTTTTTACTGCTACTACATGTGATTCCTTAGGATTAGCCTGAAATCTAGCACACATGCATACATTGAACATAATATCAAGTCTACTTGCAGTCAAATAACGTAAAGCTCCTATCATGCTTCTATAGTATTTAGTATCTACACATTTACCTCCTTCATCAAGATCAAGTTTTGTAGATGTGCTCATAGGTGTACCAAGTGGCTTTGAGCTTTCCATCCCGAACCTTTTTAGTAGGTCCTTGGTGTATTTTGATTGATTGATGAAGATGCCTCATTTCAATTATTTGATTTGAAGTCAAAGGAAGTAGGTAAGCTCTCCCATCATGCTCATCTCAAATTCACCTTGCATGCACTTTGCAAACTCTTGACACATAGATCCATTAGTAGCACCAAATATAATATCATCAACATATATGTGGACTAGTAGAGTGTCATTTATGTGAGTTTTTATGAAGAGTGTTGTGTTTACTTTACCTCTTATAAAATTATTGTCAATTAAAAATTTACTTAGTCTTTCATACCATGCCCTTGGAGCTTGCTTCAACCCATATAGAGCCTTAGAGAGCTTGTAGACATGATTTGCAAGACTAGAATTCTCAAATCCAAGAGGTTGCTCAACATAAACCTCTTCTTCTATAAATCCATTTAAAAATGCACTTTTTACATCCATTTGAAATAATTTAAACTTATTAAAGCATGCAAAGGCTAATAACATTCGAATAGCTTCTAATCTAGCTACGGGAGCATAGGTCTCATCAAAGTTTATTCCTTCTTCTTGATTATATCCTTTAGCAACTAGTCTAGCCTTGTTCCTAGTTACTATTTCATTTTCATCCATCTTATTTCTAAATACCCATTTAGATCCTATTATTGTATGATTCTTAGGTCTAAGAACTAGATTCCAAACATTATTTCTTTTAAATTGATTTATTTCTTCTTGTATGGCATTTATCCAATCATTATCCTTTTCAGCTTCAATAAAAGTCTTAGGTTCAATTTGAGACAAATAAGCTACATAATTGCAAATATTTCTAATAGAGGAACGAGTTCTTACCCTTTTATGAAGGATCACCTATCATTTGATCAATCGGGTGATAATTTACATACCTCCAATCTTTGAGAAGACTATCCTCTTGTCGGTTTGTAGATGGTTGGTCTAATTTGAGAGTTTCCATCTCTTCATTTGTTTGAGATGGACTCTCCTTTGGGTCAACAATGGGAGTAGGTGTTTCTATTCTTGGAATAAAATCTGCATCATCATTGAAAGAAACTTCTCTACTACTAATTGGGTTAGACTCATCAAGAGTTACATGTACAGATTCTTCTACCACTAGAGTTCTTTTGTTGAAGACTCTATAAGCCTTGCTAGAGGCTTAATATCCTAAAAATATCCCTTCATCGATCTTAGAGTCAAATTTACCCAAATTAGTTTTATTGTTATTTAGGATGAAGCATTTACAACCAAATGTACGAAAATAAGAGATATTAGGCTTTCTACCTTTCCATAAGTCATATAGAGTTTTGTCAAGCATAAGCCTAATTAAAATTCTATTCAAGATATAGCAAGAAGTGTTTACTGCTTCAGTCCAAAAATATTTTGGTAAACTATTTTCACAAAGCATTGTTCTTGCAAATTCTTCTAGAGCTCTATTTTTCCTCTCAAGAACTCCATTTTGTTGAGGAGTTCTAGGAGCTGAAAAGTTGTGATCAATTCTATTTTCATCACAAAATTTTGAAAACTTTGGTTTTCAAATTCTTTTCCATGATCACTTATAATGCTTGAAATACAAATTCTTTTTTCATTTTGAACCTTTTTGCAAAAGTTTTCGAATCCTTTGAAAGTTTCATCTTTGTAAGCAATAAAGATAACAAAAGTGTATCTTGAATAGTCATCAATAATAACAAGAGCATATTGATGGCCACCTAGACTAATGGTACTTATGGGACCAAATAAGTCTATATGCAAAAGTTTTAATGGTCTAGTAGTTGAGACTACATTCTTTGATTTAAAAGAAATCCTAGTTTGTTTTCCCATTTGACAAGCATCATATACTTTGTCTTTTTCAAAATTGATTTTGGGAAGTCCAATGACTAAATCCTTCCTAGAAATGGTTTTCAGTAAATTCATGTTCACATGACCAAGCCTTCTATGCCATAGCCATGGATTTTCACTAATTACTGGAAAACATTTTTCATTTTCGGAATACAAGGATTTTAAATCAACTATATAGACATTTTCATGTCTATGGCCAGCAAACTTGATCTTGTTACTCTTTATGTCTATAACTAGACAATGAGAGGTTTCAAATGTGACCTTGTTGCCTTTGTCACAAAGTTGACTAATATTTAGTAAATTTGGCTTAAGGCCCTGTATTAGCAATACATTATCTATGGTTGAGAAATCATTACCAACTTTTCCATGCCCGATGATCTTTATTTTTGTGTTGTCTCCAATGGTGACAAGTCCACCATTTCTTAGAGTTAACACCTTGAATACACTATATGTTTTGAGCATCCACTATCAAGGTACCAACAGTTACCTTTTTCCTTGGTGTGGAGATATATCTACATCACACAAGAATACACAATGGCATTTTTAGGTACCCAAAATTTCTTGGGTCCTTTGGGGTTAGTCCTTGAAAATACGGTTCTTTTTTGGACCCATACTTTCTTAACAGCATATGGTGATCTATAGACATGTTAATGTACAATCCCATGATGATAGTTATTGAAATTTCTATGAGTATTTAGTTGTGCATGCCTATAATGCTTAGGATATGGGTTCCTAGGATACATGTTTCTATTGTGAGGAATATGAATATACATTCATTTCCAGAAAATATATGAAGATGATTTCTAGGATACATGCTTGCATTTTCATGAGAATGCATATTATTTCTAGAATAACTGATAATGCTTAAATATTCATATTTAAGCCTCTTAATTTAAATTTGTTAAGCTCTTAGTTTGCGTATTTTATTCCATTTTACTTCCTTTTTGTGTTTCCTATGTTTTTTTTATATAGATTTTTGGAAGAAAGGAAGCATTTTGGAACTCAAAGAGCAAAACTGGATCTGGGAGCTACAGAAGAGTGCGAGCGAGCGCAGTGCTTGGTGCGATCGAGCGCACAAGCACTCATGTGCACAAGGAGAAGGCTTGAGCGCAACCTTGCGCTCGAGCACAAACTCATAAGATTGAGCGCACACACATCAGTAAAACATCAAATCAGCAGTTCATATTTTGGAAAGTAGGGTTAGAGACCTGTTTTGGAAATTAGGGTTTCCAAGTGTCCTTAGAACCCTATAAATAGACTTATAAAACACAGAAACAGTATCTCCCTTTTGAGGAGCATATCTCCCTTTTTAGGAGTGTATCTTCCTTTTAGTTTAGTTTTTTTTTCGGGGAGGCCGAAGCTCGAACGAGCCCGGAGGAGAGATTGTGGAGACGAATTGACGACTCTTCTCCATAGTGTTTTCAGGTTTCTTCTTTCCTTTTTATTTTATTTTATGATGTTGTTTAGCATCACAACTATGTGTAACTATTCTAGTAAGGGCTTGGTTGAAGCCCTAATTATGTTTACTCAATAATTCAATATTGGGGCCTTTACGATATTTGTGTTGTGATGCTTAACTTGATTAATGTCTGTTTTTATTTAAATTCCTCATATGTGTTTGCTGATCAACATATGCATGTGGTATGGATTAGTTAGTTGAATATTTTTGGATGACCGAGTCATGGGTTCAACAATAGTAACAAAAGATATCCACGTCGGATTCTTGGGTTAATCAACATAGGAAATCGGGAGTAGTTACCATGCCCTAGGTCTCGTGTGATTGTCGATTTCCACAGATCTTATGCTCTCTTAAGGAACAACTCAGTAGACACCATGCTGAATCCCTTAAGAAAGAAAAGAGTTAGAGTAGATACCATGCCTAACTCGTTGCTTAGGGAAATCAATAGCTTAAGGAGTAGATACCATGCCCTTAGGTTGACAACCATTAGGTATTCATGACATGAGTAAAGCATTGGCATACTGTTTTGTTGTGGTAGCATGATTAGTGGTAGATATCAAGTCCCTACGCCTTTATCTTTATTAAATTCCAACTCAATATTTATTTCTCTTATTTTTATTTTATTATTGCGAAACTAATTCTAAATCAAAATTTACCAATCCCTGTGGAGATGATCTTGCACTTGCACACTATGCTACTGTAGACCTTGTTCACTTGTAAGTAAAACAAGTTCTGTTATTTGCTTATTAATTTAGGTAGATAAACGCACAACAAGTTTTTGGTGTTGTTGCCGGGGATTGCGCTAAATTTCTTTTTAGAATTATTTTCATTAGTAATTTTTATTTTTATTTTTTATTTATATTTTCTTTATCAAAGAACTTTAATTTTTTTTTCATCTTTTCGTTTTCTGTTTTTGTTCAGGTGTTCAGTAGAGGAGTTTCTGTCCTCATTGCGATCGAGCGCACTAGTGTAGCGCTCGAGCGGAGGAAGAACAACTATCGAGCTCAGTTCTGATTATGACTGTACAATTCACTATCATCCAGGAAAGTCTAATGTAGTAGCTGATGCATTGAGTAGAAAGGCTATAGGGAGATTAGCTGCTATTGGGAGTCATAATACTAGCTTGATGATAGGATTAAGAAGAATGAGGATAAGAAGAACGAGGATGCAGTTGAGTGTCAATGACAGAGGAGTGCTGATAGTAAATATGGTGATACAATCTTCTATTATTGCTCAGTTATTACAGATGCAGGGTAGAGATGAGGGGATAGAGAAGATCAGACGGGAAGTGTTGTGTGGGATGCCAACCGAGTTTAGAATTAAAGAAGATGGTATGGTGGTATTAGGGCATAGAATTTGCGTTCCCAATAATGTGGAGATGAGAAAGGAGATACTAAGGGAGACTCATGATTCTGTATATTCCATGCACTCTGGTAATAATAAGATGTACAGGGGATTGAGAAAGAATTATTGGTGGTCAGGGATGAAAAAAGGCGTAGCGGAATACATTTCTAGATGTTTGACTTGTCAATAGGTGAAATCTGAGAATAGACATCCAGCAGGTTTATTACAACCTCTTCCAGTACCTAAGTGGCCATGGGAAAACGTGAGTATTGATTTTGTCTCTGGTTTTCCCCGTACCCATAGAGGACATGACGCTGTATGAGTTATTGTGAATAGGATTTCTAAGTCTTCACATTTTCTTCCTATTAAAACTACCTGGAATCTAGAAAAGTTGGTTGAATTATATGTAGCGGAGATAGTAAAAGTACATGGAGTACTCTTGAGTATTGTTTCAGATAGAGATTCTAGATTTACCTCTAGATTTTGGAGGGGTTTCCAAGAGGCTATGGGTACATAACTACAGTTTAGTACAACTTTTCATCCACAAACTGATGGGCAGACGGAGAGAATCATCATAATACTAGAAGATATGCTAAGGGCAAGTGTATTAAGTTTCTTAGTGAACTGGGATTCTTATTTGCCTTTGATTGAGTTTGCATACAATAATCAGTATCAAACTAGTATTGGGATGACACCCTTCGAGGCTTTATATGGTAGAAGGTGTAGAACTCCAGTATGCTGGGAAGAAGTTGGAGAGAGAAAGATATATGCCCTAGAAATGATAGATTTGACTATTGAGATGACCAAACTAGTTAGGGAGAACCTAAAAGCAGCCGAGAACAGACAGAAGGGATATGTTGATAAAAGAAGATAACCTCTCGAGTTCCAAGTTGGTGATTGGGTATTTTTGAAGATATCTACGTGGAAGGGTGTGTTGAGGTTTAAAAAGAATGGAAAGTTGAGCCCAGATTAGTGAGGCCATATGAGGTGATTGAGAGAATTGTGCCAGTAGCATATCGATTGGATTTGCCTCTAGAGTTAAAGCAATTATATATTGTGTTTCATGTGTCACTACTGAGAAAGTACTTACACGATGATTCTCATAGTATCTCGAATCAGACAATAGAATTTCAGGAAGATTTGACTTTTATGCAAGTACCGGTCAGAATCCTAGACAGAAAGGAACAAGTCTTATACAATAAAATCATTCATTTGATTCAAATATTATGGTAGAATAAAGATGTCGACGAAGTCATGTGGGAGCATAAAGCAAGAAAAAGGAAGGATTACCCCCAACTTTTTCTTGAATTAGGTAAGAAAATTTCGGGGACGAAATTTTTGTAAGGTGGGTAGAATTGTAATACTCATATTTGTAAAGTAAGGGTAAAGAAGTACTTTAATAAATATGACATAGAGTTAAAATAATATATATATATATATGTATATATATTTAAAGGTGAAAAGTAAAATTTTATAAAAAATAAAAAATAAAAAAAATTTATGGGATGTCAAGAAGGTAGCAGAAGAAAAACAAAATAAAAATCTCGGACGTCTAGAAGGAAGAAGAAAAACAAAATTTGCTGGTAACAGGTGTCGCCACCTGTAGCCAAGGGGGCTGGCCTTGCTGCATGTAAGGCAACAAGGCGGCTAATTTTGAAAATTTGTGTTGAGCTGCAGAGATTTTATTGGTGGGCACAAAATTATATATATATATATATATATAGACGCACACACACACAATTATATGTAATGGTAATTTATACCTACAAAATCCCGTTTGGTTTTCCTTCAATAACTCAATTTCTTTAAATACTTGGGGACTGAAAGAGCAAAATTTTGAAGAAGTTTACGGAGGAATTTTATAGAGAGTCACGGGATACTATAAGAAAAACAGAAGTTAATAACGTAATGTTTATTTTTTAATTTTTTTTAGCATACACGAAATTTCCCGGAATTCAAAGTGGGAATTTCAAAGGGTATAAATTATGGAGAATTGAGGAATAAATTAGAAATTTAATATAAGTATTATGTCAAGTGTTGACGATTAGCAACCAGGGGAAATTGCTGAGAGGAGCAGGAAGGGGAAGGAGGTGATCCACGGGTAGCTTTAAGTGCTACATGGTGAGTTAGATTTACTTTAAGTAATCTAAATAAATATGAAATATCTAGTGATAATATTAAAATAAATTATTAGCTTATGCTTTGGTGGTAGATAAAAATTTGATTCATAGATATGATATGAATTTTGGACATGTAGAAAATGTGGAAAGAAATACTATTAGAATAATGAGTCAATTTAATAATGATGGTGATAAATAAAATTCTTGATGAATTATGATTGATAAATTGATGTGATATATGAGGAGAAGAAATTAATGAAATTTATCAAGTAGAAATTCGAGGAAAGACAGGATAGCTAAATTTAATATTTGAATTCATGTTGTTTTTATATTATTGTTCATATGCATATTTCATATCATTGCTCATATGCATGTGTATAAAATAAAAGAACTGAGGGGGCGGTCTAATTGAAAAACCATACAACTTGTATATGCTGGAAATAAAGGAAAACTGTGACAGCTAGTATATGCTAAAAAAAGGGAAAAACCGTGACAGCCAATATATGATGGAAATAAATAATGTAACAGTTGGTATATGCTGGAAAGAAAAGAACTGGGAGGGGGCCGGTCTAAGATAAAAATATGTCGACATGTGGAAAGACATTCCCTAATAATAATTCATGCATTGCATCTGTTTTACATGTTGATTTTATTTCTGAAGTATTGTTGATATTATGAATTTATTTATAAATAAATGAGTCTCATAGAGAGACAGTTATAGTGAGAAGGAGACATAGAAGTATGGTATGATAGAAATTATTAAATGTTAGACTATATGCTATTATCTAGTCATATGTGATATAAATGATTAAATATTAAAAAGGGCTATTTATAAAAATTGAATACTTCTAGTAAATTTAATTCATTAAGCTTGTGAATCACATCCCTCATTGTACAATGATTTCAGGTAGCAGGTAGGACAATTAGTCTGGTAGTTTGAGAGTCAGATAAAATCATCTTCTGTAAGCCATGTATGTGTCAACATCCTCAAACAAATGAGAAAATGAAATAAAAATTTTATTTGTAATTATTCGTTCATTTTACGTTGTATATTATGTTTAAGTTAATATCAGATTTATGTACCTCCCCTATTGAGAGTTGATGATTAAAGTAAAAATTTTCGTTAGTATTATTTTTTATTGTTGCATATATGTGTCATGATGGGATTTTCAAAATGTAATGACACCGTCTCAGGGGTGGCCAACCCGGGATAGGTCGTTACAAATAGCATGCATCAAAGGACTAGCACTAGCATCAATAGATTTCATATAAACACTAGATATGAAACAATGGGTTGCACCAAGATCAATCAATAATCTAGCAGGCCTATCAAGGATAGATACCATACCCATAATAACATCAGGAGTGGCTTGTGCATCCTGTTGGGTCAATACATAGACTCTGCTATCTCTGGATTGTAATTGGCTACCATGTCCTCTTTCAGCTACTGATCGTCGACCTCTGCCCCGCACACTCCCTGATCCACCACCTTTCTCTACCAGTCTTCTCCCAACACTTTCAACGCCTATGTCAGTAGATTTCTCCACTGGACAATTTGCAACAATATGTCCTCCCTTACCACATACTAAGCATATCTGCGTAGGGCAATTCCGAGATAGATGCCCCATCTGATTACATCTAAAGAAAACCCTTAGCTCTCGATCATACATCAGATTACCACCTCCCCTTGATGACATACTTACTCCTCTACTATAACTCCCACTTCCCATAACTTATCTCCCGAACCTAAGGGTCCCATTGGTATTACTCTGAGTGACAGGAGCAACACATCCTACTTGCCTCTAACTCTGCACTACAGTTCCTTATGACAAGGAACGCCCTATCTGGAATGGTCTTCCACCCTGCACACTCATACTGCCACCTCCTCTAGGTCCCTCAAATCTAGACGTCTTCAGCGACTCCCTCCTACCTCTAAACTCCATCAAATCTTTCTCAATTTGTAATGTTTTATCCACCAGTAAAGCATAAATCCCAATGCCTATATAAGAGAGTTTAGTCCGAATGTCATAGTGTAACCCATCTAAAAATCTCTTACATTTACTCTCCGTCGTATTCACTAATTCAGGTAGAAACCTTGACAGGGCTATGAATCTACTATTATATTCAGCCATCTATAAATTACCCTGCCTTAGATGAATAAAATCTCTCTCTTGTTGTGCCCGAAATATATCTAGAAAATACTTCGCAAAGAACTCATCCTTAAACTTACTCTAAGCTAAAGGTTGTTCTACCTGTGTGCTTACCCTGGGCAAAATATCCTCCCACCATTGAGAAGCCTCATACTCTAGCATAAATGAAGCTATTGGAGTTTGTCTAAGATTTAAACGGAAAAAGGAAGGAAGAAAAATCAGCATGTTCAGCAAAGGGTGCACACTAGTGTGCGCCATGGCCCAGCCTTGTCTAGGCTACGGTGCCCAGCAAGGAAGAGTGCTGGAGGAAGGAGCAAGCCACAACACTGCCTTCCCCAGGCCGCAGCGCCTAAAGGGGCAGCAAGTGTGCCCAGCTCCAGGCCGCAGTTCACCCTGTTCTAGGCCGCGGCGCTAGTCACACTGATGCACACATATTTGAGCCTTTAGTTGAGTTCATGAGACATGCTTAAAATGCATAGGATCACTAAGGATTGATGGAGGGCCATGGTTAATTGGTCATCAAGATCTAAGGGTGGAGATTAACCCTCAAGATTGGACAAGAAGTTGGTGCACTATATAAAGGGTCACCTAGCTTCATTCTCATAAATGACTTGAGAGATTACAAAAGAAACATTGTGACATACAAGTGATCATTACACAAGAGAGAATTGTGTGAGAGTGCAAAGACACAAAACACAAGAGAGACTCATTGTAGAGAGGCTAGTTGTAAAGAGAGAAGTAGTATAGATTATGGGTAGAGTGCTTTTGTAATAGTTCTATCACTTTCTTTCTTCTCTTCTTGGTTCTTCAAGAACTTGGGTTTCTTTGAGAGAGTTATTGTATTTTGTAAAGAACTCCATTGATAAGATAGTGCAAAGAGCTTAGAGGAGCTCACAGGGACGTAGGCACATTGCCGAACCTCGATAACAAATTGCTTGTGTTTTTTTCTTTCTTGCTTTCGCTTGCTGTTTCGTTTCATTACAACTCATTCTGGACTTGGGTGTTTGGGAATCATCACCTGAGCATTCTTATGAGGTGATTTCCAACTGTGGTATCAGAGCTGGAGGAGCTTGCACAGCTGGGTATCTGAGCAAGAACAGAAGGTATCGGAGCAAGGCTCCAAGAATCAAAAAACAAACTTCTTGGGTGATTCAAGAACGGAGTAAGGATCAAGATCAGATTGTGTTCTTGAGGTTGATTCAAGAACGGTGTTAAGATTAATCTTCGATCATGTTCTTGAGGTTTAGAAGAAGTTATAAAGCATTTGTGGGTGCTGCACAAATCTGGGATCATCTCCCCAATTGACTTGTCAAACACATAATTTGATTATGGAGTACTTTGTGAAGCTGCTAAGCATCACTATTTAAGATATTGATATGCTGTATTTTTTTAGGTTTGATTTGAATGGTATATATGTAGAGAATAGTAATTGGAATACCATAAAATAATTGTATAGAAGAATTTAATCTTGTGGTTATTTTCAAAATAAATTTAAAGGCATTAGAAATTTTTACTATGATGACCATTATGTGTGTCGTAAACCAAAGTTAGGAGCAAAATGTCATTCATCTATATGTACATCCATTATTCAATTGTAGTTAGGTATGCTACATTATAAAATAAAAAAAATTAGGTACATTATCGTATGTTGTTGTTGAGATTGTGTCCGTGCGTGTAGCTAAACTAACTCTATGTATTAAATTTCTGCATAAAGATACATTTGATTAATTAGATGAAAAGTGTAGCCATAACTTGTTTAAACTGCCATCTTGAACTCAATAGCACATAACTTTTAAATACTATGACATATATTTTGTTGAATATTAAATGTGTGTTTCGGATAGAAGAGGAGTATGTTCCTCAAGACTTTTTGTTGATGTTGGTTAATTTATGCGTTTGCTGTCCTTTTTCACCAAAAACAAAGTGTAGCCATACAAAAAAGAGTAAAAGGTGAAAATAGTTGACATGAGGTGAACATAGATTAAGATTATCGTACTTAACCCAAAAAAGGTGATAGTTTTCATATTTGAGTTGAGTCTAATACATAAACATATGAAAAATTTTGTTCCTCATTTTTATGTATCTTGTGATTGTTATTTTTGTTTTTCTAGACTATCTAATTTCATTTTGGGAGCAAGGCAAAAGAATAGTTGGGTTATAACTGGCTTGGGCATAGCCCAATTAGTTACCACACCTCTCCTCTAAGGAAGAAGTCCTAAGTTCGAATACTCCAACGGACTCACCATCAATTATCAAAAAAAAGAAAAAAAAAGAATACATTCTTATAACTGGATTTGATAAATGCTATCATATAATACTGTTTTTCTTAATTTTTTTCTTATTGTTTTTCTCTTACTAGTTTTATCTTTTTTCTTATTGTTTTTCTTTTACTAGAATAGTCGTGGTAAAAGACTTGGAAAGGAAACTGTCTTGATGATGATGGCCTATGCAGTGGAGAATTTGTTGATTGATGTATTCCGTGCTAGGATTGGAGAATCAAACGGACCATCTCTTAATTTGTCTGCAAGTTGGTTTATTGTCTCAAATATGTGCATGTGCTCTTATTTTGTTCATGTAACATCACTTATTTATTTGATGGACTAATATATGTACTCGTGTGCGGGTGAGGAAGGTTGGATTACATGTACTTCAAATCTATGTAATTGTACTCATTCTTTCTTTTGTTAACTAATGTCCTCTATTATTGGCATAGGGCTTTGAGGAAGCTTCTTACAATGAAATCTTCAAAGAGGTTAGCACATATTTTCTTTACTGCCACATATATCAAGAGTGTGTGTGCGCATGCTCATGTTGGTCTATGAGGAAGGTGGGGATACCTAACTCAAATTGATTTGATGAATGAAGAGAATATTCTTCCTCGGTATCTACCTTAGATTTGCTTGGGGATTCTTATCGCCATTTGTTATAAGGGGCGTACTCTTCCGATCTTAACTTAGTTTTAGCCCAGACGAAGTAGTTGAAATTATATGTAGGAAATAATGTCTAAGCTAGTTTGTTAACACTTTGCAAAGAAAGTTATTACATAGATAAACCTGATCCATAAAATATTAAGTTATGTTCTATTTCTCCATGCTAAGGAGTGGGAACCTTATACACATATGTAGTATAAATTCGTTACCTAATATATGGCCTTATGTTTCTTGTCTATCTTAAGAGATTTAATTTCACATTGTAGAATATATATATATATATATTTTTTTTGATTGATTGTTTTTTGGGTAACTCATGTTTATTTTGCTAAATTTATCAGTTCTACCTAATTTTCTCCTCTCATACTCAACAAGTGACACTAGAGTTTCCAGTGACAGCCCAACCATGAGGAGCTTCTTAATTTAATTGGTAATGTGGTTACATATACATAGCCCTCCATTCATTGTATTTATTACTAATGAATGAAACTCTTTCATAAGTGCTCTAAATTTGCTTTGAGAAGCTGAGATTGTTTGGACTATACAATATTATGATACTTCCCATCTTGTTATATAGCAGTTAACTTCTTGTTTATAATTTTAAGCATGCGGAAGACATTTTAATTGAATTTAAGGATCTAAAAGTCGAATTTGAAACTCATGTAGAAAGATCATTCCAACTAATTTATTATTTCCTTAATAATTTTATAGCTTTCTTTTTGGTTTTCTTTCTTTGTGCAGACCAAATTAGTTAGTGAACTATCCTTTTAATATCCTTCCACTAGGTGAAGGATGCAATGTGTTGTTGGATGTCTAATTAACAAAATGTTATAGCCTTATAGGAGGAAACATATATGAGTGTTAGAGATTATGTTTATTAGTTTGGTTATATTAGTCATTCGGTATTATCAATAAGGGTAGAATAGTCTTTGTTGTTTTCTATATAAACCCACATTTCTCTCTTGTAAATATTCACTATTGCAATCAAACCCTAGCTTCCATTTCTTCTCATCTCTTTACTCTCTTTAATTCTCACATGGTATTAGAGCAAGATCATGGGATATTTGATTGAAGATTTTATGGAAGAACTTTGCATCCCACTCATGCTCTTCACAGATCCAACTCTGTGGTGAGTTGGCTGGGGGTTGCAGGGTGGAGCGCACCCCTGCTCAGGGTTGGGGGCGAAACCCTGATCTGAATTTTTTTTGGTATTGTTCATGATGAGCATGATCTGCTTGCACTCAGGAGTTCGAGTTTGTGAATCTGTCGATATGGAGGTATTTCGCACGTAGATTTGAGAGAATTTAGATATTTGGGGGATTTCGTCAGTAGACTTGAAGATTTGCACTCGTTTTGGAGGTTTGCTCAATTATTATCTCTGTTTGCTTTGTTTTATTTGCGCTATATTCCAGTATTTTGTGGTTCATCTGTTAGTTGATAATGGCTACAGAAAGAGATGACTCTCTTCAATCTATTAGTGTTAGATTAAATGGAAATAATTATTCATATTGGAGTTATGTTATGAGAAATTTCTTAAAAGGAAAACGTATGTGGAGTTATGTCAATGGTATTTCGAGTAAACCTACAAATGATAAGGAAGAAGAGTATGTTGAACTTTTAGATGTTTGGGAAGCAAACAATTCGAAAATTTTGACTTGGATTAATAATTCTGTTGAGCATTCTATTGGAATACAACTAGTGCCAAGTATGACACTGCAAAACAGGTTTGGGATCATTTGGCATGATTATACACACAATCAAATTTTGCAAAACAGTATTAATTGGAATCTGATATACGGGCAGTTCAACAAAAAGATATGAGCATTCAAGAATTTTATTCCACAATGTCTTATCTTTGGGATCAGTTGGCACTCATAGAATCTGAGTCTCTTCAGAATAATGCTGATTATATAGCTCGTTGAGAGGGGCAACGTCTTGTTCAATTCTTAATGGCTCTTCGTGATGATTTAGAGGGACTTCAGGGAAATATTTTGCATCGTTAGCCCCATCCCTCTATTGATACGGTGGTAAGTGAACTCCTGGCTGAAGAGACTCGTCTGAAGACACAAGCAGGAAAGGGCTCTTCCCCAGCATCAAACCCATCTGTTCTAGCCGTTCCTAATAAACCTATCTTGAAGTATCAACCTAAACCACCAGCACAAGTTGGTCTTGATGAGTGCAGCTTTTGTAAGCAGAGAGGACATTGGAAGGCTCAGTGTCCTAAACTTTTTTCCAGAGCTCTAGCATATCAGCAGTGTTCGCCGACACAACCACAATGGCGTCCACAGTGGCGCCCACCACCATCTCCACCGCATTTGCGTCCTGGTGGTCAATCTCAGCAGCGACCTTATAGGCCACCACAGTTTAATACTGTAGCTTTTATGCCTGAAGTGGCACCATCTTCAGATCCTAATACGGAATCCCTTGTAGAGCAGTTTCAGAAGTTCCTTGCTATACAGCCATCGTCGCAGCCATATGCCATGTCTACTCCATTTTCATCAGGTCTGACTTCTCCTTACACTGCAGGTAAACTTTCTTTCTTGTGGGTCTTAGATTCCGATGCGTCTCATCATATGTAACCTTTTTCATCATCCTTTGTATCTATATCCTACTCTCCTTCCTCTGCATCTGTTATGACTACTGATGGAACTCACATGCCTTTAGCGGGTGTTGGTTCTGTATGCACACCTCATATGTCTTTCTTTGATGTTTATTGCATTCATAAACTTACTATGAATCTTGTATCTGTGAGTCAGCTTTGTGATTCTAGTTATTCTGTTCATTTTTCTTCTACTTCTTATTATGTGCAGGATCCTCAATCCCAGAGGTTGATTGGGACAGGCCGTAGGCAGGGGGGATTGTATGTCTTGGACGAGATGCGAGTTCCAGATGTAGCTGCTTCGGGTGTTGATTTGTCTTCTTTCCATTTAACTTCTTCTTCCTCTAGCTTTTACTTGTGGCACTTTAGACTTAGTCATGTTTCAACCTCTCGTTTAAAATATTTAATCTCTAGAGGATTCTTGGGGGATTTAGAAACTCATGATATTTATTATTGTAGTGGTTGTAAACTGGCAAAGTTTTCTGCTTTACCCTTTAATTGAAGTGTTTTTTCTTCTACTGCACCATTTGATTTGATTCATTCTGATGTGTGGGGACACTCTCCTGTTGCTACAAAAGGAGGGTCCATATATTATCTCTTTTATTGATGATCATTCTAGATATTGTTGGGTTTATCTAATGAAGCGTAAATCTGACTTTTTACACGTTTACACTTCTTTTCGCTCATTGGTTAAAACTCAGCACTCTGTTGTGATAAAGTGTTTACGTTGTGATTTAGGTAAGGAATATACATCTACAACATTTTCCCAACTACTCACTTTTGATGGTACTCTACACCAATCCTCTTGTACTGATACTCCACAACAAAATGGAGTTGCTGAAAGAAAACATAGGCATATTGTTGAGACCGCTCGCTCCCTTCTCTTATCTGCTGGTGTCCCAAGTCCTTTTTGGGGTGAAGTTGTTCTCACCGCTGTGCGCTTGATCAATAGAATACCTACAGCTCATACTTTAGGTTTGTCTCCCTATGAAAAATTACATGGCCACTCTCCTGACTACTCTTCTTTACGAGTGTTTGGTTGCACTTCCTTTGTTCTTCGTCCCCGTGTCGAGCGCAATAAGTTGTCTTCTCGTTCTGTCATTTGTGTTTTTCTTGGTTATGGAGCATGCCAAAAAGGTTATCGTTGCTATGATCCTGCGGCTCAAAAGTTATGTCTCTCGTCATGTCTTTTTCCTTGAACTTATTCCCTTCTTCTCTATTTCTACCATGCCTCATACCTTATCTAAAGTCTGATCTCATAAGCATTGATCCATTCCTAGATGATCCTCCTCACCTTCCACCCTTTATTAGCCCCTCTTCCTCAGCTGATGTTTACCCTCTTCCAATGCAGCCTTTTCCTTATCATTTTTCTCGCAGGACTCAAGCAGCTACTGATGGTGCAACTCGTGATATTTCTGATGCTCCGTCTTCCACAGATGATGATCCTCCATCTCTTCCTACGGTCATCTCAGCACCTCCTATGATTGCAGATCTTACATCATCACTCGTAAGTCCACTTAGTTACCTGATTTTGCTTATTCTTGTTATTCACCTTCATTTACTTCATTTTTAGTGTCTCTTCACAATTTTTGTGAGCCCACCTCCTATACAGAAGCTGTTCTTGATCCCAATTGGCAACAAACTATGGCTGAGGAACTTGTTACTCTACATCGGACCGTTACTTGGGATTTGGTGTCTCTTCCACCTGGTAAGAGTGCTATTGGTTCTCGTTGGGTCTATAAGATCAAAACAAAGTCAGATGGTTCAGTTGAGCGTTACAAAGCCAGATTAGTTACAAAGGGTTTTGCTCAGAAATATGGTATGGACTATGAGGAGACTTTTGCATAGGTTTCTAAGATGACCACTATATGTGCTCTCATTGTGGTTGCTTCAGTCCGCAAATGGCATATCTCTCAGATGGATGTCAAAAATGCCTTTTCAAATGGGGATCTTAAAGAGAAAGTTTATATGGTACCTCCTCCTAGCGTCTCATAATCCAGGGGAAGTTTGTAGACTTAAAAAGGCGTTGTATGGTCTCAAACAAGCTCCTCGTGCTTGGTTTGAGAGGTTCTCCACCGTAGTTACTTCTCTTGGTTTTTCCTCTAGTGCTCATGATTCAGCTCTTTTTGTTAAGTCCACCTCTGTTGGCAGTAATCTTCTTTCGCTTTATGTTGATGACATGATTATTATTGGTGGTGATTTTGTTGGTAATGCATTGCTGAAGGCAGAATTGACTCATCAGTTTGACATGAAAGATTTAGGCCCTTTACGTTACTTCTTAGGTATTGAGGTTACCCTTTCTCCTAAGGGTTATCTTCTATCTCAATCAAAACACATAGCAGATATCCTTCAGCGAGCTCAGCTTACCGATACTCGGACATGTGATACACCTTTAGAACTTAATGCTCAATATGGCCCTACAGATGGTACTCCATTACCTAATCCCACTTTGTACCGGACCTTGGTTGGTAGCTTAATCTATCCCACTATCACCCGACCAGATATTGCTTATGCTGTCCATATTGTCAGTCAGTTTATTGCATCTCCCACTACAGTTCATTGGGTTGTTGTTCTTCGTATTTTGCGCTATCTACGACATACTCTTTTTCAGAGTCTTATTTTCCCTTCCAATTCTTCTTTGGATCTTTATGCATATTCTGATGCTGATTAGGTTGGTGACCCCTCCAAGTCTACTACTGGCTTTTGCATCTTCTTAGGTGGCTCTCTTATTTTGTGGAAGAGTAAGAAGCAACAAGTTGTTTCTCGCTCCTCCACAGAGGCCGAATACCGTGTAATGGCAATTACCACAAATGAGATTGTTTGGTTGCGTTGGCTCTTGGCAGATATGGGGGTCTCAATTACTACTCCTACTCTACTTTATTGTGATAACAAAAGTTCAATTCAAATCGCCCGTAATTCAGTTTCTCATGAGCGGACTAAACATATTGATATTGATTGTCATACTACTCGGCAGGAATTACAGCGTGTGACGATTACATTGCCATTTATATCTTCGTCCATACAGATAACTGACTTCTTCACCAAGTCTCAAACTGTTTAGCGGTTTTGTTTCTTTGTTGACAAACTCTCGATGCTTCTTGCTGCCGCATCGTGAGTTTGAGAGGGGTTGTTAGAGATTATGTTTATTAGTTTGGTTATATTAGTAATTTGGTATTATCAATAAAGGTAGAATAGTCTTCGTTGTTTCCTATATAAACCCACATTTCTCTCTTGTAAATATTTACTATTGCAATCAAACCCTAACTTCCATTTCTTCTCATCTCTTTACTCTCTTTAATTCTCACAATGAGAAATATGAATGTAGATAAACTTCAGCAAATATGATTGCCAGTTACATCAATATGAAAGTTATAAGCTGTTGTTAAATCTTCGTAGTGCACAATTAGAACTACATGAACACCTGTGATATTGATGATATAATGATTGTGACAAAAAATATTAAAATTGCGATGGATTTTTTTTTTGAAAATTACGACAGTTTTTTTTAAAAGCGATGGATTATATGTCAAAATTACATAAAATAAAATAATGTTTTACATGTGTGACGGAACATTTTGTATTTGCGATGGAAAATTCGTCACAATTAGTTGGAATGAAATATTAATTTTATTAAATTATTTTCATTTAAAATTATTTTTTAAGAAAAATAGGAATTAATTGCGATAGAAATTTCCGTCGAAAAAACCGTTGAAAAAAGTATTAAATGCAACGACTGTTTTTTCGGTCAAAAAAATAGTATTTGCGACTAGGTTAAGTGCAAGGGACCAAATGCGACGGAAATCGGTCGAAAATACTCGATTACAATTGAAAAATAAGTCGCATATAACCAATTCTCTTATAGTGTAAATATGAGCATATATACTGCTAGAATGATCAAATGAGTTTCTAATATAACCACTTCTATGTGAATAATTGACATTAGAAACTTTTTTAGCATTTGTAGACATGTTATTAAATTTTCTAGCATTCTTAAATGGTACATTATAAACTTTGCTAGGAGAATGAGAGGTAGAAGTGTCATAAACATTTGTTGCTTTTACAAAAATGGTTTCATTTTATTTTTGTTTATTCATAGAAGAATTTCCCAAACCGGATTTCTCTCCACTCATCCTTTGGCATGCCAACACTTAATCTATATTTTCCTTTCCTTTAATAAGCTTATATATAGTGTTGTCCAACTCAATCATTTTCTTTTTCAAAACCTTATTTTCATTTTTCAAAGTATCTTGTGATGAGTTGCCAATCACTAACAAAAAATTTTCATTTTGTTCTTTTAAAACTTTCATTTCTTTAGAGAGAGATGAAATCTTTTTTTTGATAACAACATTCTCAACACCAAATTTCTTAAGTTCTTCATGTAACTCATTAAACGCTTCTAATAAATGTTCATTCACAATTTCACTAACATTATCAATTGCCATCAAGCAAAGGTTGACAATCTCTTGGTAAACATCTTCATCCTCCAAGTCCGCTTCCTCATCATCACTCCAAGTAGTAGTTACCATTGCTTTTCTTCTTGATGTTTTTCGTGGGCTTCTTTATCAAAGGTACATCCGCCTTGATATGCCCATGCTTTTTGCATCCAAAGCAAACTATTTAATCCTTCTTGATCTTCCTTGGCATGATTTCTCTTGCTAGTGTTCTTCTTTAGCTTAAAGTACTATTGAAACCTCTTTGTGATGAGAGCAATATCTCAATCTTCTTCAATGCTCTCATCATCATCACCCTCAACTTTCTTGCTTGTGGTAGATTTTAGAGTTATAGTCTTCTTCTTATTGGACTCATCACCAACCTCCTTGTTGATGACATTCATTTCATGCGTCAATAATTGGTGTGAAAATATTTGCAAGTGAACAAAATCACAATAAGTAGTAAAGTTTTAAAGAAAAAAATGTTAAACCCACAAGGACTAATTATGCTATTGAGTATTGAAATTTACCAAATTATTTACTATTTGGAAATAAAATCAAAATTTTAAAAACTTTATCACCTAAATTAAACTGAAGTGCTTGATAAAAATAAATTAAAAGAAAAGAGAATAAAACTTAAGGTTATCGAGATAATAAAAATAAATTTAGAGCTTTTGATTTCACCTAGCTAATCCCACACAATTTATTATTCATAGTTATAAAATTTCAATTTTTCGAGTTAATGAAAAATATATCCCTTAATTATTCAATATTTTCTCTCGAATAACATTACAAATATCTCCACCTAATAATTCATCACATCTCTATTTAAATTAAATTATTTGAAGATTCATTAAGTTCTTTGGATTTTTCTTAATCTAAAATCATATTAGTCATGGTAAAGTATCTCTATCTTTCGCTCAACTAATGGTATTTAATTAAAAGCTTCTAATCACAAATTTCCTCACAGTTTCATTATGATTTAATAAATCAAACAATAATTGGCCAGAAAATTGTAAGCAAAAAGATCAAGGATAAACACTCAACATAAAAAAAAAATTGAAATAAAATAACTTGAAATTTGAATTGTATTTAAAGCTAGACTACATCAAATCCCTAGAAAAATAAAAGTAGTTCAAAACAAATCTGAAATCAACCATATTCTTATTAGAATGCATCAAAAGAAAACTAAATAGAAGAGAATAAAACTCTTTGTTTGAAATAAGTTAATGAAGTATTCAAGATTGTTGAAGATCTCTCTTCATTGAGACTTGGCAGCCACCCTCCTTCTCTTCTTTCTTTATTATCTTGTCTAGGAAAAAATCTGATGTGCTTACAAGGCAAGGGCAGCCGGTCTTATATAGGCAAACTCCTAGAAAAGAAAAAGAAAGTACAATAATACTACTCATTCTAGGAAAAGGAAAGATACTCAAATGGGAAATACTTCTACTACTAAGAAAATATGAAATAAGAAAGTAACTAAAAGGAAATATAACTCAAAATAGGGAAAAAGTGCAGCCTAGGAAAATGAAAAACACTAAAATGGGAAATACTACTACTACTAGGACAACATGAAATATAAAAGTAACTAAAAGGAAATATAACACAAAATAGGAAAAAAAGTGTGGCACAAGCAAATAAAATAAAATAAAATCACAAGAAATAAAGAAAAACTAACAATTTTAATAAGTAAAAGAGTAATAAATATCATGTTAAAATTACACTTATCAAATTCTCCCAAAACTTAAAATTTGCTAGCCCTCAAGCAAAAAAGAAAAAAAAAAGAGAAAAATAACTACAAAAAAAGAATTTGTTTAATTTATAAAATTTGTTGCCTCAAAGATTGCCTAAAGTTTATAATCCAAAGGAATCATTCAATATCACACAAGTCCAAAGTTAATTCAAAACTTAATTCCACCTGATCATCATTCATCTTATTCATGCATACATATCATTCTCACATCATTATTATCTTCCTAGATGATTTTATGCAAACAGGTAAATATATAATGGATCTCTAGTTATGAAATTGATAATTCCAACTCCATAGGCTTGCTTTTTGTTGTGAGTTTTAAATTACTCGCAAGCGCACGAATCGTTTGCAATATAGTGTTGTGTAAGTGTGAGGTCGAATCCACAGGGAGTGGGTTGTGAAAATAGCTTTTTTTTATCTAAACTAACCTTATTTTAACATAGTTCCGAATTGTGAATTATATTTTTGCAAAACAAATATAAACTAAACTAAACTAAATTGATTTAATAACTAATGATGAAAACACTAAGGTTTCTGAATCCACCCAACCAAAGTAAAGCATATATCTTCATGTTCTATATAAAAAATAATCTATCTAACATTCCATGAATCCAACAAAAAACAACGAATATCCCAATTAAACCAAAAGCATCCAATGTATCCGCTTTTAACAAATCACAAAGGAAATCCAATTTAATCAAAAAGGATTCGATGTATCCATCGGATAAAACACGCAGAATATCCAACAGAACAATTAAAAACTATCAATCGTAAGAATTTACTCAAACAATTGAAATAGAACATTTAAACTAAACATATCAGAATTGTATAAATATATCTGAAAATATAATGCTAAACAATGGCGAGGCTTCATCTTCAACCTTAGCTGAAGGTTTTAGCCACCCATTATCATGAAACTAAATTTCACAATAAAAAGTGCTAAGCATTAAAAACTTCAAAAGAATTAAAACTGACTGTACATTGGGAGAAATTCCACACGCTGTTGGGCAGCGCTTCCCCCGGTGGTGGCAAAAACCCTTAGGAGATCTACTAGAATGCTAGTAGAAATCCACCAGACTGCCCACTGAATAATAAGGTGGGATAGTGTTTATATAAGGGAATTCTCGGAGTACAATGAGCTATAAATTCGATGTGGGATACTGCCTCTTTGCGATCGATCGCAAGTCTGGTGCGATCGATCGCAGCATGGTGCGATCGATCGCAGCATGGTGCGATGCAATGCGTCTGGCGCGCTGTAAGTGCTTCCTATTCGATGTGGGATGTGCGAGTCAACTGCGATCGATCGCAGCCTTGTTGCGCTCTAGCGCATCACAGTGCGCTGCAATATATATGCAGTATCAAAAATTTCCTTTCCAATGTGGGATGTGCGAGTCACTTGCGATCGATCGCAAGTATGGTGCGCTCGAGCGTAGGTGCGATTGATCTCATACCGTGTGCGCATGATCGCAGGTGCGATCGATCGCACGTCCTGTGCACTCAATAGCACTAGGCATCCTCAGCTTTTGCTCTTTAAGCCCTAAAGTTTCCACATTGCTTCATTTTATTCCAAAACCTATAAAAACACAGAAAACGCAGAAAATAGATAAAATAGCACGAAATAACATAATTAAGAACTCAACAAATGTAAACTAAGGGGCTAAAACATGTAATATTTAGCACTCATCAAATACCCCCAAACTTACATATTGATAGTCCCATAGCAATACAAAACTAAAAACTAAATGAAAAACAAAGAATATAAAGATAAGTTCATAACTCATGGTATCCAAAGATTTTAGGAGCACACACCACCCTGATAATGATTCATGAGCAAGCTTAAAAAGATAAACCCATATTCGCAATGAATAGAAATGTTAAAATCTAAAAAATTACTTACAAAAGGTAGGCTAATGCATCATAAGTCTGACTCAGTGTGAAGTGAATTAACAAATAAAAATGAAGCTTCCGAATGAGTCCAATGTGTAAGGTCTCTAGGTCTCAAGATTCACAGCATTTCCCATCAGAATGAACGAAAATGGCATAGTTTTTATTTTCTTTTCTTTTGTAAGGCTCTGATATGTTTAGTTTCCTTAAGCTTTCTAATTGACCCATGTAGCGAGTGTTGAGTCAATGACTCCCAAACCAGATGGTTTTAGGGCATTAGGTGTACAGACACCCCTTAGGACTTACTAATTCGAGTAAAAAAGGCTACGAAATTAAACTGGCCTTAATACTATTAAACAAAATTCCAACTTTTTGACGTGAACACTCATTGCTTACTGAGGCAAGAGGTCCAGTTACTCAGTGGAAAGTTTATTTATGATCATCATTTTCATTCATATATATATATTTTATATATATATGCCAAAGTGTTAATTCAACAAGTCATCCAGTTTCAGTTAAGACAGAAACGTACACATTAAAATCACATGTCATACCTCACATAATGCGTACTAATGTGCTCGTGTTAGATTCGAGATCAAACATGTGAATTCTCAAATGCCTCAAGTAAGTAACTAAATTTTAAAACTTTATCAACAGATCATGTGTTCCAAAATTTAAGCTCACCAATGAATCACATCACATAAATTGTTTAGATCAACCAAAATTTCAAAATAACATGAGCATGCATTAAAAAAAAAACAAATTAGGACAAAGTGTGTGTAATGTGTCTCTCATACCCCCAAACTTAAATTACACATTGACCCCAATGTGTGAATAATATGGAAAGAGTTGACCTGGGATATGGAGAACTATCTGGACTGGTATGGCTCATAGCATACCCCCAAACTTGATCTGCAGTACGCGTTGTCCCTGAAAAATAAAGACTAGAAAACAAAAAATACTGGAAACAAACATTAAGCATAAATATGTAAAATAATAAACAAATAAAAAGATAAGCTGTGGAGTGCCTCCCATAAGCGCTAAGTTTAAAGTCTTTAGCCAGACTCTCCTTAGTAGATGACCCTCAATCAGAGTAAATAGGATCCGTCAACAATATTGTCTCAATGTCCGGACTCCTTAACTCTAAGAATGGTTTCAGCCTCTGCTCATTTACCTTAAAAGTGATACCATTCTTTGGACCCTTAATCTCAATGGCCCCATGAGGAAAAACTGATCGAATAATAAAGGGGCCGGTCCATCGAGACTTAAGCTTTCCTGGGAAAAGATGCAGGCGTGAGTTGTAAAGAAGAACTTTTTGACCCGGCTCAAAAGCTCGTCTCAAAATGTTTTGGTCATGAGTCTTCTTCATTTGTGCTTTGTATGACCGTGCACACTCATATACATCATTTCGCAGCTCCTCTAATTCATTGAGTTGGAGCTTTCTTTGGGATCCAGCCTTCAAAAGATTAAAGTTCAGCTGTTTGATAGCCCAATAGGCTCTATGCTCTAATTCGACTGGAAGATGACAGGTTTTTCTGTACACAATACGGTATGGAGACATGCCAATTAGTGTCTTGAATGCTGTTCGATCTGCCCACAGTGCATCGGTCAATCGCAGAGGCCAGTCCTTTCTATTAGGGTTCACAGTTTTCTCCAAAATGTGCTTAATCTCGCGATTGAAAATTTCCACTTGTCCACTCCTCTGTGGGTGATACGGGGTGGCAACTTTGTGTGTGATGAAATACTTCTTCATCAACTGCTAAAAAATCCTGTTGCAAAAATGCTTACCTCCATCACTTATAATTGCTCGAGGCGTACCAAAACGAGCAAAGATATTATTCTTCAAAAATTGGACCACAACTCTATGGTCATTGGTCTTGCATGCAACTACTTCCACCCATTTGGACAGATAGTCCACAGCAACTAGAATGTATAGATAGCCAAAGGAGTTTGGGAAAGGTCCCATAAAATCAATGCCCCACACATCAAAAATCTAAACAATCAGAATGGGGTTGAGGGGCATCATATTCCTCATAGAAATACTCCCTAGCTTTTGCCAACGCTCACAAGATACACAGTAAGTGTGAGAGTCTCGGAACAGGGTAGGCCAATAGAATCGGCACTGCAAAATTTTTATAGCGGTCTTTTTAGCACTGAAATGGCCTCCACAAGCATGATCATGACATAAGGTGATGACATTAGATTGGTCATGCTTAGGAATGCACCTTCTAATGATCTGATCGGGACAATACTTGAACAGGTAAGGACCATCCCAGAGAAAATGTTTTACCATGGCTAAAAACTTTGATTTATCTTGTCGCCCCCAATGCAAAGGCATTTGACCGGTGACAGGATAGTTCACTATATCAGCAAACAATGGTGCGGGATTGTGAGCAATGTGCATCAATTACTCATCAGGAAAAGTCTCAAAAATGGGAGTGGCGGCCTCAGTGAAATCCACAATCAATCTAGACAAATGGTCCGCCACCACATTTTCGGAACCTTTCTTATCTCGATCTCTATGTCGACCTCTTGAAGTAGCAAGATCCATCGGATAAGATGAGATTTTGCATATTTTTTAGAGAAAAGATAATGTTGCATGGTCTGAGTAGATAATGACTTTAGATCCTAACAAGTAGGATCTGAACTTGTCTAATGCAAAAACGACTGTTAGCAACTCCTTCTCAGTGGTAGAGTAATTGAGTTGTGCGTCGTTTAGAGTTCGACTTGCATAATAGATAACATGGGGAAGCTGTCAACACACTGCCCCAAAACAACTCCAACAGCATAGTCTGATGCGTCACACATAATTTCAAAAGGCACACCCCAGTTGGGTGGCTGAATAATGGGTGTGGACATCAGAATCTTCTTCAGATCCCCAAATGCTTTCTTATAATCTTCATCAAATACAAATGGGGCATCCTTCATTAATAACTTGCACAAGGGCCGGGCGATCTTGTTGAAATTCTGGATAAATTGCCTATAGAATCCTACATGGCCCAGAAAAGATCGAACCTCTTTCACTGTACGTGGGGGTGGAAGGTTGGAAATCAGGTCCACCTTCGCTTTGTCGACCTCAATCCCCTGATGAGATATGACGTGCCCCAGTACAATACCTTGCTTGACCATAAAATGACACTTCTCCTAATTAAGCACCAGGTTCTTCTCCTTGCACCGCACTAAAACCAAAGTGAGATGGTGAGACACTCCTCAAATGATGAACCGAAGACGGAGAAGTCATCCATGAAAATCTCTAAAGAACACTCCACCATGTCAGAGAATATGCTGACCATGCACCGCTAAAAAGTAGCAGGTGCATTGCATAACCCAAAGGGCATGCGACAGTAGGCGAATGTCCCAAAAGAACAGGTAAATGTTGTCTTCTCCTAATCTTCAGGGTCCACGGGGACCTGGTTATATCCAGAATAACCATCCAAAAAGCAATAATACTCGTGCCCAACCAAATGCTCCACCATCTGATCAATATAAATAGGAGTGGAAAATGATCCTTCATTGTGGCAGCGTTCAGTTTACGATAGTCTATACATGCTCTCCACCCTGACTGAACACGAGTTGGCACCAACTCGTCATCCTTATTCTTTACTACCGTTAATCCAGCTCACTTGGGCACGACATGAATCGGGCTCACCCACTTGCTATCAGAGATAGGATAAATGATCCCTGTATCTAACAGCTTAATAATTTCTGTCCTCACAACCTTTTGCATAGCTGGGTTGAGCCTTCTTTGTGGGTCCCTCGATGGCTTGGCATTCTCCTCCAAATGTATCTTGTGCATTACCAACGAGGGGTTGATTCCTTTAATATCCTCAATGGTCCAGCCTATAGCTTCCTTGTGTTCTCTCAACACATCTAATAATTTCTCCTCTTGAGTCTCAACCAAATCTGAAGCTATAATCACAGGCAAAGACTCTGCTGGACCTAGGAACTTATACTGAAGATTGTCCGGTAAAGGTTTAAGTTCCTTCTTAAGAGGCTCAAGTTCTTCAGTCTCTTCCTTTTCACTACTCTCCATAGGAGCAGACTCTAAAATGGCATTTGGTTGCTCAAGTAACTTATCCAAATCTAGATCCTCTCCAAACTGAGCAAAGCATGCCTCCAAAATGTCCTCAGACTCCCCTTCTTTCTTGGGCGCTTGTAATCTCTCAGGGTAAGGCGCTTTAAGTAAAAACGACCTAGGGAGATCCTTAATAATAGGTGTGGCTGTAGATGGCTCAGCATCTCTCTTTTTTTTATTGCCACTTTCTTGCCCTTGTATAGGAGTTGATAAATTCCCCTCCGTAAACTGTTCCTTTGGGTTAGGATCAGGTTGACTGGGGAACTTTCTGTTCTCTCCTTCACCCAAGTGACTTTTGATTTAATCCATTTGACTCTCTAGATTGGCAATCGCTTGGGTGTTTACTATTGTCGCACTCCTCACTTCGCTGATGGATTGGACAGTCATCTTCATGAACTCCTTGAAGGTGTCCTCCAATAACTGTGAAACCAACATTGGTGCTTGAGTGGGAGTATGGTAAGCAGATGCTGGTGCTGGATGGACTGAGCGACCATACTTTGAATTGGTTGAGGCAATCTAGGAGGGTATTATGAGCATGATGAGGGGCTCTTCCCTGATTAAGCGATTGGTTCTGCTTCCATGAAAAATTAGGGTGGTTCCGCCACCCTGGATTGTAAGTCTTAGAGTAGGATCCACCTGATTACCTCCTATAGTCATTGAAAGCGTTTACATGTTCCGTGGGACACTCGACAAAAGCCGGCATAGATGGACAATTCTGTGCTAAATGCATAGGACTAGCACAGATGGAACAACAATCGTCATTAATTGTATTGGCAGCATTGATGGACTTGCCCATAATGAGAGCGTCAATTTTCTTGGTGAGAGTATCTATCTTTATCTTTAAATTAATCTCCTCCTTAATCTCATAGATGCCTCATTTCCTAGGAGCACGAATGGACTTGTCCCGACAGCTTGAAAAATCCCACTGCTGCGAGTTGTCAGACAACTTGTCCAATGCCTTGTATGCTTCATCCCCTGTCAGACTTAAGAATGCCCCCCCATTTATAGACTCGATCATGCTACGGTTGGGTTGAGTCAACCCTTGGTAGAAGAACTGAACAAGTCTTCACTTCTCATATCCATGTGGAGGGCATCTAATCAGTAACTCTTTAAAACGCTCCCAACTCTCAGAAAACTTCTTATCCTCCTCCTGAGTGAAAGAACTAATCTCCTCTCGCTACTCATTCACTCTAGACATTGGGAAAAATTTATTATAGAATTTACTCAGCAGACTTTCCCAAGATGTAATAAACCCGGACATGTTGGAATCCAACCATGCCCTAGCTCTATCATGAAGAGAAAAAGGGAAAAGTCTAAGATGGATTGACTCCTCAGAGAAGTTCTTGAACTTGAATGTGGCACAAATATCTTTGAACTTCTTTACATGGCTGTAAGGATTTTCAAGATCTAAGCCATGAAATGAGGGTAGGAGTTGGATGACATGTGGCTTTAAATCAAAATGGGTAGCATTGGTGGGTGGCAACACGATGCAGGAAGATGAGTTAGTCGCAATTGGTGCGAACAAATCTCTCAGGGACGTGGTGGAGTCCACGTTCCACGCTCCAGGTTGCTCTTGGTTCCTTAAATTTTCTTCTATCTCAATTGTCTCTTGTTCACCAAGTGACTTCTTCTGTCTCCTAAGAGTTCTTTCTAAATCGGGATCTAAAGGTGTCAATTCGAAATTCAGGGATCTCCGACCAAGCATACACCAAACAAAAAATAGTAAAACAAACTAACTAGTAGAAGCAGCAAAATAAAATAAAATAGAAAGAAAAATAAAACAAAAATGCAAACTAAACTAGTAGAAAAATAAAATAGATTTAGACAAAAATTTCACAAATAAAAACATTCCCTGGCAACGGCGCCAAAAACTTGTTGTGAGTTTTGGATTACTCACAAGTGCACGAATCGTTTGCAATATAGTGTTGTGCAAGTGCGAGGTCGAATCTACATGGAGTGCGTTGTGAAAATAGCTTCTTCTTTTTTTATCTAAACTAACCTTATTTTAACCTAGTTCCGAATTGTGAATTATATTTTTGTAAAACAAATATAAACTAAACTAAACTAAATTGATTTAATAACTAATGATGAAAACACTACGGTTTCCGAATCCACCCAACCAAAGTAAAGCATATATCTTCATATTCTATATAAAAAATAATCTATCTAACATTCCATGAATCAAACAAAAAACAACGAATATCCCAATTAAACCAAAAGCATCCAATGTATCTGCTTTTAACAAATCACAAAGGAAATCCAATTTAATCGAAAAGGATTCGATGTATCCATCGGATAAAACACGCAGAATATCCACCAGAACAATTAAAAACTATCAATCGTAAGAATTTACTCAAACAATTGAAATAGAACATTTAAACTAAACATATCAGAATTATATAAACATATCTGAAAATATAATGCTAAACAATGGCGAGGCTTCATCTTCAACCTTAGCTGAAGGTTTTAGCCACCCATTATCATGAAACTAAATTTCACAATAAAAAGTGCAAAGCATTAAAAACTTGAAAATAATTAAAACTGACTGTACATTGGGAGAAATTCCACACGCTGTTGGGCAGCACTTCCCCCAGTGGTGGCAAAAACCCTTAGGAGATCTACTAGAATGCTAGTAGAAATCCACCAGACTGCCCACTGAATAATGAGGTGGGATAGTGTTTATATAAGGGAATTCTCGGAGTACAATGAGCTGTAAATTCGATGTGGGATACTGCCTCTTTGCGATCGATCGTAAGTCTGGTGCGATCGATCGCAGCATGGTGCGATGCAATACGTCTGGCGCTGTGTAAGTGCTTCCTATCCGATGTGGGATGTTCGAGTCAACTGCGATCGATCGCAGCCTTGTTGCGCTCGAGCGCATCATAGTGCGCTGCAATATATATGCAGTATCAAAAGTTTCCTTTCCAATGTGGGATGTGCGAGTCACTTGCGATCGATCGCAAGTATGGCGCGCTCGAGCGCAGATGCGATTGATCTCATGCCGTGTACGCACGATCGCACGTCCTATGCGCTTGATCGCACTAGGCATCATCAGCTTTTGCTCTTTAAGACCTAAAGTTTCCACATTGCTTCATTTTATTCCGAAACCTATAAAAACACAGAAAACACAGAAAATAGATAAAATAGCACGAAATAACATAATTAAGAACTCAACAAATATAAACTAAGGGGCTAAAACATGTAATATTTAGCACTCATCACTTTTCAAATCACTTTCCACTAAAGTAGAACACAAATTTTACTAAGGATCAATAAGTCTTTATTAAGCTTGTAATGTAAGACTAAGGTGAGTGCCACAAAGGAAAGATAAGGTTCAAACAAAGCAAGAAAATTGAATTTTGAACATAAACAAAACAAATAGAGTATACTCACTTCTAACATATACACTTCTTCTCAATTCTTTGAATCTCTCAAAACACCTTTCTTTATTGTTCTTACAAAGATCATTTTTTTTATCTAGGAATTCTTCTATATATTTTTTTTGTATATATCTAAGAATTCAAATATCTTTTTTTTCTCTCTCTTTTTTTTTTAAACACTTCACAACTCCTTGTTGACTTTTCACGCCCCCAATCTTATGACTTTGATAACATGGGCTGTGATAAAATTTACTTGTAAACTTTCTATCTCTCACACCTTCCATACTCTTATGACTTTGTGTAAACCTAGTTCTCTTGAAAGGTAAGGAAATCAGTGTTTAAGCTCAAATAGGGTAGGAAATATGATGTTTTAAAAAAAGAAAAAAATATAAGGCCAAAGTTTAATTCAACAAAGGTCAAAGGGGTGACTAGGGATAAAGATAATAAATAGGTAAGCTTGAAAGGCTCAATCGATTCAAAGAATTCCTAAATCATTTTCCAAGTAATATTTTGTCTAGGATTTTGCCTCGAGTGCCATCAAACAAGTTCTAGAGTTTGTTGAGACCATATAAATCTACAATATTCACATAAAATTTCTCTAGGTATGCAAAAGAATTAATGATCATGATACGCATTCATTGAATATAGAAAATATCAAATTAAGCAAAATCAAGTCAGGGATTAACAAATAAACTCAAGCAATAAGAATTTTCTCTAAAAATTATAATCAATTTCAACCATATTCTTATCATAGGAATTTTTATTCATCAAACCAAAATGATTTTTTTATATTTGAAAATTAATTTTTTTAAACATAAACTCACTTCCCTCAAATTTGAATAACACATTGTCCTCAATGGAAAAAATGAAAAAGAATGAGAAAGGGTAAGAAGTGCTCCCCTGATTTCCAATTGAATGTTGCCCTTGAAAGTGTAACCGTGTAACACATTGGAGAGCCCCCAAACTTATGCAAACCTACAAGATGAAAACAAAAATAAAAAAAATTAAATAAAAATTAAAAAGAAAAATAAAAAAACTTAGGCTACCTTCCTAAAAAGCGCTTTGTTTAAAGTCTATAGCTAGACATTCTCCATATCAATATTTAGGATTGGTGAGATTGATGGAAAACTTTTGCATGCTAAATTCTCCATTCACATAAGGCTTTAACCTCTATCCATTAACCTTGAATGTCCCTTTTGTCTAATGATGAACTTCAACCGCTCAGTATGGAAAAACGCGAGTCACAACAAATGGTCCCGACCACCTAGATCACAACTTTCCTGAAAAAAGTCGAAGTCTTGAATTGAATAGTAAAACTTTCTGCCCCACTTCGAACTCCCTTCTCAAAATATGCTTATCATGCCATCTTTTAGTTTTATCCTTGTAAATCCTAGTATTCTCATAAGCGTTATTGTGAAACTTTTCCATCTCATTAATTTGCAACATTCTCTTCTCATCCGCAACCATTAAATCAAAATTAAGTGTCTTTATCGCCCAATAAGCTCTATGTTCTAGCTCCACGGGTAAATTGCATGCTTTTCCATAAACTAACTGATAAGGTAACATTCCAATCGATGTTTTAAATGTTGTCCTTTAAGCCCACAATGCATAATCTAACCTTTGTGCCCAATCCTTTTGTTAGATACTAACGGTCTTCTCAAGTATACGCTTCAACTCCCTATTGGACACCTCAACTTGGCCACTTGTTTGAGGATGATATGGTGTTGCCACATGATGAATAACTCTATAATTAGTAAGTAAAGCTTCAAATAGACGGTTGCAAAAATGCTTCCCACCATCACCAATTATCGCCCTTGGAGTGCCAAATCGGGAAAATATATATTTTTCAAAGAAAATTCACCACAACCCTGGCATCATTGGTTGGCAAAGCAACAACTTCCACCCACTTTGAGGCGTAATCTATAGCCACCAAAATGAATTTGTTAGAATACGAAGATGGAAAAGGACCCATGAAATCTATCCCCCAAACATCAAATAATTCAATCACTAAAATATTATTCAAAGGCATCTCATGTTTCCTAGAAATATTCCCAACCTATTGACATTGATCACATAAATTAACAAAGTTAAAAGAATCTTTAAAAATAGAAGGCCAATAAAACCCGGATCGCAAAATTTTTGCCAATGTTTTTGCTCCACCAAAGTGGTTGCCCACTCCCAATGAGTGGCAATGTCAGAGTATGCTCTCCATCTCTTCTTCGGGTACACATTTCCTAATTATCTAATCTGGACAATGTCAGAATTGAAAAGGTTCCTCCCAAAAATAATGCTTCAAGTCGAAGAAGAACTTCTTCTTTTGTTGATATGTCATCCTGGGAGGTAGAATTCATGACACCAAGTAGTTAACTACGTCAACATACCATGGAACAACCTGTATAGCCATCAAATGCTCATCCAAAAATGTTTTATTAATTGGAAATTGTTGCTCATCATCTGCACCCTTAGGCTCAATTCGGGACAAGTGATCTGCCACCAAATTTTTGGTACCCTTCTTGTCCTTAATCTCCAAATCAAATTCTTATAGAAGCAAAATCCATTGAAGTAATCTTGGTTTAGCATCCTTCTTCATAAACAAGTACTTAAAAGCGGAGTGATCGGTATAGACAACCACCTTCAAACCTATCAAGTAAGAACAAAATTTGTCAAAAGCAAAAACAATCACTAATAATTCTTTTTCAGTTGTAGCATAATTAAGTTGAGCTCCCATTAAAGTCCTGCTCGCATAATAAATAAAATGAAAATTTTCATCTTTTCTTTGCCCTAAAACAGCCCTATAGCAAAATCACTAGCATTACACATCAATTCAAAAGGTAAATTCCAATCTGGTGAAACAATTGTAGGTGCTGAAATTAATTTCTTTTTCAATGTTTCAAAAGCATGCAAGCATTCATGAGAAAAATAAAACAGTGTATCTTTAATAAAAAGATTGCAAAGAGGTTTAGTAATTTGTGAAAAATCCTTAATGAACCGTTGATAAAACCTAGCGTGACCCAAGAAACTTCCCACGCCCTTCACATTGGCCGGAGGTGGGAGTTTGTCAATAACAACTATTTTGGCTCTATCGACTTCAATTCCCTTTAAAGAAATTCGATGGCCAAGCACTATCCCTTCCTCAACTACAAAGTGGCATTTTTCCCAGTTTAAAACTAAATTAGTCTCCTCACATCGCTGCAAAACCAAAGACAAGTTAGATAAACAATTATCAAAAGAATAACCAAAAATCGAGAAGTCATCCACGAATACTTCTATAAAATTTTCCACTATTCTTCCAATTTTGGCTTTATCGAGGGATGAAAGGATGGTGTAGCTTCCAAATACCTTGCACACTCCCTAACCTCTTCATTCTCGGATTCAAGAGTTATAGAATGAGTAAGACACACCTCAAGTGGCTGCTTTGAAAATCCAACCCTATAGGTCTCGGCCACCACTAAGTCTATGTCACTAATTTGGAAACAAGAGTGTACTTCGAAAGGAAAATCCATAGCCTTAAATACATCAAAAGTAACCTGCTCATCATCAACCCTCAAAATAAATTTCCCTTATTGGACATCAATTAAAGTTCTCCCCATAGCAAGAAAAGATTCTCCCAAAATTAAAATTATTTCCTCCTCCTCCTCCATGTCTAGCACAACAAAATCAGCTAGAAAAATAAACTTGTCCACCTTCACCAAAACGTCTTCAATTAGTCCTCGTGGGTGCTTGATAGACTTGCTTGCCAATTGTAAAGAGACTATAGTACGCGTTGCTTCTCCAATACCTAACTTCCTGAAAACCGAAAAGGCATAACATTAATACTTGCTCCTAAATCGTATAAAACTTTATCAAAATAAGAACTTCCTATAGTGCAAGGAATCGTAAAACTCCCTGGATCTTTCAATTTAGGAGGTAACTTCTTTTGTAAAATTGTGCTACTCTCTTCAGTTAACATCACCGTCTCATGCTATTCCAACTTAGCATATTTAGGCATTTACTCTAAAGCTTCAACAATAGGAATATTAATATGCAGTTGCTTAAAAATATTAAGAAATTTAGAGAATTGATTATCTAACTTATTATTATTAATATTTTTAAGTCTTTGAGGAAAAGGAATTGGTGGATTATAAATTGAAGGAGATTTAGTTTCAAAAGTAAACTCCCAGGAATTTGTAGGTTTTGAAGCTTCTTTATTCGCTTTAGAATTTCCAGCTTGCTGGTCGGCTACTTGCTGCTCTAATTCCTCCATCTTTGGCTTGGACTCCACATGATTTCCAGCTTTATCTTGCTTGGTACTTACTCCTTGTAGCTGCTTAATTGTCCTCCCATTTCTCAATGCTATTACTTTGACATGTTCCTTAGGCTTGGTAACGGTAATGCTCGGCAAAGTTCCCAATGTCCTCTCTGTAAGAATGTGTGAAAGGTGACCAATTTGAGCCTCAAGGTTACAAATCAAAGCCGAATTGTTTTTGATCGCCAAATCTATCTTTTACATGTATTGCGTGAACATCTCCTTGAGTGTTGGCTTCTTTTCTTTCTGTGAAAAATTTTAAAATGGTTTAGCTACCCCTTGATTGTTGCTCCACGAAAAATTGGTGTTATTTCTCCATCCGGGATTGAATGTGTTTGAATAAGGATTATTTTGGCGTTAGAAATTGGACATGTAATTAACTTGTTCAGAATTTAATTGAGCAAACGGATTTCCCACTTGGAAATCGATACTTGAGTGATTTCCTACACAATAATCACACACAACATTAGTTTGAATAGCATTTAACATTAATCTTACCTAGTTGTTAAGATAAAGTTTCCATTTGTGCTGCCAATGTGGTAATAGAATCAAGTTCAAAAACTCTAATTGTCTTTCTTGTCATTCCTCTCTCCGAAGGCCATTGATAGTTGTTGGATGCCAATTCTTCCGAAAGTTCATAAGTTGCTCATTAATTTTACTCATTAAAACCCCTCCAACTGCTTCATGAGTTTTACTCATTAAAGCCCCTTCAGTTGCTGTATCAACCATGGACCTGTTTGTAGCTCCCAAACCGTTGTAGAATGTTTGGGCTTAAAGCCATGCTGGAAGGTCATGATGAGGATACTTTCGCAAGAAATCTTTGTACCTCTCACATGCTTCATACAAAGATTCATTTTAAAATTGAGTGAATGTGGTAATACCATTCCTTAGCTTTGCTGTCTTGGCCTGGGGGAAATACTTTGCCAAATTTTTTTGTGCTAACTCCTCCTAGGTAGTAATGACACCAGGTGGTAGAGAATTCAGCTAGGCTTTCGCTTTTTCTTTGAGTGAAAAAGGGAAAGTCTCAAACGAATAGCATCATCCGTCACTCCATTATGCTTGAAGGTGTCGCAAATCTCTAGAAAATTTGCGATATGAACATTAGGATCCTCTTGTGACAACCCCCCAAACTGAATAGTTTGCTATATCATTTGAATTATCGCTGGCTTAATCTCGAAATTATTAGCTTGTATAGCCGGCCTCCTTATGCTTGATGTAGCCCATTAACCGAGTGTGTAATGTAGTCCCTCAAAGCCTTATTCGCCTCTCCATTCCGCTGATCCGCCATAGTGATGGCAGGTGTGGTGACTTCTTGCTTATTCTTTTTCTTGATTTGATGTAAAGTTCTCTCAATCTCGAGATAAAAAAGTGTAGACTGTAATACTTTAGATCAACGCATACACTTCTAAACCTGAAATAAAAAAAAAAAAGAGAAGCAAAACTAAGATCTAATCACCAATCTAAAAAAAATCCAAATTAGTAATAATCTAGCTAGTATCAATATCAATTACAAATAATTAGTCCCTGACAACAGTGCTAGAAACTTTGTGTGAAAATTTTTGCAAGTGAACAAAATCGCAACAACTAGTAAAGTTTTAAAGAAAAAAGTGTCGAACCCACAAGCACTAATTATGTTATTGAGTATTGAAATTTACCAAATTATTTACTATTTGGAAATAAAACCGAAATTCTAAACACTTTATCACCTAAATTAAACTGAAGTACTTGAAAAAAAATAAATTAAAAGAAAATAGAATAAACTTAAGGTTGTAGAGATAATAAAAATAAATCTAGAGTTTTTGATTTCACCTAGCTAATCCCACACAATTTATTATTCCTTGTTATAAAATTTCAATTTTTTAAGTTGATGAAAAATAATTCGCTTAACTATTCAATGTTTTCTCTCGAATAACATTAGAAATATCTCCACCTAATAATTCATCACATCTCTATGTAAATTAAATTATTTGAAGATTCGTTAAGTTCTTTGGATTTTTCTTAATCTAAAATCACACTAGTCATGGTAAAGTATCTCTATCTTTCCCTCAACTAATGGTGTTTAATCCTAAAAGCTCCTAATCACAAAGTACCTCTTGGTTTCATTATGATTCAATAAATCAAACAATAATTGGCCAGACAATAAGATTAAGGATAAACACTCAACATAAAAAATTTAAAAAAAAACTTGAAATAAAATAACTTGGAATTTAAATTGTGTGTTCAAAACTAGACTACATCAAAGATCTAGAAAAATAAAATTAGTTCATAACAAATCTGAAATCAATCATGTTCTTATTGGAATGCATCAAAATAAAACTAAAGAGTGGAGAATAAAACTCTTTTGCTTGAAATGAGTTGATGAAGCATTCAAGATTGTTGAAGATCTCTCTTCATTGAGACTTGGTAGCCACCCTCCTTCTCTTCTCTCTTTATTCTCTTGTCTAGGAAAAATTTGTTGTGCTGATAAGGCAAAGGTAGCCGACCTTAACTATTTTTCCAATAACTATAGTTTTTTCTGGTGAGTAAAGGAGGTTTAGTTGAAGAACGATCTTCACTAAGAAAAATTAATACATTGGTCACCATAGGATCTACTCAAGGATGTTAAGGCTAATTATGAGAACAAAGCTCTTATACCAATTATTGTCTAAAGCAACCCAAGAACGGGTGAATTGGGTTTAATTTTTTTATATATTAATTAAGAATTAAGAACAAGATAATTAAGTAAGAAATAATTATAAACTTGTTTGAAATTAAAAGACTAAGGGAGAAGAGTTTGCAAACATGATTTATAGTGGTTCCATCACTCCTTGTACCTAGTCTACTCCTTATGAGATCTTCGTAAGAGTTCATTTAACTATACCAAGTAAAGAAACACCAAGCAACTAATAAGATGTTCCTTAAACCTTTACAAAAATTTTCCCTCACTAGAAATTTCTTACAAGTGTTTAACACATAAACACTCAAGAACAGTCAACAAAAGTTACACCAACTCTTTTACAAGATGAGAATGAAATGATTGATTTGGTACACAAGATAAAGTATACAATAAATACTTACAACTTAGAAATTTTCTCTCTCATAAGCTCTTAGCTTAAAAATGGCTCAATTTCAAAATTAGAAAACTTGAAGAAGCAATAAGTTAGTTCTTGAATGAATTTGACTGTTCTTGTTGTTATTATATGTTCATTGATAATGGATATATATAATCCTAACTCCTACTAACCATTAGATACTTCAAATGGTCGTTTGATGCATTAAATGCACTAATTCACGCTTTAGTTTTTGAAAACTAGTTGTTATTCATGATAGTACAGTCAATTGTGGGTCTTGCCCAGTCGACTATGCCTTTTAAATTTTGGAATCAGTGAGGCTTAGATCGAGGATCAAGTCGGCTATGAGATTTTCCCAACCGACTGTGAAAAGTCTCCAACTCTTTAGCAATCCACTGTTGAATCTTATAGTTAACTACCTTTTGGTTCTGGAAGTAGGAGCTAAAAAGCCTTTAGGCCTACAGTTGACTTTAATAGCAACCCAGTCAACCGTGGCTACCCAAATCTTCAGTTTTACTTATAAACTTGAAACATATTTGAACTTTAAACACTTGGCTTATAAGTAAAACACTTTAGAAAATATCTGAGCCATTTTAAAGCTAAAAGTTGAGACGGAAAGAACAAGATTACTTAACTAAGAAAAGGACCTCTCAACTACATCACCTTCTTCTTTGGATGATCCTCAAAACTTCGTGTTCATTTGTGTGTGCCTCACATTGAGCCTGAGTGTGCACTTTTTGCAATGTGTGCGTACTTTCTAAACTGCGTTCGAAGCATCTTAACTAAGAATAAACTTTATAAAAAAAGATATTTTGATCAAATAAATTAGTTTTGTCATTATCAAAATCAATAAGGGGTTAACACTAAGTGACAAGATGGAAAAATAATGGTTATGTATCTCAATCTAATGGTCTGTATTACTGAAGTTAACAGACCACCTAGATTGATATATTTATATATTTTTTAGATTGATTGTTATATTTATTGGATATGAATGGTTTTGGGAAGTTGCAACAACATGATTAAATTTTAATTGGAGTTAATTAGTGGTTAATAATTATAAGAGAGGTAAAAAGAATATGGTGGATTAAGCTTAAGAGTTGGACATGATCTTGAGATGGTTTTTACTGATAAGTTTTTTGGAGAATAAAGGATATGTACGTAAATCTGAATATGTTGAACAAAAGAAAATTTTTTTATGATTAAAGGTTTTTTGTTTGAGACTTGAGATTCAATGTGTTACTAGTTTAGAATTCAGTCAAATTTTGATAATTAGATTATATTTCAACGATTCCTTCTATTCTTAAAAACCGATGAGCAAACAAAATTATACCTATTGGAGGGATTGTAACTCAAAAATTTTAATATGAGAGATCATGTCTTCCGTGATTCTCGCCATAGAATATTATTACTTATTTGGAAAAGTAAGTTGTAACATTACTATTTTAGTCTATATAAGTTGATCGAAAAAATTGGTGTTGTTTATCGCCTCGCGTTGCCTCTTTAGCTATATTAATTTTTTATTTTTTTTTGCATTCAATACAGTCTCTTTTAAGAAAATTTACTTGAGATTTGTCTCTTATATAATTTCTTAGCGATCAGTTGTGCTAAGAGAGAATCCTTGTGGTGTAAAGAGGGCTATAGTAATCTTTGTGATGAAGGTTTAAGGTTTGCACATCTAAACAATTGTTTCTGCTGTAGGTGCTTTGACATAAATGTTTGGCAAAGAAGATCCCGCGGGAACTTAAATCACTTATATAATCTCAATTTTAGCATCTCTTTAAATCTTGAGATAAAAATTTCAACGACGAAATTTTCTTTAGGGGGTAGAATTGAAAAATCCTCACCTTCGTGTTAATGGTCATTCAGTAATTTCATAATTATAATGGATTTATGAAAATCATCATTCATACGTGCATAGAATTAACATTGGGAAATTATATCCTAAAATACAGGTGATGGTTTATTCTTTGTTTGGAAATTTAATTTCAAAATTTTGCGTATAATCTTTTTAATTATTGTTCGGGAACAATGAAAAATATTATGCTTATAGAAACACGTTTACAGCCTTGGTGTTTGGTAAAAGCCAGACAAATCCATTTTTTCTCTAACTTTAATTACAAACATCCAAACAAGGACAAAATTGTTTTACGGTGTTAGGCCAAAAGCAAGAAAAGTTGGTTTTTCCCTCTAACATAATTTTGGGACAACCAGACAAGACCCATGTTTTTTCTTTAGCTCAATTAAAGTTAACAACTCCTGCTCTTCTTCTCTACACTTTGACAACTTCTTTTTAATTTTTCTTCTCCCTTCTTCTCCTAACGCCAACTCTTACTCTCTTTCCTTTAACTCACATGCTTCCTCTCTCTAGAAACACAAACCAACATGATTCCCTCTCCTAATAAACATATACCTTTTCCTGGTATAATCTTTCCATGAGTTTTCTCTCTAGAAGCAAATTTCGTGATATGTTTTCTCTTTCCTCACGATGGTAGAAATTTCGGCCACTCTCGTTTTTCAGCGACTTATGTAGTGGGTTAGACTGGTAAGCCTCAATCTCCTTCCTCTTCTCTTCTCTTTTCTCATTTCTCCCAATTTCTCAACTTTCTCTATTTAAGCTATGTTTTTCTCTCTAGAAATTTTGGGATTCATATAAATTCCAGCAAGCTCATTGGAATTCAGTCATTTTTGTTCATTCTTAGAACAACCACAAGTCTCGAATCAAGCTTATTAAATTTTCCTTTTGACGTACAAGACTCTTTCACTCTCTAATTTTAAGCCCTAGAATCTTTATATTTTCTCTCAAAAACCTTAAGGCTAACTTAGGCATCGGAGAGTACCCTAAGGCTCCACCCTTTTTGCCCTCCGATGACTTTCAGATTCTTCTCACTATTCCTGTGCTAGTCTAAACCTCTAGACATATTTACCCTTGGCAGATTTCAGGCATCAAAGGATTGGCATCGTTTGTGGGAAAAGAAAAACCTTTTTACTTGAAAATGATGTTAAAAATAAGCCACGGGTCATCCATCAACACGACACCACAAACTCATCAGATGTTAAAAAAAAAAAAAGTCGCTATGCACCACCTAAAGTTCACCGAAAATACAAAAACAATGACTATTAGATCTGTCAAAATCAGACCATTGAAATATAGATTGGCCCACAAAAACATATTCTTTGTCCTCCGATCTACATGTCTGCAAAGTTTCACGACTATTAGACCTCAGAAAGTCATCCATCAGAGCAAATAAAGTTCGCCGAAAAAGTAGAACTTTGATCGATGACCTATGAAAATTGGCAACCAAAATTCGTCACCACCATCACAATGTTTCTCATAGTCCTCCCCCTAGCATGCCGACAAAATTTCACACCAAAGCCATATCTCCGACTATCAAAGAACAGCCGGTCAAATCGACGGATGAAAGTTTTCACGGTTAGAATGGTAAATCTGCATGAGATGCTCATTCAAATTGCATTTTATCTCTTGCCACGTCTAATGCTTATAGGGAATTTAAATTGAATTTTTATCTCCCTTTGCCACATGTTTGATCTTGGACATTTTAAATTACTACATATCTCCTGGAAACTTGCCACAACACGAGCAAGAGTTACATTTTATAATTAAACCATGCTATATGTCCAAATTTTATTGGGCATTTAAATTCTTTCTTATCCTTTAAAGATCAAATCTGCCATATATACGCCTCTAATTGCATAATAGAATTACTCTTTATCTCTTAAAGAATATGTCACCACCACATGTCCAATTCTCATTAGACACTCAAATCGCCACTTATCTCTTCAAATATGCTACTCCCATGTGTCAAATTTACATTGGTTCCTTAGATTTTCAATCTTAAGAAGATAACAAGAAGTCCATGTGTTAACTCCCCAATTGTCAGTTAATGCCAAGTCATCAGCGCCACCTAGGCACCAAAATCAATGCTCAGGTCATCGCCACTTAGGTATCACGTCATCACCACCTAGGCACCACGTCATTGTCACTTAGGTGCCACATCATTGCCACATATGCGCCACATCAGAGCAATATAAACATAATGTTAGTTGACTCAAATTAGTTTGTTCAACCAGGTTTTACCACCTAATTCACTACTTTGACCATCTGGTTTAGCTATTTATAACTTGGTTTCAGATCCAACAAGATTGGTTCCAAAGATTTTACGACGTGCTCGTTTCAAATCCAAGCTAAGAATTCCAAAATTTTGCTTGTACAGATGAGTTTCTTCATGAACCATCAATTTTGACCAGTCGGTTCACCAAACTTAAGCTCGGTTTCAGACTTGGACAAACCGGTACTTAAGGTTTTTCAGCCTCTTTTCTAGAACCAGTCTCAAAATTTTGAAATTTGACTTCCTTGGGTAAGTTTCTTACAAACAGTCAAAGAAAAGATGATTATTTCTTCATCAAAGTGCCTCAAACCACCCCAAAATGCGAACCAGTAGAGCTTAAATGACCAAACATCTTGTTCATTCACAATCAACTAGTGACACATTCAAAGTTCTCAGCCAATGATGCACCAAATCTCTCCAATTATGAGGAGATAGGCCTGACCTACCTCAAACCTTGGACCTATATCTTCATCATGTCTCCAGCTTCGAGAAGTAGGACTGATATATCTCAAACCTTGGACTTGATTTATACTAAACTGTCAAAGGAACATAACCAAGCCATTTCTAGCCTCAATCTTCTCCATACCCCCTTTAAGGAGATTACTCTTAGCCTTCTAAAACCTCAGACTCTCTCATTTCCACATGCATACTCATTGTAATCGGCACCCTCACCATATCCACATTCATTAAGAGGAATGGCATTGGGTAATAAATTAGATGCATGGATCCCATGTGGGAAATAGTGGTGCCTACATCCATCATCTTTTAAAATACACTAGTACAGTTGGGTACCCCTCAGACCCAGCCTGACCTACAGTGAACCCAGTCATCATAGAATACAAAGCAATCTCTTATACTAACAAAGCATCTCATAATCTACTTCACACACCCTCGGCCTCATCTAGGCCTCAGCCAATGGGTCACAAGCTCTCAAATTCTAGCCTAGCCAATAAGCCTTAAGCACACTAAGCGACCTCCACAATTAACTTGGGTCAAATGCCCACAGTTGTATTTAAACCAGTAAGCCTACCTACACACAATCTAAAGAAGCTTCGACCGAAAAGGTTCAAGAATACTTAGGCCTTCGCCAATAGAAGAAATACACTACATAATAAAAGCACTCCAGAAGATAGGATAAAAATTCCAAAACATTCGGACACATCAGCTTGGTTTCTCCATTAGCCTTGAAGAGGTAGACCTGAGCTACTTCGGCTTCAGCTTAGTTTCTCCATCAACTTTGAGGAGGTAGGCCTGAGCTACTTCAACCTCAACTCTATTTCTCTATCAACTCTGAGGAGGTAACCTTGAGCTACTTTGACTTCAACTCAGTTTCTCCATCAGCTTTGATGAGGTAACACCGAGCTACTTCATTCTTAGCTTTGTTTCTCCATTAACCTTGAGGAGGTAACCCCAAGTTACTTCATCCTCATACCAGTTTCTCCATCAGCTCAGAGGAGGTAACCTAGAGCTACTTCGATATCAGCTCAGTTTTTCCATCAACTCTTAGGAGGTAGCCCCAAGCTACTCTGGCCTCATGTAAGTTTCTCCATTAGCCCTGATGAGGTAGCCTCAAGCTACTTCAATCTCAACTCAGTTTTTTTATCAGCCCTAGGAAGGTAGCCTCGAGCTACTTCAGCCTCAAACCAGTTTCTCCATCAACTCTAAAGAAGTAGCCCCAAGTTACTTCGGCCTTAGCTTAGTTTCTCTATCAACCGAGCTAGTTTAGTCTCAACTCAGTTTCTCCATCAGCTCTAAGGATGTATCCCCGACCTACTTCGGCCTTAGCTTAGTTTCTCTATAAACCAAGCTAGTTCAATCTCAGCTCAGTTTCTCCATCAGCTCTGAGAAGGTATCCCCGACCTACTTCGGCCTCATATCAGTTTCTCTATGAACTTTAAGGAGGTAACCCTGAACTACTTCAGTCTTAGCTCAGTTTATCAACTAACTCCAATGAGGTAGCCCTGAGATATTCCGACCTCAATCCAGTTTCTCCATCGCCTCCGAGGAGGTAGTCCCGAGCTACTTTAACCTCGATCTAGTTTTTTCATCGAATCCGAGGAGGTCGCCCCGAGCTACTCTGACCTCGATCTATTTTCTCTATCGACTTCGAAGAGGTAGCCGTGAGCTACTCGGACCTCTATCCAGTTTCTCCATCGAATCTGAGGGGGTAACCCTGAGCTACTCTGACCTCAGTCTAGTTTCTTTATCGACTCTAAGGAGATAGCCCTGAGCTACTACAACCTTAGTCTAGTTTTTCAATCGACTTCAAGGAGGTAGCCCCTAGCTACTTTGACCTCGATCTAGTTTCTCCATCGACTCCGAGACAGTAGCCTTGAGCTACTTCGACCTCAGTTTAGATTCTCCATTGACTCTGAGGAGGTAGCCCTGATCTTGTGACCTATTCGTCAAACTCCATGCAGTTTTACTGAATGTTGCCTCCTCAGACCTGTTTATCGTAGTTATTCTCAGTGTCATTTTCTCGAATCTCTTCAGCAAACTCTGAACGGTTTGACTCAGTGTCATCTCCTCGAACTTGTTCGCAAAACTCTGAGCAGTTTGACTCAGTGTCATCTTTTCGAACTTATTTGCCGAACTCCGAGCAATTTTTCTTAATACAATCTCCTTAGACCTATTTACCAAACTTTAAGCAGTTTGACCGCGTGCAATCTCTTCAGACTTAATCACTAAACTTTCAATAGTTTGATTGAGTGTCATCTCTTTAGACCTATTCTCTAAACTCTAAGTAGTTTGACTTAGTGTCATCTCCTCAGACCTGTTCGCCAAACTCCAAAAAAATTTGCTCAATGCAATCTCCTCAGACCTAATCACCAAAGTCCGAGCAGTTTGACTAAGTGTCATCTCTTTGGACTTATATGCTAAAGTTTGAGCAATTTTGCTCAATACAATTTCCTTAGACTTAATCTCCAAACACCGAGCAGTTTGACTCATTAACATCTCCTCAGACCTGTCATCACAATTCCGAGGAACACATCTTCATTTCAAGTTCACACAACTTGGACTTGCCATTCTCTACTTATGTCCACATCACTTAGACTCATCAACTGCCTCATTTTGAGGAATTTAAACCAATCTATACTTCACACTCATTACTCTCCTCTCCAAAGAAGCACCAAGCTATCAGGTCTCCTCAGAGTCTATGTCTCCACCTGAGCAGATAGTGCCAAGCTATCCTTCTTACATACACTCAAGGGGTAGCCCCGTACTATCCCTCATAATGCTCAAACAAGTTTCTAGTCTCTATCTCTCGCCTCCTTAGTACTCAAGTACCCAAAACAACGTTAGACTTGATCTTAACTATATTCCAAATGAACTCTACTTTCTTGACCGCATAACTGTACTTAAGGAAGTGGGGAGCATATGATGTAGGGGACTCTTTCACTCTCTAATTTTAAGCCCTAGAATATTCATTTTTCCTCTCTTCATTTTTTCTCTAAAAAACCTTAAGGCTACCTTAGGCATCAGAGAGTACCTTGAGGCTCCACCCTCTTTGACCTCTGATGACTTTCAAATTCTTTCGTGCAGGTCCAAACCTTTGGATGTATTTATCCTTGGTAAATTTCAGGCATCAACACCTTTATTAATCATTTTTTACATAATTATTCATAATTTTAATATATTTGTTATATTTGATAATTATTGCAAGAAAAGAAAACTTTAAATTTGGATCTATTGAATATTTGGAGTTTCATTATATGTTTTCAAAGGATCTTTAAATCTATAAATCTCAAGTCATTATTAGAAGAATTGGAAAGCTACACCTTGATGTGGCCTTTGCCTCCTATTATAAATGATGAAATTATGCATCAAGCTTAGACAGTTGTTCCTTAATCGTCGTAGGTCATGTGTGTTATTGACCTTTGTTTAGCAATTGAAGTACAAAACTAAATAACTTGCCAACTACATCTAAGATATATTCAGGTTCCTTTAAAAGAATAAAAGCTTTATTTTATTTAATCAATTAGTTAAAACACTCTTTTGAATGAAAAGTTGGATTTATTAATGGAAATTTGTTTATATATCTTGAATATAATATTTTGTATATGCGCTAAGGTGTTTAATTTAAAGCTAGGTAACTTGAACTATTTTGGGGATATATGATGGACTAAATTTAATTTGAGAATGTTTGGGATGGACTGTAAATTTGTTACACTGGCTCATTTTGGAAATTAGAAAATTTTGGGAAAGGTCCAAAAAAATAAGGGAGACTTTGCCAAAATTTCGAAAGAATTTCTTTTAACTTTTTCTTTAAAAAATTAAAGAAAAAAATGTGAATAAGAAAATTTTAGGGGAAGAATAAGTTCATAATAATAATAAAATTAATTAACATAAGAAGTCCTTCAAACTACCAAAAAATTGTATTCTAAATTTAAGTACACATACATACATGCATCATAGCATAATTTACACATTTTTGGGAATATTATGGAGTCGGTTAGCTTATACTTAGCATATCCCTCATATAGGTGGTGTATCAAGAATTGGTCTAAATATTTTGCTGGTCACATAAGTCTCTTGGGTTATAGTTTTGAGGTGAGTTTTTACTACTAACTTGAATATTTTACTTTCTTCTTATTTTATGGGAATGTATTTTGTGCTACGAAAAATTTGAATTATCTTAACTTTACAATGGTTGAGGAAATATGAACTTTTATCTCTGATTTGAGATTTCTAAGAATTTATAGTTATGGTCAATTTTCTTAAATGAGTTATGAAGAGAGGATTAGTTTGAGAAATTATTTGATTATCTCTATTTTTACTTGAATAGATCCTTATGTACTATTTTGTTATAAATGAATGGAAATGTTTCTCTGTGGAGAAAATTGGGGAAAAGCTCATTGTTGGGATGATATATTTTAAGAATGGGCTTGGTATTAATGTTGTAATAATATATAGAAGTGGCATGCTATATGATAATATTTATTATATTATTTGTATCATGTTTTATGGGGATGTCTAGTTAAGATAAAGGCGTGCACAGAGATTACTCTACTTACAGTTGTAATATATTATAGTATCTAAATACATATCCTATTGTATGGGGATTTTTATTACATATTAGTATCCTATTGTATGGGGATACATGTCCTACTGTGTGGGGACTTTTATTATATATATTAGTATCATGTTGTATGGGGATACTTTTTTTTATTTATTTTTTATTTTTATGAAGAGCCGGTAGCCACCCTCGTAGCGACCTCGTCCCAAGTTTATTAATAAGCCCTCACTTATGGCGGAGGAAAACCGTGGTTACAAGTAAAGTATCTGGGAGATTATAATATGACCAAAAACAAACCCTCCCAAACACAGACCAAACGAACTATAAAGAAAATGAACAGACCAAGAAAAAACAAACAAGACGAAACAGGCCTGTGTGGAAAAACAACCTCTGAGAAGGCCTAAAGAAACTTTCAACAAAGAAAGGCAACCTAACGTCTAATAGTCGGCAAACCAGACTTATCAATACGAAGAATACCCTTTAATAACCTCGGTAGCTGATGTAAATTTTCATAAGATTCATTATTGCCTCGTTCACCGAGCTTAGCCAAGAAATATGCCGCTTGATTACCTTCACGTAATTGATGAACAATCTGAGCATTTATTCCTTGCATCTCTTTAACACACTCTTCCCAAAAGTCCCATAAATACCATAGAGTGTACCTACCTGCTCTAAACCAGTCAACAATGGTTTTGGAGTCACTCTCAATAATAACATTAAAATACGAAAGACTTTTGCACAACTTAATGCCATCAAACACAGCCCTCAGCTCTGCTGCATTGTTAGAGCCAAAACCGTAATGACTAGAAAAAGCTCCTCTAAAGTCACCATTAGCATCTCTCAAGATACGTGTCGTGATATATGGGAACCTTAATATATTTATTATGTGAATACTTTCCTTTGTAAAGTAGCCTAGAAATTTAACAGTTTTTGTGAACTTTATGTATTGCTTCTTAATATTTATTGAATAAGTGATATTTAATTTTAATTTGTCTTATAAATTTTGATGTGAAGAAAAGAAAAGCTAAAATATTTTCAAGGTTGTTATGATTTTGGGTTTCTTTTTAGCATCTTTATCTTGAAATTTTTTTTATTAAGTATTATTTGTTTTTGGATCAAGCTCAAAGTTCTACATTTATATTTGTTCATAGGTATTCTAGTATACGTCATCTTACTTATGTTATTTATTTTGTAATTATGAATATCTATTATTGGTATTTTAAACTCCTACCAGCTTTCAAAGTTGGCTGATAATTTCTTTGATAAAATGATTAGGTTTAGAGAAGTACTGACAAATTTATTCTAGCATCAACTTCTTCCTTTGTATAGGACTTCAAGTATGGAACCCTCTTTAGTAAGTAAAATAACAAAAGTTTGGATGAAGTTATAGTTTTGGTCATTTTATTTGTGGTTGTTTTGAGAAAAATTTTCAGCTCAAGTTGGGGTTGTAAATAATTAATTATAATTTTTTTTTCATATTTTCTATGTGACTTGATGTATTTTGGAAATAAAATATTTCGATCAAGTGATTTTAACTTATTTGTGTACTAAGTCCCGAAGGGTAACCTTATGAATTCGAGTCGTGACACCAGGGATATATGAGTTAGAGTTTGATAGTTTTTTAGAGTGTTTTTTCACTTGATTCAAACTCCAAACAAAAACCATGGACTTATGAAGTTTTTGAAAGTTCTCTTCAATATAGTCCAGACCAGTGCTCTCTTGATCATTATTGCATCTCCATACACAAAAGCCAAGTAGAAACCATAGTCATTTTCATTAATATAGAAGATAAGAAATTAAATTAGAGGATTTTTCAATAAGAGTACAGTGAAGGGTATTATCCCAGCTAACCTATAAGCCCCCACCCTTCTCCTTACAATCAATCCCCACCTATTATTCAAAATCCAAAAAAACTTAACTTTCTAGTTTCCAATTGTACTATGCTCTTGGTTTCCCTCAAGAAGAAAAAATGAGTTTTATTGTCCGAGGAAAAATTATTGAGGTGTTGTACTACTAGAGGATTGCCCAGGCCCTTGTAGTTCCACCCTAATACTCTTATGGTTGCTGTGGGGACTGATTTGGGATAGCCTCCTAGAATCCTGTGTTGTTTGAACTTTCAGATTGATTGAGCAGAATCTGGAGAAAAGATTGAGACGATCTAGTAGCAAGTTGCAAGGTCAATGTGATAGAACATGTGGCTTATATTTCATCTTGTTGTTGATTTGTTTCTTTTCTATCACCCAAACTGTCAAGATCATCAGTTGTTTTCGGCATCTACTTTCTCCTTCCTTTTTAGACATTAATTCTTGAGCATCCCCATTCTCTTCAAACCTTGACTGTTGGTATCTTCCTCACTGTTGACGGTATAGATATAGCCTTCCTAGTTTACATTTTTTGTCACTTTGGTCTTTAAAGAGGTTTTCTTGTCCATTTGTTTTCTATAGTTTCCTCTTCCCTTTATCCATGTTATGTGTTAAGAATCCTAATAAAATTCTTAATATGTGTCCTAGCTAGCCTAAATTATATTTATCCTCTTTAATCATTATATCATAGTCCTGTTAGACTTAGTATTCATAAGTCTATATATTGGACCAATTGTATTCTATTCAATCAATCAAGAAGAAAGAAAATTCCTTTCAATTCTTATTTTTAACAAAATATCATAGAAAGATCTCTCTTGAGATCCTAAATAAAGTTTTTCTTCTTTCTTCTCTAAAAAAAAAACTGTTCATGATACTAATCACAGGTTCAGGGCACTGTTCAGGGCACTATTTTCGAGTACTGTTTACAGGTAGCAGAGAAAGTTTGATAAATAGATTCGTACAAAATAAGAGTAAAAAAGGGTTGTAAGAAGAGGCAACAGTACAAAAAAAGAGAGAGTATATCCCTCTCTCTTTCCTCTTAACCCTATCCTTCGTGTGGAGGAATTTTGTTTTGTGTTATATTTTATTAGGAAATAAATATAGAATCCAAGATTGTCTCCGGTGTCTCTCTCCAACCAAATCCTCATATTATTACTACTCGAAAGTTGAATAGTAGCAATTATGTTCAATGGTCCAAGGCAATGTATAAGTATGTCACTGGTCAGAGCAAACGAAGACTTCTTACTGATGATCCGCCTACCGATTCGAAATTGTTTGATACATAGGAACAAGAGGATTCCTTACTCATCACTGTATTATGGAATTAAATGGAACCCCAAATGGCAGACTTATGTACACATCTTGAAACCTGTAAGGAAGCTTAGGAGTATGTTCGTTTGTTGTATTCTAGTAATCTTAATTGGATGTATGATGTGAATGCCAAGTTCTTCCATGGTTAGCAAGGTGATATGGATGTTACTGAATCTTTTGCTGGTATGAGGATGTCTTCATAATTCCTTACTTTGATGCCTATTTCAGCTGATGTATAGGCCATACAAAAACACCAAGAGCAAGTCGAGGTACTCACATTCCTGGTTGGTCTAAAACTTGAGTATGAACAAATATGATCCCAAATACTAGGAGAGTCAGAACTTCTTACATGGTTTGAGACTTATGCTTGTGTTTTGCATGTAGTTTCTCAAACTAGCGACAATGAATCTTTGGTTGACAAATCTACCTTGGTTACTCAAGCTTGGCAAGGTGGCCGAGCGAACAATAATAGTACTAGTAGAGGTCGTGGTTCTGATAATATAAGTAGTCATAGTGGTGGTCGAGGTTCACTTCGTCAATGTACATATTTCCATCGTTACGAACATATTCGGGAGACGTGTCGGAAGTTAGTTGGTTATCCTACGGTTGCTAATGTTATAACTTCTTATTTTGTTGAGTATGGACCTACCTCAAATTTCGTTCCTTTCACTTCTATGGTGATTTCCAAATATTAGTCTGATGAGTTCTTACACTATAAGTCAGCCAGATATCTTCCTAAATTGCTCTTTCCATCTAGAGAGGTACACCAAAAGCTTGTTTATAATTTAGACCTTCGGTCCTTGAATCTATAGCTACTGATCATTTGTCAGGTACTATTGATGTTTTATCTAGTTTTTATTACTCTTCTTCTTTTCTTGATATTACTCTTGCAAATGGATCTAAAACCACTACTAGTGACATTGGCATATGCACCCTAGTTTATAATGGATCTAAAACCATTATCAGAACCACTACTAGTAGAGGTCATGGTTTTGATAATATAATTAGTCGTAGTGGTGGTCGAGGTTCACTTCGTCAATGTACATATTGCTATCATTCCGGACATACTCCAGAGATGTGTCAGAAATTATTTGGTCGTCCTATGGTTACTAATGTTATAAATTCTTATTCTATTGAGTATGGACCAACCTCAAATTCTGTTCCTTTCACTCTATGGTGATTTCCAAATATTAGTCTGATGAGTTCTTATACTACAAGTCAGCCATATATCTTCCTAAACTGCTCTTTCCATCTAGAGAGGTACACCAAAGGCTTGTTTATAATTTAGACCTTCGGTCCTTGACTCTATAGCTACTGATCACTGGTGAGGTACAATTGATGTTTTCTCTAGTTTTTATCACTCTTCTTCTTTTCCTTATATTACTCTTGCAAATGGGTCTAAAACCACTACTAGTGACATTGGCATTGTGCACCCTAGTTTATAGTGGATCTAAAACCATTATCAGAACCACTACTAGTAGAGGTCGTGGTTATGATAATATAAGTAGTCGTAGTGGTGGTCGAGGTTCACTTCGTCAATGTGCATATTGCATCGTTCCGGACATACTCCGGAGACGTGTCAAAAGTTATTTGGTTGTCCTATGGTTACTAATGTTATAACTTCTTATTCTGTTGCGCATGGACCTACCTCAAATTTCGTTCCTTTAACTTCTATGGTGATTTCCAAATATTAGTATGATGAGTTCTTACACTATAAGTCAACTAGCCAAATATCTTCTTCGACTACTCTTTCCACCCAGAGAAGTACACCAAAAGCTTGTTTATAATTTAGACCTTCGGTCCTTGACTCTACAGCTACTGATCACTTCTCAGGTACTATTGATGTTTTCTCTAGTTTTTATCACTCTTCTTCTTTTCCTGATATTACTCTTACAAATGGATCTAAAACCACTACTAGTGGCATTGACATTGTGCACCCTAGTTCTTATATGTCTTTATCATCTATCCTTTATGCTCATTTTTCTTAGAATAATTTAATATATGTTAGTCAGCTTACAAAACGTCTTAACTATTCTTTTACTTTCCTTCTTGATTCTGTTCTTATTCAGGATTTAAAAACAAGGAAGATGATTAGTGGAGGGTATGAATTGGACGACTTATATTACTTTGATCCTATCATTTTGGTCTCTGCTTCAGATTCATATCATTTTGGTCATTCGTCTTTAGAGAAGCTGAAGAAGTTAATTTCTACTTTGAGTCAAGTTTCATCTTTAGAATGTGAGTCATGTCAATTAGGTAAACACAATCATGTGTCGTTTGCTTCTCGAATTAATAAACGTGTGTATAATCTTTTTATGTTAGTACATTCTGATATTTGGGGTCCAAGTCGTTTGACTTCCAAACTTGGATTTCAGTATTTTGTTACATTTATGGATAATTATTCCAGGCTTACCTGGCTTTATTTAATGAAAGACCATTATGAGTTATTTTCTATTTTTTCTACTTTTTGTGCTGAGATAAAAACCCAATTTAACTTATCTGTCAAGATTCTTCGTAGTAACAATGCTTGCGAGTATTTTATTGAGCCTTTTACAACTTTCATGACTAAGTTTGGCATTATTCATTAGTCATCTTGCTCTCATACATCCTAACAAAATGGGGTTGCAGATTGGAAAAATCGTCATCTTATGGATACTGCTCGTACTCTCTTATTTCATATGCGTATCTCCAAATTGTTATGGAGTGAGGTCATTCTCACTATATATTACTTAATTAACTGTATGCCATCTTCTATTCTTGATGACTAATCCTCCCACTCAGTGCTCTTTCCAAGAGATGTTACCTTCCACTTACCTCTTTGTATTTTTGGATCCGTTTGTTTTGTTCATCAACTTCATCCAAAAGTTGACAAACTTGATCCACACTTTATCAAATGTATTTTCTTAGGCTATTCTAGTACACAAAAAGGTTATAGTGTTATAGTCCATCATTACAAAGGTACTTTGTTTTTGTGAATGTTACATTCTTTGAGACTACCCTATATTACTACGAGTCTCATTCTATCTCTGACTAGGTTGATTCATTTCTTTGTCTATTACCTGTTCCGAAGCCCCTTACACAGTCACAATCAAATGCTCCTCCTTCTTTTTCTTCTCCAAAGTTGCAAGTTTACTTCTATTACCCACGACCTTCTACCTTTGCTGCTCCACCAATTGCTCCCTTATTGACAGATCTTGATCATTCTTTCACCTCATATTCTCAGGACGATTGTCCTATTACTCTTTGAAAAGGCAAACATTTATGTACTGCTCATACAATTGCTAAGTTTTTGTCCTATAATCATTTATCTCCTTCATATGCTTCATTTTTTGCTTCGATCTATACTATTTCTATTCCTAAGTCCATTATAAATGCTTTGTTTTGTTGAAAATCACCTAAGTAAGATGCCCAGGTGGTGATCTTCCAAACACCCAAGTCTTGAGTGACTTGTAGAAAGAATTTCAGTAATCGAACACAAGAACAGAAAATCAAAGAAAGAAAAAAGAAGACAAGCAATTGTTATCGAGGTTCGGCAATGTGCCTACGTCCCCGTGAGTTCCTCTGAACTCTCTGCACTAATCAATGGTTCTTACAAAGTTACAGCAATCCCCTTCAAGAACCCACAATAGTCTTGAAGAAACAAGAAGAAAAGAAAGGAGATTACAACTCACTCACTATACTACTCTCTCTTGTATACAACCAGCTTAACAAAGAGTCCCTTTTGTGTTTGTCACTCTTACACAAATCTCTCTAAGTGTTTACAATTGATCTCACAATGTCACATTAATCTCATATGTTCTTCTATGTATCTCTTATGTGAAAAGTGAGGCTTGAGAACCCCTTTTATAGCCTTTCATTTCTTAGACAATCTTGTGAATCAATCTCACCCCTTTGATCTTGATTTCCTTAAAATCCTAGCCCTTCATTTATCTCCAAGTTATGCTGTGCATTTTGGCTTTGTGTGCACTGGTCTTGGAGTGCCTTGAAGCCTCCTATATGCTTGCAAAGGAGTGTGCCTAGCAGTGCACCGCTCAGCAGGGTGCGGTGCGCCGCTAAGGCAGAGTGCGCTGGTGGAGCTTCTGGACGGTGTGTCACTGCCTGCTACACGATGTGCCCCTCACCCGGTCCTGAAACATGCCTCTCTGGAAGGTGCACCACCTGGTGTGCACGGCGTACCGCACACTGGTGCTGTGCCTTCCTACTTCAGCTGCTGTGCACACTAGTTTCTGCCTAGGTGCAGAAGTGCGCACACTAGTGCGCACAGTCTTCTCATGTTCCAAATTGATGCACACACAAGTGTGCAACCTTCTAACTTGCTGAACTTTGATATCCCATAATTGGTTTAGAATTTAACCAATTTTAAGCCATGGATGAACCCACTTGAACCTTAGATAAATAACAACAATCTCTACCTTTGTCTAAGTGTTCAAAAAACCTGAACCATTGTGCGGAAAGCTTCGGGATCCAAACTCGTCTAGAGTCTCCAATTAACCAACTCTAATCCTAAGTAATTCAAGGCAATGATTGAACTTACTTAGAGGTAGAACTTTAGTACCTAAGTCAGTAGGATTTTCTTTCATGGAAACCTTATCCACATGGATACATCCTTTCGTAACATTTTCCCGAATGAAATAATACCGAACATCCATATGCTTCGTCCTCTCATGGAACACTGGATTTTTACGCAAGTGTAAGGCACTTTGACTATCTGAAAATACCACAACCTGCTTTTCCAGTACCTTCAACTCTTCAATCAACCCTTTGCACCACATAGTTTCCTTAATGGCCTCCGTAGCTGCTATGTATTCTATCTCGGTTGTTGAGAGTGCTACCACTGGCTGTAACTGAGCCTTCTAACTTACACAAAATCCGTTTAAGTTGAAGAAATAAGAGGTAATTGATCTTCTTTTATCCTGGTCTGCTCCATAGTCCGAATCAGCAAACCCCTCAAGGCATATTGCATTACCCCTCTTCTCATATACCAGCCCTACTTCTAGGCTTCCCTTCAAATACCTCACCAACCACTTCATCCCAAGCCAATGCTCTTTTCTAGGATTAATCATAAACCTGCTGAGAACACTCATTGCATGAGCAATGTCCGGTCTAGTACTCACCATGGTGTACACAATTGAACCAACTGCACTAGAATAAGGGACTTTCTCCATTTCCTTCTTCTCCACCTCCAATCTTGGACATTGATCGCTGGAGAACTTGAAATGACCAGCAAGGAGAACCTTAACTGGTTTGCTATCTTCCATAGAGAATTTAGATATCATTTTCTCTATGTAGGAAGTTTGGGAGATCTTCAATCTGTTTTTCTCCCTTTCCCAGATGATACACATCCCAAGGATCTTCTTTGCATGACCAAGATCCTTCATCTCAAGCTCCTCACTGAGTTGAGCATTTAATTTCTTTATCCTCTCCATGCTGCTCCCAACCAGCAACATGTCATCAACATAGATGAGGATGATCACCATCTCCTTAACTTTCTGCCCCTTATAGTACAAGCAAGAATCATAGTAGCTCTTCATGAAACCCAAGCTAATTACAAAGGAATCAGACCTCTTGTTCCATTGCCGAGGTGATTACTTCAGGCTATAGAGAGACTTCTTCAATTTGCACACTAGCTCTTCCTACCTTCCTTCCGCATAGCCTTCGAGTTACCTCATGAAAATGGTCTCATAGAGCTCTCCATGCAAGAATGCAGTCTTCACATCCATTTGCTCAATTTTCTAATCAAATTGAACCACCAATGCTAACACTATCCAGATCGTCTTGTACTTCACAACCAGTGAGAAGATTTCGATGATATCTATGCCTTCTTATTGTGTGAACCCTTTCACCACCAGCCTAGCTTTATACCGGACTTCATCCCCTGGAGTATTCCCTTCTTTGATCTTGTATAGCCATCTACAATCCACCACTCTCTGTTTTTCTGGTTTTGGCACCAGTTCCCAAAAGTTATTCTTCATCAAAGAATCTATTTCTTCCTCCATAGCTAGCTGCCACTTTGATGAATCGTTACACTCCATGGCATCCATGTAAGTTTCTGGTTCAACCTCTCCTTCTCTCCAAGGAGCTTCTACATTAGCATTTGCAAACCTATATCTCAAGGGTGGTCTAAACACTCTCCTTCCCCGGTCTCTTGTGAGCTAATAGTTATTTACTGCATCAACCTCCTCTTGTTCAGCCTCTCTTTCTTGAGTTTCTTGAGCTTGGCCTTCATCCAAGGGCTCTACCTAGTCTGAACCCTCTTGGCTTCTCTGCTCTACCTGAACCGAATGCTTCTTGATGCGATGCTCAACAATTTTCGGACTGGTTTGCTCACTAGCCCCTGCAGGGTTAGTTTTCTCCTAGTAGGGAAATAATAATTCATTAAAGATAACATCCCTACTTATAATAAGTTTTATGCCCTTCTTTTCTAAGGACCACAACCTATATCCCTTAACCCTATCACCATATCCTAGAAATACACGTTTTCTATATCTAGGGCCAAGTTTATCCTCCTTTTGATGTGCATACGCAGCACAACCAAAAGTCCTAAGGCTGTTTAATTCAGGGGGTTTTTCACTCCACATCTCCATGATAGTCTTGAGCTCTAAAGCTCTAGAGGGTGATCTATTTATCAAGTATGCAACTGTAGCCACAGCTTCTCCCCAAAAATATTTTGGTAACCCGGATCCTATTAACATGCACCTAACCTTCTCCATAAGAGTTCTATTCATTCTTTCAGCAACTCCATTTTGCTAGGGTGTTTTTACAACCATCCTATGCCTTAGAATGCCATTTAATTCACAGAATTTATCAAAATCATTACTGCAAAATTCTAAGCCATTATCGGTTTGTAAAGCCTTAACTACCCTACCTGTTTGAGTTTCCAGCAACTTCTTCCACACAACAAATTTATTCAAGGCATCAGATTTATTCCTAAGCAAATAAACCCACACTCTTCTTGAATAATCATCAATTAAAGACAGAAATTAAAAGTTACCTCCCTGTGTTGGTGTTCTTGCTGGTCCCCAAAGGTCCGAATGAATGTAATCAATAATCCCTTTGGACTTGTGCATTCCGGTGTTGAAGCTGACCCGGTGTTGCTTCCCAAGAATGCAACTCTCACAGAAATCCAGTTTTTCTACTTTGTCACCACCAAGTAGACCTTCCTTGCTAAGCACTTGCAGGCCCTTTTTGCTCATGTGTCCCAAATGAGTGTGTCAAAGGGCTGCCTTGTCCATCTCAGCCATCAAGCTTGCTGCTTGATCATTGATTTCTATCTCTCTGATCATCTCATAGAGTCCATCGTTTCTTGCTGCCTTGATCACTACCAAAGATCCCTTGGCCACTTTGATTTTTCCTCCCTCTACTTTGCATGTATACCCCATGGAATCCAGCAACCCCAATGAGATCAAATTCCTCTTCAAATCTGGAAGATATCTTACATTTCGCAGCAGCCTTGTGACTCCATCAAACATCCTTAATTGGATGTCTCCAATCCCTCTTACTTGGCAAGAATTGTCATTCCCCAAGAAGACCCTTCCATCATTGACCTCCTTGAAATTCTTGAACCATTCTTTGTGAGGGCACATATGATAGGTGCACCCGGAGTCAAGAATCCACTTTCCACTGCCCTGCCTCCGGCTCACATTTGAGCACACAATAAGCACATCATCTTGCTGTTCTCCCTTGGCAACCGAAGCCTCTCCATTGTTGGTATGGCTTCTCCTCTCATCCCATATCCTCTTCTTGCAATCTTTCTTGAAATGGCCCTCCTTGTTGTAGTAGAAGCATCTGCTTCCTCCACCAAGTCTTGTCTTGGAGTGAGATCTCCCATGGTTCTGCCCTCTACCTCTTGATTTCTCCCGGTAGTTGCCATGGTTGCTACTACCATTCCGAGTTGCTGGCCTTCCTCTTACGAACAGCCCATCACCACTTGATGTCTCCTTCATCTTGGCCTTGAAATCATGTGCCCTTATGGCATTGATCACAATCTTCTTTGTCAAAGTATCCCTTCAATACTCAATGGCATTAATAAAGTTATCAAAGCAATCAGGAAGAGAATTTAACAAAATGACAGCCAATTGTTCATCCGGAAAAATAATGCTACAGCTATTCAAATCTTGAACTAGCTTATTAAAGACATCAAGATTATCTTGCAACTCTTTACTAGGATCCATTTTAAAAGCAAAGATTCTTTTAAGAAGATAAATCTTGTTAGGGAGAGTTTTGGTAAGAAAAAACTCATCTAGTTTCTTCCACATGACAACAGGATCCTCTGAGTCTCTGCACTCCCTTGTGACACTATCCGACATGTGCAGGAAAATGGTGCTGTAAGCCATCTTCTTCATCTCGGTCCACTGGTCCTCTGTGACACTTACTGGAAAAGCATCATCTTCTCCAATGGTCAAGTCCACTTTCTATTGCATTAGAACCGCCTTGATCTACCACTTCCAAAGGACAAAGTCTCCCTTTCCATCAAACTTCTCTACATAGAAATTTGAAGCCATCTTTTGTGGACAAGATCCCAGATTTATGCACTACCCACAAATGCTTCCTTCAACCTCAAAAACACAGATCGAATATGGATCTTAACACCGTTCTTGAATCAACTTTCAAGAACACGACCGGATCTTGATCTTTACACCATTCTTGAATCACCCAAGAAGTTAATCTTTGATTCTTGGAGTCTTGGCTCCGTACCTTCTACTTTTTGCTTCGATAACCAGCTGTGCAGCTCTGATTCTACTGACCAAAGCTCTGATACTAATGTTGGAAATCACCTAAGTAAGATGCCCAGGTGGTGATCTTCCAAACACCCAAGTCTTGAGTGACTTGTAGAAATAATTTCAGCAATCGAACACAAGAACAGAAAATCAAAGAAAGAAAAAAGAAGACAAGCAATTGTTGTCGAGGTTCAGAAATGTGCCTACGTCCCCGTGAGTTCCTCCGAACTTGCTGCACTAATCAATGGTTCTTACAAAGTTACAGCAATCCCCTTCAAGAACCCACAACGGTCTTGAAGAAACAAGAAGAAAAGAAAGGAGATTACAACTCACTCTCTATACTACTCTCTCTTGTATACAACCAGCCTAACAAAGAGTCCCTCTTGTGTTTGTCACTCTTACACAATTCTCTCTAAGTGTTTACAATTGATCTCACAATGTCACATTAATCTCATGTGCTCTTCTATATATCTCTTATGTGAAAAGTAAGGCTTGAGAACCCCTTTTATAGCCTTTCATTTCTTGGACAATCTTGTGAATCAATCTCACCCCTTTGATCTTGATTTATCTCCAAGTTATACTGTGCGTTTTGGCCTTGTGCGCACTGGTCTTGTAGTGCCTTGAAGCCTCTTATATGCTTGTAAAGGAGTGTGCCTAGAGGTGCGCGGCTTAGCAGGGTGTGGTGCGCCGCTAGGGCAGAGTGCGCTGGTGGAGCTTCTGGATGGTGCGCCGCTACCTGCTGCATGGTGTGCCCCTCGCCCGGTCCTAAAACATACCTCTTTGGAAGGCGCACTACCTGGTGTGCGCGGCGCACCGCACACTGGTGCTGTGCCTTCCTGCTTCAGCTGCTGTGCACACTAGTTTCTGCCTAGGTGCAGAAGTGCACATACTAGTGCGCATGGTCTTCCCATGTTCTAAATTGATGCACACACATGTGTACAACCTTCTAGCTTGCTGAAATTTGATATCCAACAATTGGTTTGGACTTTAACCAATTTTAAACCATGGATGAACCTGCTTGAACCTTAGACAAATAACATGTTTCATTCTGAGTGAAAAGTAGCCATAGATGAAGAAATACATATCTTGAGTACTAATGGTACATGGGACTTGTTTCCTCTTCCATATAGGAAATTTGTTGTTGGCTGTTGCTGGGCCTATATTGTAAAGGTTTATCTTGATGGTACTATTGACAAATTAAAAGCTCACCTAGTAGCAAAAGGGTACACACAAGTATATGGTATTAACTATACTGAGGCGTTATCTTTAGTGTCTAAGATTACGTCAGTTTGTGTGTTTATCTATCTAGCCACTACATTTCAATGGCCATTACATCGGTTGGATGTGAGAAATACTTTTTTTAATGGTGTTCTTTAAGAAGAGGTGTACATGGAGAAACCTCCCTAGTTTGTTGCTCAAGGGGAGTCTGGGTTAGTATGTCGATTGAAGAAGTCTTTATATGGATTGAAACAATCTTCTCAAACATGGATTAGTAAATATGTTCCTGATTTGTTTAACGATATAAGAATATTAGGGTGTAAGCCTATGGATAGTCTTATGGATCCCAACACAAAACTTGCAGTTGATCAAGTTGAATTATTATCTGATCCAGGGGCAATATAGACGTTTGGTTTTGAATTATTTGACTATTACTAGGCCTGATATTTCATTTGCATCATGTGTTGTTAGTCAATTTATCGATGCTCCACGAACTAGTCATTAGGATGTTGTTATTCAAATTTGGAGATATCTTAAAAGTGCTCCTGGTCGTGGTTTACTTTATCAAAATCATGAGAATGCTCAAATTGAAGGTTATACTGATGCAAATTGGGTCGACTCTCCATCTGATAGAAGATCCACTATTAGATATTGTGCATTTGTTAGATGTAATTTAGTATCATGAAAAAGTAAGAACAAACTATGGTTTCTAAATAGAGTGTTGAGTCTGAATATATAGCAATGACGCATATTACTTGTTAAATGGTTTGGCTAAAGTAGTTATAAGTGGAAATTGGGATTAACTAGTCAATTTATATAAGCTTGGTGTGTGACAATCAAGTAGTTATTCATATTGAAAATAATCTAATGTTTCGCGAGAGAACTAAATATATTGAATTTGATTGTTATTATTTTCAAGAAAAGCTTCCACAAAATGTAATCAGTACCAAACATGTGAAATTGACAGATCAGTTAGCAGATTTATTTACTAAACTATTGGATGGTTCTCAAGTTAGATTTTTTTCTAATAAGTTGGGTGCATATGATATCTATGCTCCAACTTGAGGGGGAGTATTAAGAATCCTAATAGTATTCTTAATATGTGTCCTAGTTGGCCTAGATTATATTTATCTTATATAATCATTGTGTCATAGTCCTATTAGACTTAGTATTCATAAGTCTATATATTGGGCCAATTGTATTCAATTCAATCAACCAATAATAAAGAGAATTCATTTCAATTTTTATTTTTAACATTGTGCATCACTAAATAATATGGCTCTCCTACTCAAATTCATCGAACCTCCATGCAAAGATGCATCCAAACTAAGAGAATTAAATACTGACAACCAAAATTCAATGTCTAACTTTAGATCACTAGGAACAACCATTTGAAAAGCTAGACTTCTGTTAAAAGCAGAGTAAACTAGAGCACTTGAATAATTGAAACCAACTTCAATGAGTGGAGCTTTTCCTTCCCTCCTAAAGATTGGTGGTTCTAATTCAGACTAGAGTAGTTGGTGGGAACTTTCTTTTGTTGAGTGTAATGGTTCACAAGTGGGCACCTGCACCTCAATAGACAAAGACCATGAATTTTGGGTTGTGAAGTGCCCAAAACCAAGGAAAAATCCATCATCTCCTCATTGGTATGTTATTCCTTTATGTCCAATGCAAAAAAGCTTGGTGTAGAAAATTGCTGCTCAACTTCTTTGAGGATTCTGGAATATCATAATTAAATGGATGGATGAAAACATTGGTTAGGAAGTCTTCATTACTTCCACTAAACCCTATCCAACGGGGTTAGTTATCACTTATTTGTCTGAGGAAGCAATCAAGTTCAAGCATGCCCAAATGCTTAAAATCATTCATCATCGCCTTTTTTCAATCATTCTTCTAACCTGTCTAATTCTTCAAGGCTTAATTGTTCTTTTACTGGTGAGAAGTCTCACCACTCAGTATCTTTACCTGGAATTAACACATTAATGGGGATGGTAGGAGATTCTGATGAAGATGAGGGATCATTTTCCATAGGGATTTGTTCCACAGGTGGGTCATTCTATAACACACCATTAGCATCTAGGACAAATATCTCCTCTATTTCCATGTGTTATGCTTGACCAAAGATAAAATATCCAATATCCCCATGACCAGGTGGTGGAGATGTGCTTTATTAGGATCTATCTTCACTTTAGGCTAATGGTCTTCATGGACAATCCATATAGTTCTTTTCTCTACATGGTTATATAAAGCACGAATCCTGTTTTGAAATAGAACTTCAGACAAATCCATACCTATATCATAACAAACCTGAAGACAATATCTTCCATTTCTACATTGACCATTCTTTCAACATCCATGTTCTCAAAAAGGCAGTTAGGAATAGTGTGCCCAATCAGGTTACGTACGAAGCAAAATTTACAAACTATTTGATAATCGACCTCAATCCATTACAGCATGTCGTCATCTCTACGAAGCATGAACCTAGCAATCAACGGTCTCTAAAGGTTAATCTAAACACAAACTTGTAAGAAACAGATATTCATGGGAAATCTAACCATCTAATCAATCCTTTCAATAGGACCTACGACTAGAGCCATTCCCTCTTCCATTGTTGGCGACATATGTTCTAGGGGAAGATCATGGAGCTGGATGAAAATCTTCATTTCTGTAAAGATTACTGGCTCAGATTGATGTGAGGTCTCTAAAAATCAATAACTAAAAAACCACCATCTAAACACCAAGGGCTTTCGAGCCTTGTATACATCTAATTTCATTCAAAATCTTGGACTAGGTAACTTGTAGGGCCCGATGATGAGAATTTGGTCAGAATGTGCTGGATTTGGTGAACATGACAGACAAGACTTAATTTTGGAAGAAAACCAATAGCAAACCCAAACTCATATTTTAGATAAGCCAAAATTAATCCAAACAAACCCAAAAGGCAAGCCCAAATACCTTAAACCCATTTTCTACCTGTTTTGGACCCGCCAAAGCCATTTAAACCCGCTTCGAGTCAAAGCTTAACACAAAAAGCCTACTTAAATTGTAGGTCTCGATCAGTAGCAATTTTCTTCCGATCGATACTTACGTTACAAAATCCATTTCTTCAAAGCTTAGCTCCATCCATGCGATTTGGCTATCAATAGAGGTACGAACTATTACGAATTTGACCTCCTAACCTCAACTAGCAGGTCATTTCCCCCATTACACCTTTTCCCCCCTGAAATCACCTATAAATACTCATTCCTCTTCATACTTGGATAAGGAAATCTCATACAAAGAATAAGTTGAAACTCTAGCAATTTTCTTCCTCAAAACTCTACCATGGTGAACATAACTTAACCAACCGCACTAGAGTAAAGGACCTTTTCCATTTTCTTCTTCTCCTCATCCGTTCCAGGAAATTGTTCGCTGGAGAACTTGAAATGACCAGCAAGGGGGATCTTCACTGGTTTACCATCTTCCATAGAAAACTTATATAACACTTATTCTATGTAGGAAGACCGAGAAACTTTCAACTCGTTTCTCTCCCTTTCCCGAATTCTTCTCATCCCAAGGATCTTTTGTGCATGGCCAAGATCCTTCATCTCAAACTTTGAACTGAGTTGAGACTTCAATTCTTCTATCCTCTCCATGCTGCTCCCAACCAGCAGCATATCATCGACATAGATGAGGATGATCACCATTTCCTCCACCTTCTGCCCCTTGTAGTACAAGCACGAATCATAGTAGCTCCTCATGAAACCCAAGCTAGTCACAAAGGAATTGAACCTCTTATTCCATTGCCGAGGTGATTGCTTCAGGCCATACAGAGATTTTTTCAATTGGAACACCAAGTCTCCCTGCCTTCCTTTCTCATAGGCTTCGGGTTGCCTCATGTAGATGGTCTCATCAAGCTCTCCATGCAAGAATGTTGTTTTCACATCCATTAGCTCGATCTCCCAATCAAATTGGACCCCCATTGCCAATACTATCCGTATCGTCTTATACTTCACAACTGGTGAGAATATTTTGGTGAAATCTATGCCTTCTCTTTATGTGAACCTCTTCACCACCAGCCTAGCTTTATACCGGACTTCATCCCCTAGAGTGTTCCCTTCTTTGATCTTGTAAACCCATTTACAATCCACAACTCTCTGTTTTTCTGGTTTGGGCACCAATTTCAAAGAGTTGTTCTTCCTCAAAGAATCCATTTCTTCCTCCATAGCTAGCTGCCACTTTGACGAATCCTTACACTCCATGGCATCCATGTAAGTTTATGGTTCAACCATCCCTCCTTCTGAACAAGGAGCTGCTACATTAGCATCCGCAAACCCATATCTCAAAGGTTGTCTGACCACCCTCCTTTCTCGGTCCCTTATGAGCTGATAGTCATTCTGACTTGCTGCATCATCCCTTTCCAATTTAGCCTCCTCTGACTGTCCTAAGCTTGGCCTTCATCAATAGGCTCTACCTGGTCCGAACCCTCTTACCTTCCTTGCTCTCCCTAAACTGAATTTTCCTTGATGCGATTCTCCACAAATTCCAGACTGGTTTGCTCACTATCCCCTGCAAGGTTAGTTTTCTTCAAATAGATTTTTGTTATAAGCTTAAGGAAGAAAAGAGTTAGAGTAGATACCATACCTAACTCGTTGCTTAGGGAAATCAATAGCTTAAGGAGTAGATACCATGCCCTTAGGTTGGCAACCAGTAGGTATACATGGCATGAGTAAAGCATTGGCATACTGTTGTACTATGGTAGCATAATTAGTGGTGGATATCAAGCCCCTACACCTTTATCATTAGTATTTTATCTTTATCATAATCAACTCTTTTAATATTTCTATCTTTTTTACATTACGAATATAATTCTAAAACAAAATTCACCAATCCCTGTGGAGATGATCTTGCATTCGCACACTATACTACTAAGTTGACCTTGTGCACTTGCAAGTAAAACGAGTGCGATTATTTACCTATTTATTTAGGTGGATAAATGCGCAACAAGTTTCTGGCGCCGTTGCCGGGGATTGTGCTAAATTTCTGTTTAGAATTATTTCCCGTTTATTTTTCTTATTTTGTTCAATTTTTTTTTCTCTTTCTTATTTTTCATTAAATATTTTTCTTAATCTGTTTTGTTTTATTTTATTTTCATCAATTATCTAACTTAATTCTTCGTTTTTGTTATTTTCTTTCTTTCTATTTTAGGTGTGCATCAGTGCTAATTCTGGCACTGCGATCGAGCGCAAACCTAAGTGTGATCGAGCGCACTGGTGCGATCGAGCGCAGTGCTTAGAGCACTCGAGCGCAAATAGTCCAGAGACTACCCGAGCAGCAGTACTGAAGCTGCTGCACTAAGGTATTCCTGTTGATTCATGCAAGGGCTTCGAGTGAGGAACCCAACCATCCTTTCACTTGATATAGAAAGTGAGCAGATCATTCGAAAGAGGCCTAGAAACAACTTCGAAGAGAGAGAAGAAGAATTTGAGGGTGAAGCACCAATGGAACAGCTTTACAACCAACTGCCACCAAAACGAAGACCTATGAAGCAATCCTTCATTCCACAGAACCTCAACCATCCTTCATGCATTGCATATCAACCTAAGGTGGAAGAAAATTATTACATATCTCCGGAGATACTTAGTGCCTTGACTCATTTTAGGGGTACACCTGCTGAGGATCCACACTTGCACCTTCGAGAATTCTGTGATCTCTGCAAGTTCCAGCATATTCGGGGCCTAGATCAAGAGGGAATCAGGTTAATTCTTTTCCTTTTTTCATTAAAAGATAATGCTAAAATGTGGTATCATTTATTGCCTACAGATTCCATCCATACTTGGGAAGAGCTATCCAATAGATTTCTAAGGAAATTTTTTCCAGCCCAAAAGACAAGGCAGATGAGGAAGGAGATTCAATCCTTCCAATAGAGGGATGGAGACCTTTTCTTCGAGGCATGGGGACATTTTAATGAGCTGCTACTCAAATGTCTATATCACAACTTACCTCAAGATGAGCTGGTACTAGCTTTCTATGAAGGTTTGAGTGGTATAAATCAAGGTATAGTGGATTCCGGTTGTGGAGGTGTGCTGATGGAGAAGACTAGTGAAGAAGCCATGGAGCTGTTTGAGACATTAAGTGAGCACACCCAACAATTCTCCTCGAATGGTAGACAAGGAATTAAAAGCAAGAGTATTTATGAGGCGAGCTTCAATGATGGATCTTCGAATCAGATGGCTGCTATGGAAAGAAAGTTAGACATGCTCATAAAAGCCATGGCTGATCAGAACAACTTATGTAGTCCACAGGCTACACAATGCCAGGTATGTGCTATATGCTCTCATTTTGATCATAATACTTATACTTGTCCTCTGTATTCAATTACAGATCAAGAGCAAGCAAATTATGAGGGATCGAACAACGCATATGCAAATACCTACAATCCTGGATGGCAGAACCACCCCAATCTCTCATGGAGCAACACTCAAAATGCTTTGAATCTTCAAGGACAGCAACGACACTTCCAACCAGCAGCCCAACCAGTGCCGGAATCAGAAAATAGTGACCTAGAGAATCTTATGAGGCAACTGATGACTTCACAAGAACAGTTCATGATTGAGCAACGACAAACCACTACAAAACATGAGCAAGCCATACAAAGACTCGAGGAACAAATGGGGCAATTGGCTAAGGAGCTAAGTGAAAGAAAGTTGGGTGAACTTCCAGTCCAACCACTACCTACTCCAAGAGGACATCAGCAACTAAATGCCATTACAACTCTAACAAATGGTAAGATCATTGAAACTGATGAGCCTACACAAGCATCCATATCCAAGGTAAGTGAGATGGAGAAGGTAAATAGTGAGAAGGTTACAATCAAAAGATATAATGCATTAAAATTACCCCCAGATAATACAAAATGTTTTAATGTATGCATGACGCAAAGTGTTGTTGAGGAAACTTTTCAGGTCCATCACGTTGATCCAATAGAAACTGCTCTTATCTATAGTGTCTCAAGATCGGATATTGAGCCCAAATGCAAGGATGTTACTGATGACATCATTGACACTATGCACCTCCTTGAGGCCTTTCCAAAGCATCCAAGTAAGTACACCGATCCATTTGACCATCATGTGCCTACTAATATTATTTTCCCTTCTATTGTACAGGCACCTAACTTGGAATTCAAGCAGTTGTCAGAGCACTTACCGTATGCTTATATGGGAGAGAATAAGACATTTCCTATGCTAGCTGCTGCCACTCGTAGTTGGGGAAAAATAAGGCTTGGTCCGACTGAAGACGTTAAACTTAGCGCTCATGGGAGGCACCCCACAGCTTATCCTTTTATTTTTATTATTTTACGTATTTATTGTTATTTATTTATTTTTATTACTTCTTGTTTTCCCGTATTACGTCAGTTTTTATTTTTTAGGGACAATGTGTGCATCCATTCAAGTTTGGGGGTACGCTATGAGTCATGCCAACCTAGCTAGTTCTCCATCTCCCAGGTCAGCTCTTTCCTTGTTATTCACACATTGGGGACAATGTATAATTTAAGTTTGGGGGTATGGGAGACACATTCACACACACCTTGTCCCAGTTTTTTTTTGTTTTGTTGTTTTTCATAGATAAATATATGTTCATTCCGTTCCAAAATTTTTGGGTGTTCTAAACAAACAATATGATTTGACTTCATAAGTGAGCTTAACGCCTTGAACATATGGGCCAATAATTAAGTTTTGAACCATAATCACTTTCTTTTAGGCATTTAAGGATTCACAAGTTCGACTTAAACTAAACATGAGCACATTAGCACATAGTTGTGTGGGGTATGACATGTAATTTTGATTTGTATGTTTCTTTTGCTTGATTGTGAACCAGATGACCTATTAGATTAACGCGGTGGCATAAGAAAATAAAAAAAGTTCGTTATTGCTCAAAAAGAAAAGAAAAAAAATGCTCCTAAAGATGATTAAAAAGAAAAGAAGAAAATATATGCCTGAATTGCGATCGAGCGCACAAGCACTGCGATCTAGCGCACATCCCACATTGAGCAAGGTACTCTGCAGCGCATATACGATCGAGCGCACAAGCCACGATCGAGTGCATGTGCGATCGATCGCACTCGGGCTGCGATCGGGTGCACCCGGACAGTATCCCACATCGGCTAGATAACACATAGCATTCTAGGAGTTTCCCTATATAAAGACCCACTCTGCTCAGCTGAAATCATCAATCAATCGGGGATGAATCCATAGGGCCTTTAGGAGCAATCCAGAGGGCCTTTAGGAGGAACCCGAAGTATAAATTTGGAGGGCAAGCTGAGGATGATCGTTGAGAGGCCGGAGGCAACTCAAGGAAGCATGAGCCCATGGCTGGCTAGTCTCCAAGCAAGGCGAAGGGATGAATCCTTAGGTGTAGTTGTTCTTGTTTTCCTTTATTTGATTCATGTTGTAGTTGATATTATTTTTATCAAACATTGTTATGTTTTATTCTTTAATTTAATTAATAGATTATTTTATTAGTCCGGTGATTGCATGCTTCCTTTCCATATAAGTTCAGTCATGCTTTTCTTATGCGTATCTGTTTGGATGTGATTGAGTCTAGTAGACCTCTTTTATAGATTTGTCCATTGCTGCAGTATTATCGTTAGATATATCGTCGTCTTTTGATAATTTATAAGTTGGGTCATATGTGCTTAAAAGTAGAGAATAATTCATAACAATTACATTAGGATTTATAAATGTGCTTTAATTGAATATATGCTGATTGACTGTTTGGGATGTGAAATCAGCAATCGAGATAAAAACAACTTAATCAAGTTAGGATTAGAGCAACGAGCCTAGGGAGGATTTCCGGAACCTTGTCATTCTTAATTATATTTCAAACCTATTCACACAATTACCCTTTTTCTCAAACAAACTCAGATTCATTTAATCTTTTATCGTTTGTGTTGAGGTTTACACCTTCTTTTATAATTAACTTGTTTCCCTGTGGAATCGACACCCCAAAACTACACTACAACTATCGCGTTATGTTTTGGGCGTAATCAGTCCTGCTCAGGAATGCACCTTATGATGATCTGATCGGGACAATACTTGAACAGGTAAGGATCATCCCAGAAAAAATGTTTTACCAAGGCCAAAAACTTTGATTTATCTTGTCGCCCCCAATATAAAGGCATTTGATCAGTGACAAGATAGTTCACTATATCAGCAAACTATGGCGTGGGATTGTGAGTAATGTGCATCAATTGCTCATCAGGAAAGGTCTCAGAAATGGGAGTGGCAGCCTCAGTGAAATCCACTATCACCCTAGACAAATGGTCCGCCACCACATTTTCGGAACCTTTATTATCCCGAATCTCTATGTCGAACTCTTGAAGTAGCAAGATCCATCAGATAAGACGGGATTTAGCATCTTTTTTAGAGAAAAGATACTTCAATGCTGCATGGTCCGAGTAGATAATGACTTTAGATCCTAACAAGTAGGATCTGAACTTGTCTAATGCAAAAACGACTGCTAGCAACTCCTTCTCAGTGGTAGAGTAATTAAGTTGTGCATCATTTAGAGTTTGACTTGCATAATAGATAACATGGGGAAGTTTATCAACACACTGCCCCAAAACAACTCCAACAGTATAGTCTGATGCGTCACACATAATTTCAAAAGGCACACCCCAGTTGGGTGGCTGAATAATGGGTGTGGGAATCTTCTTTAGATCCCTAAATGCTTTCTTACAATCTTCATCAAATACAAATGGGGAATCCTTCATTAATAACTTGCACAAGGGTCGGCCAATCTTACTGAAATTCTGGATAAATTGCCTGTAGAATCTTGCATGGCCCATAAAAGAACGAACCTCCTTCACTATACGTGGTGGTGGAAGGTTGGAAATCAGGTCCACCTTCGCTTTGTCGACCTCAATCCCCCGATGGGATATGACGTGCCCCAGTACAATTCCTTACTTGACTATAAAATGGCACTTCTCCCAATTAAGCACCAGGTTCTTCTCCTTGCACCGCACTAAAACCAAAGTGAGATGGTGCAGACACTCCTCAAATGATGAACCAAAGACGGAGAAGTCATCCATGAAAATCTCTAAAGAGTGCTCTACCATATCAGAGAATATGCTGACCATGCACCGCTAAAAAGTAGCAGGTGCATTGCATAACCCAAAGGGCATGCGACGGTAGGCGAATGTCCCAAAAGGACAGGTAAATGTTGTCTCCTCTTGATCTTTGGGGTCCACGGGGACCTGGTTATATCCAGAATAACCATCCAAAAAACAATAATACTCGTGCCCAGCCAAACGCTCCACCATTTGATCAATAAATGGGAGTGGAAAATGATTCTTCCTTGTCGCAGTGTTCAGTTTACGGTAGTCTATACACACTCTCCACCCTGACTGAACAGGAGTTGGTACCAACTCATCGTCCTTATTCTTCACTACCGTTAATCTAGCTCGCTTGGGCACGACATGAATCGGGCTCACCCACTTGTTATCAAAGATGGAATAAATGATCCCTGCATCTAACAGCTTAATTGCTTCTGCCCTCACAACCTCTTGCATAGCTGGGTTGAGCCTTCTTTGTGGCTCCCTAGATGGCTTGGCATTCTCCTCCAAATGTATCTTGTGCATTACCAACGAGGGCCTGATTCCCCTGATATCCTCAATAATCCAGCCTATAGCTTCCTTATGCTCTCTCAAAACATCTAATAATTTCTCCTCTTGAGCCTCAAACCAATCTGAAGCTATAATCACAGGCAAAGACTCTGCTGGACCTAGGAACTTATACTAAAGATTGTCCAGTAAAGGTTTAAGTTCCTTCTTAGGAGGCTCAAGTTCTTCAGTCTCTTACTTCTCACTACTCTCCGTAGGAGCAGACTCTAAAATTGCATTTGCTTGCTCAAGTAACTTATCCAAATCCAGATCCTCTCCAAACTGAGCAAAGCATGCCTCCAGGGGGTTCTCAATGCTTGATTCATCCACCATCTCTTCAATAATCTCCTTTATTAAGCATATATTTCTCACTTCAGCAAATTCCAGTGGTTACTTAGTGATATCAAAAATATTCAACTCCACTGTCATATTTCCGAAGGAAATCTTAATCACCCATGTCCTACAATTGATTAGGGCATTAGTCGTGGCTAAGAATGGTCGCCTTAGAATCACCGGTATCTGAATCCCTATATTCTGGACCGGCTATGTATCTAGCACAATAAAATCAACGGGGAAATAAAACTGATATACCTTTATCAAAACGTCCTCAACTACTCCTCGTGGTATTTTCACTAACCTGTCATCCAATTGAAGTGTTGTGGTGGGCTTCAATTCTCCTAACCTTAACTGCAAATAGACTGAATAGGGTAGAAGATTCACACTGGCTCCTAAATCCTATAAAGCCCTCTCAATCTGGCTGAATTCTATCATGCAAGAGATGGTAGGACACCCTGGGTCCTTATACTTGATCGGCAGCTTGCACTGAAAGATTAAGCTAACCTGCTCGGTCAAAAATGCCTTCTTCAGGACATTCGTCCTCCTCTTGATAGTGATCAAGTCCTTTAAGAACTTGGCATATGATGGCACTTGCTCGATGGCGTCCAAAAGTGGAATATTGATTTGGACTCGCTTGAACACCTCCAGAATTTCTTCAAACTTCCCTCCTTTCTTGGGCGCTTGTAATCTCTCAGGGTAAGGTGCTTTAGGTACAAACAACCTAGGAGGGTCATTCACAGTAGGAGTGGCTGTAGATGGCTCAGCATATCTTTTCTCCTTGTTGCCACTTTCTTGCCCTTGCTGCATAGCAGGGCTCTCTTCCACTCGATTGTCCACTTGTCTCCCAAACCTTAATGTGACAATCGATTGCACTTGTTCCTCCTCGTGTGTAGAAGTTGATGAATTTCCAACCATAAATTATCTCTTCGGGTTGGGCACGGGCTGACTGGGGAACTTTCCCTTTTCTCTTTCACCCAAGTGACTTGCAATTTGCCCCATTTGACTCTCTAGATTGGCAATCACTTGGGTGTTTATTATTATTGCACTCCTCACTTCGCTGATGGATTGGCTGGTCATCTTCATGAACTCCTTAAAGGTGTCCTCCAGTGACTGTGAAACCAGCATTGGTGCTTGAGTGGGAGTGTGGTAAGCAGATGCTGGTGCTGGATGGACTGAGCGACCATGACTTGGAATTGGTGGAGGCAATCCAAGAGGGTATTGATTGTGAGCATGATGAGGGGCTCCTCCCTGATTGAGCGATTGGTTCTGCTTCCATGAGAAATTAGGGTGGTTCCGCCACCCTGGATTGTAAGTCTCAGAGTAGGATCCACTTGATTGTCTCTGATAGTCATTGAAAGCGTTTACATGTTCCGTGGGACACTCGGCAAAAGCCGGCATAGATGGACAATTCAGTGCTAAATGCATAGGACTAGCACAGATGGAACAACAATCGTCATTAATTGTATTGGCAGCATTGATGGACTTGCCCATAGTGAAAGCATCAATTTTCTTGGTGAAAGCATCTATCTTTATCTTCAAGTCAGTCTCCTCCTTAATCTCATAGATGCCTCCTTTCCTAGGAGCACGAATGGACTTATCCCGACAGCTTGAAAAATCCCACTGCTGCGAGTTGTCGGACAACTTGTTTAATGCCTTGTATGCTTCATCCCCTGTTAGACTTAAGAATGCCCCCCCCCCCCCATTCATAGACTCGATCATGCTACGGTTGGGTTGAGTCAACCCTTGGTAGAAGAACTGAACAAGTCTCCACTTCTCATATTCATGTGGAGGGCATCTAATCAGTAACTCTGAAAACGCTCCCAACTCTCAGAAAACTTCTCATCCTCCTCCTGAGTGAAAGAACTAATCTCCTTTCGGTACTCATTCACTCTAGACATTGGGAAAAATTTATTATAGAATTTACTTAGCAGATTTTCCCAAGATGTAATAGACCCGGACGTGTTGGAATCCAACCATGCCCTAGCTCTATCATGAAGAGAAAAAGGGAAAAGTTTATGATGGACTGACTCCTCAGAGAAGTTCTGGAACTTGAATGTGGCACAAATATCTTTGAAATTCTTTACATGGCTGTAAAGATTTTCAAGATCTAAGCCATGAAATGAGGGTAGGAGTTGGATGACATGTGGCTTTAACTCAAAATGGGTAGCATTGGTGGGTGGCAACACGATGCAGGAAGATGATTTAGTCGCAACTGGTGCGAACAAATCTCTCAGGGACGTGGTGGAGTCCACGTTCCACGCTCCAGGTTGCTCTTGGTTCCTCAAGTTTTCTCCCATCTCAATTGTCTCATGTTCAGCAAGTGACTTCTTCTGTCTCCTAAGAGTTCTTTCTAAATCAGGATCTAAAGGTGTCAATTCTAAATTCAGGGATCTCCGACCAAGCATACGCCAAACAGAAAACAGTAAAACAAACTAACTAGCAGAAACAGCAAAATAAAATAAAACAAAAATGCTAACTAAACTAGTAGAAAAATAAAATCAATTTAGACAAAAATTTCACAAACAAAAACAATTCCCCGGCAACGGCACCAAAAACTTGTTATGAGTTTTAAATTACTCGCAAGCGCACGAATCATTTGCAATATAGTGTTGTGCAAGTGCGAGGTCAAATCCACAGGGAATGCGTTGTGAAAATAGTTTTTTTATCTAAACTAAACTTATTTTAACCTAGTCCTGAGTTGTGAATTATATTTTGCAAAACAAATATAAACTAAACTAAATTGATTTAATAACTAATGATGAAAACACTAAGGTTTCTGAATCCACCCAACCAATCTATATGTTCTATATAAAAATAATCTATCAAAACATTCCATGAATCCAACTTTAAACAAAAAACAACGAATATCCCAATTAAGCCAAAAGCATCCAATGTACCCACTTTTAACAAATCACAAAGGAAATCCAATTTAATCGAAAAGGATTTGATGTATCCATCGGATGAAACACACAGAATATCCAACAGAACAATTAAAAACTATCAATCGTAAGAATTTACTCAAACAATTGAAATAGAACATTTAAACTAAACATATCAGAATTGTATGAACATATCTGAAAATATAATGCTAAACAATGGCGAGGCTTCATCTTCAACCTGAGCTGAATATTTTAGCCACTCATGATCATGAAACTACATTTCACAATAAAAAGTGCTAAGCATTAAAAACTTGAAAATAATTAAAACTGACTGTACATTGGGAGAAATTTCACACGCTGTTGGGCAGCACTTCCCCGGATGGTGGCAAAAACCCTTAGGAGATCTACTAGAATGCTAGTAGAAATCCACCAGACTACACACTGAATAATGAAGTGAGGTAGTGTTTATATAAGGGAATTCTCGGAGTACAATGAGCTGTAAATTCGATGTGGGATACTGCCCTTTGCGATCGATCGCAACATGGTGCGATGCAATGTGTCTGGCGCGCTGTAAGTGCTTCCTATCCGATGTGGGATGGCTGGTCAAATGCGATCGATCGCAACCCTGTTGCGCTCGAGCGCATCATAGTGCGCTGCAATATATGTGATACTACAAATGTTTCCTCTCCAATGTGGGATGTGCGAGTCACTTGCGATCGATCGCAATTCTGGTGCGCTCGAGCATAGGTGCGATCGATCGCATGTCATGTGCGCTCGATCGCACTAGGCATCCTCAACTTTTTCTCTTTAAGCCCTGTAGTTTCCACATTGCTTCATTTTATTCCAAAACCTATAAAAACATAGAAGACACAGAAAATAGATAAAATAGCACGAAATAACATAACTAAGAACTCAACAAATGTAAACTTAGGGGCTAAAATATGTAATATTTAGCACTCATCAAAGATAAATGACCAATCATTGGCTGAGGACAAAGTAATTTCCACAATCAGCAAGAAATTGACCATAAAAGCCAACATAATGGCCTAAGTTAGTCAGATGACCACCAAGTTCCATAAGGAAGTAACGTTGTAGATTGATGGATCAGTTAGAGTTTGAAGTCAATTCGGATAGTGTTATGCAGCTGAACAAAGCATTCAGGTTGATCTTGAAGTTAAGAAAGGTACATCATCAATCAAATAACATCACCCGTGTGATAAGTGTAAGTGCAAGATCGACTAGGCAAATAAACTGAAAATCAAGCAAAGTCTTTTGTACTAGAAAGTGAAGTGACTAGCCTCTAATCTTGAGAGAGGACCTTGGCTAATGACTCAATAGCAAATCAAACAAAGCAAGTGCGGATAAAAAAGAAGCGGAAAATGGAAAGCAAAGAGGCAGATCGTTTTAAGTGCTAAGCTACAAAGCCGACATGTCGATTAGATGTAGATCAAAATGAACACCAGGTTGCAAAGTCAACACTTCAATCAGAGGCAAATCAATTTAAGCACTAGGCCATCAAGCCGACACATCAGAACTAGGTTGTTAGGTCGCCACACATGAGACAGGCCGACAAGCTACCACCTTGACCGATTGACAGGCCATCATATTGTCCAAGGAAAACTCGAAATAAACTAATGCATCATTCCAGACTAGTGATAAAGACCCAAAAATAACAATAGCAAAGAAAAAATGCAGCAATGAAGAAACAGAAACTCTATAGTAGTGAGCACAAAATATCCAAACTTAGAGTCCAATCGACTGTGAAGTCAAAAGTTGAAAGAAAGAAAAAGTCAATGATCGATATTCCACCAATCAACAAGGTAAAAAAAACATTACCACAAATATTTGAAGATCAACCAATTTGATATATCCTATACTTTTTTTTTTTATGGTGTTTCCTATTGTTGGGTGAATAATTGATGGGCTTGGGTGAACACTTATCATTCTCTCTAGCTAACTTGGCTAAATATTGCATATGCAACAGAAGAAGTTAGTTGATTATCAGCTGAATTGGCCAATATGTACTTGTCAAGACATGTATCAGTCTGTCCAAGCCGACATATGGTTTTGTTAATTTTTCTTTTCAAGTCAATTTGTTTTGACCTACACAACTTGTTAAAAACTTGACATTTTCAACAAGCTGCGGGAAGAAATTGTTAACTCTTAATTTCAATGATTTTTCCACATTGACGCATCAGTGAAGCATTCAGGCTGATTTTTATTTTTGTCAACCTAGATTGTTGGCCTGGGCTGAAGCAAATGATAGTCTAAACATAGTTGTTGTCGACATGGATGGAGGAGAAGAAAGAAGATGGTTTACTTGGTCTTAACTAACTATCTTTGATTTTCTCAAACAGTTGAACGAGTAGTTAGTGGAGACAATCATGGCCCTATTTTTTAGGAAAAAAGGGTAAAAGAAATGGTTTAAATGGAGATCTTTTCCATCTATGACACATAATATGTTAAATGGCTAGTTACTTCCCTAAAAAGAAGGCACCATCTTCAGCACAACTAGTGAAATTCAGGTTAATTAGCCTGAGCTTGAGCAAAATGATGGCCTGACCTAGTCTCATCATTCTGAACTAGGTAGGAATGACGACCTAAATATTCTTGTTCACAACATGAATTGAGGAGAAAAAAGCAATTGTTTTGACTTGGTCTTCTATGTTTATACATCCTCCATGATCTCCATAACAAAGGAATGAAAGTTAGTGAGAAATAAATTGAGAAAATTAAGGAACAAGATTTGCAACTAAAATCGAACAGCTATATAAGGAAGAAGCATTAGCAATTCACAACACTATACACAAAACCAACACAACAACACACAAACAACTTATAGACCTAGTGTCTTATGCAAGCATCAATTGCTATCTCTCTTAACACATTTCTCAATCTTCTGTAATCTCTTTTATCTTCTTCAACCTCAAACCTCCAACCGTAATTCTCCCATTTATTTTCTTATTCTCTTCAATCTATCTCATTAACCTACTGGCTATAGATATAATCTATTAGTACATTTCGTATTTTATCCAATCTTAATACAAATTCAATGTATTGTTCATTTTATGACTTGCTTTCACTTTTGAATTGCTATTTGTAATAGATATTCAAGAGCTTAATGAGTTTTGTAACCTGAAATAGCTATACAATCGTGTAACTGTTAGGCTTATCTAAACTGAAACAAGGTGCATTACAAGTGTATGTTACCACTTATGGCCGACCCAAGTGTAAGTGTGTTGTGTGTGTGCTAAAAGCTAAAAGCTTCAATTTCAGTTATAGTGCACCCTGTTTGACAGTTAGTTAAATGATTATATAGTAGTTTCGGGTTACAAAACTATATAGGCTCTTGAATTTTTATTATGAATAACAATTCAAAAGTGAATGCAAGTCATAAAATGAACAATTCTTTGTATTAATATTAGAGTGAATAAGAAATTGATTGATAAATTGTTTTTACAGCATTACAATAGTTATACTATAGCATACAAAGAGAAGAGTGAGATAGATTGAGAAGAAAAAGAAAGAGAAGACAATTGGTGACTGAGAGAAGAAGAAGATTACAATAGATTAAGAAGAATTTTGAGAGACAAGATAGTTGTTGTTAACACAAGACATCGAGTCTGATTGTGTGTTTGTAGTTGTAGTAAGTTGTGTCTTGAATTGTTGATGCTTCCTCTTTATGTAGTCGTTTGATGTCAGTTGTAAACCTTGTTCCTTGATTTTCTCAAATTCCTCCCCATTATTCTGAACTATATCCTCCATTATTTATGCCCTTAACCATTTGAAATAATCATGGGTAGTGGGTTAAGAACAAGTTAACAACATTTATTTTTCTTTAACTATGTCCCGACGAACATTCTAAGTTGACGAAAGCCATAATCTATCTAAATGCTCAACTGATTGTCCATATAGAAATTTTGCTGAAATTAGAGATTAACAATTGAACCCGAGGCTTGTTTAAAATGTCAAGTTTTTGATAAATTATGTAGTTGAGACAAATCAACATGGAGGAGAAATCTACATGTAACACCAAATTGGCCAAAAAGGCCAGATCAACAAAACAATATCAGCTAGGATAGGTTGATACACGTCTTGACATATACTTATTGGCCAATTTCAACCGATAATAAACTTTTCTTCTTATGTAACATATGGAATTCCCGGTCAAGTTGGCTAAAGAGGTTGATAAATATATGCCGAAATGCATCGATTTTTTACCCAACTGTAAGGAAACGCCATCAAAGAACTATTAGACATACCAAGTAGGTAGACATTCACATTTTTATGGCGGCACCCTTTTGACATTATTGAATGGTAAAATATCTGTTGTTGATTCTTTCGTTTTTTCAACTCTTGATTTCATGGTCGATTGGACTCAAGGTTGAGACTTGTTATAATCCACAATTTCAAATTTTTGCCTCTTCATTGCTGCTTGTTTTCTCTACCATCTTCTTTTTTGAGTCTTTATCATCAACCTAGACTGGTTATCTAATTTATTCTAAGCCTAACCTGATTAAGGTGATGTCTTGACAGCCTACTGAAGTGATTACTTGTTAGCTTGTCTATGGTATGTAAGTCAGTCGGCTTGATTCTGATGTGCTCGCCTGACGGCTTGGCGATGATGTGTCGACCTAACGACTTATTGCTCATTTTGGTATGCAACTTTGATTTCCAATTTATGCTTTTTTCTACCCACACTTGCCTTAGTTGATTTGCTTGTGGAGTTGTCTGCCACGGTCCTCTTCTAAGATTAGAAGTTATCTGCTTCACTTTTTGGTACATAAGACTTTGCTTTATTTTCTACTGATTTGCTTAGTCTAACACAAGTGATGGTATTTGATCGATGATGTAGCTTTCTCAACTTCGTGATTGGCCTAAATACTCTGTTCCTGGTTCAAACTCGATTTCACAACACTATCTGAATTCACCTCAACCTCTAAATAATCCATCGATCTGCAATTTGAATTATGCACACCGATATTTCCTTGTGTTTGGTATGGAGCTCGCTTTTCCTCTGACTAACTTGGACTATTTTGTTGGCTTTCATGGACATTTGCTTGCTGATTGTGGCCGTTGTTGAGCTAATCATCTTCTTGTTCATTGTCGGCTGATGATTGGCCATCTATCATTCCAACGGTATCACTACACTCTATAGTGCTACCGGAGCGTGTTGCCATGCTTATTAAACTAGATTGCCCTCGAGCTTATTTTTTTTCTCACTATAGAGAATAAATGTCATACCGGTCAGATTTTTCAGTCGATTGCTGGCTGTTTGTGTAATACCTATGTTCTTAAAGTAAGAGTAAAGAAGCAATTTGATAAATATTACATGAAAATAAAATAAGATATACATGAAATATTATTATTGAATAAAATAATTCTTTTGAAAAAAAAATTAGACTCGTGGTGGGAAAGTAAAAGAAAAAAGAAAAAGGAAAAAAAGGAAAAAAAAAAACTAAAAGGATGGAACGTCCAGATGCAGTAAGAATAAAAAAAAAACGGAGAAAAAAAAGAGACACCAACACCTGGATCCAAGTGTTAGCTGTCTAACATGCAAAACCACAAATGTGGCAATGGTGCAGGTAGTAAACGGTTTCTCTCTCTCTCTCTCTCTCTCTCTCTCTTTATATATATATATATATATATATATATATAGTTTTTACTTTATTTTAATTCTTCTTACCAAATTCTATTTGGTTTTCTTCTTTCTTCAATTCAAAGTTCTCTCTTTCTTTAAACACTTGGTGACTCAAAGAAAAGTTGAAAGAGTAAAATTTTGAAGAGATTTACGAGAAAATTTTAAAGAGAGTTGAGGAAAATTATAAGAATGTAATAATGTGAATTTGATTTTTGAAATTTAGCATACATGAAATTTCCTGAAATTCAATGTGAGAATTTTTAAAAGGTATGAATTCTGGAAGAATTGAAGAATAAATTAAAAATTTTAAATATAAATATTTTGTTAGATGTTGACAATCGGCAATCAGAGAAAATTGCTAAAAAGAGCATAAAAGACAAGGAGGTGATCCACTGGTAGCTCTAAGTGCTATGTGGTGAGTTAAATTTACTTTTAGTAATCAAGATAAATATGAGATATACAGTGATGATATTTGAATTAATTATTAACCTATGATTTGATGATAGATGAAAGTTGGATGACAAGTATGATAGAAATAATTAATCTGTTAAAGTTTTATTATATGAGGAGTAATATTATTGAAATAATGATTGATAATTTTATAGGAACTATGATGAGATAATTTAATTAATATGATAAAATAACAAAGAGGTAGATAACTAAATTGAATGTCTGAATGCATGCTGTTTTTATATTCTTGTTCATATGATTCATTTGCATATGCATAAAATAAAATAACCAGGAAGGCAACCGGTCTAAATGAAATAAAAGAACCAGAAAGTTCGTCGGTCTAAATGAAAATAAAAGAACCGGGAGGGCAACCAGTCTAACTAAAACCTTGACAGTTGGTATAGCTGAAAATAAAAGAACCGGTAGAGCAGCCGACCTAAATGAAATAAAAGAATCGGGAAGGCAACCAGTCTAAATGAAAATAAAAGAACAGAGAAGGCAACCGATCTAAATGAAACCATGACAGCTGGTATAGCTAAAAATAAAAGAACCGGGAGGGAAGTCGGTCTAAATGAAAATAAAATAACTGGAAAGACAACCGGTCTAAATGAAACCATAACAACTGATATAACTGAAAATAAAAAACCAGAAAGGCATCCGATCTAAATGAGAATAAAAGAACCGGGAAGGCAACTGGTCTAAGCTAAACATGTCGACATGTGGGAAGAAATTTCCAAAAATAATAATATTTAAATTCATGCATTACGTTTGCTTTAAATATTGATTATTATTGCTTGAGATGCTAAAGTGTTATTCTTGATTGTAAATTTATTGATAGATAAATGAGTCTCACAGAGAGACAAATATGATGAGAAAGAAATATGAAAGTATGATATGATGAGAATTGTCTGAGTGATTGATTATATGCTGTGAACCTCATAATGAGGTAATTATGATATAGAATTGATAGTCTCAAGTTGATTAAATATATGAGAAAAAGTGATTGTTAAAGGATGAGGATTATGATATGAGTAGTGATAATAGAATGCTATTATCAAATTATACAAGATATAGATGAATGAATATTGGAAGACTATTTATATAAATTGAATACTTTTGGTAAATTTAATTCATTGAGCTTGTGAAGCTCACTCCTTATTATTAAATAATTTCAAGTAGCAGACATGATAGATAGATTAGTGAGCTGATATTCAGACTGAGTCATTATCTATAAGCCACATGGTCCATATCCTCAGACTAATGGAAAGAAATTATTTTTTTTTTAAATATTCGTGCATACTATGTTGCATATATTGTTCAATTGAGATCTGAATGATATAACTCCCTTGTTGAGGGTTGGAGATTTATATATGTAGATCATTCAGTTGATGTTTTTGTATTGTTGCATATATGTGTCACGTTGAGATTTCAAAAAGTGATTACACTGTCTCAGGGGTGGCCAACCCGGGATGGGTCGTTATAGTTTGTGCTCTTAACGACAACTTTATGTGAGTAAGTCGCTGCATCGATCAACCTATATATCACTCGTTGAAAATTTCTTTCAAATTCAATGAGTATTAATTTGTCTGATGCTTGAAACTTTGTTTTGAAGACAATTTCCCATTCCGGAGTACCAAAGCGTGCTTCGTTCAACCAATGACAAGAATCTTGCTTTTGTATTCGAGAGCTTTCTGTCATAATTCTATAGGAACCTATTGGAATTTTGAACCCCATCTAATCTTTTCTTCATAATTGTTTATTTGTAGCATGTGATTGCATCCCTTATGTCTTACCAGGTATGCCAAAATATTGTTAACCCTTGTAACTTGTCTGAGTGTATGTGTGTTGAGGGCATACTAGAAGCTAAAAGCTTCAATTTAAGTTGTAGTGCACCCTATCATCGGCCTGGATAGCTGTGACAATCAAACGATTGTATAGCAGTCTTGGGTTACAAAACTACTTAAGATCTTGAATGTCTATTATGAAGAGCAATTCAAAAATGAAAGCTGGTCACAAAATGAACAATGCCTTAAATTTTTATTAAGATTGAAAAGAATGAGAAATTGACTATAGATTGTATCTACAATAGTGTAGATAGAAAACTGAGATAGATTTAAGAGAAGAAGAAAAGAAATGGGAGAATTACTGTTGGAGGATTTAGGTTGAAGAAGATAGAAGATATTACAGAAGACTGAGAAAAATGTGTTTAGAGATAGCAGTTGATATTTGTATAAGACCCTAGGTCTGTAAGTTGTTTGTAGGTTGTTTTGTGTTGTTGTGTTGGCTTTATGTGTAGTGTTGTGCATTGCAGATGATTCTTCTTTATACAGCTACTTGATTTCAGTTGAAAATCTTTTTCCTTAATTTTCTCAATTGCTTGCCCAATAACTTCCACTCTTCTTTGTTGTGTAGATATTATGGAGATCAGGGAGGATGTGGAAACATAGAAGACCAAGTCAAAACAGTTGTTGCTTGCTCCTCAATTCATGTTGTCAACGAAAAGTTTCAGGCCGTGATTCCTACCCAGTTCAAGACGATAAGACTAGGCAAGCCATCATTTTGCTCAAGCTTAAGCTAATTAACCTGAATTTCATTAATTGTGCTGATGGTGGTGCCTTCTTTTTAGGGCAGTAACTACCAACTTAACAAATCATGTGTCATGGATGGAAAAGATCTCCTTTTAAACCACTTCTTCCTCCATAATAAGGCCAAGATTTTCTCCACTAGCTACTCGTTCAACTGTTTGAGAAAATCAAGGGTTGTTAGTTGCTAGCAACAACGTATCCCTTGTATAGGTGGTCACCTATGGCATCCTCTCCTCGAGCTATGTTTCCTTTTGTAAATAAAATAATTTTTACATGCAATTAGAAGTACATAATTTTATTCTGTTATATTTTGAGAGATTTTATAGTTTGAGTTTTAATTTGTAATTAATCAATTTCTTCTTGTTCTTTTTGGGTGAATGACGAGATTGGAAATTCTTTTTGATACATGATGAATTTCAGAAAATGACATAATATGATTTGTATATAAATTAACAAGTGTTTTGGTCTTGTTGCGCACAGAGTCCATAAGGGTAACCATATGGATTCGAGTCGTGATAAAAATCTTAAGTGTAGGTACCGCCCTTTTCCATCTGAGACCTATGCATCTGGCTAATTACCTAAGGCCACTCCCATTAAAAAGGTGGATATGGCGTGGGTGCAGATTACGATGAGTAGGCATATAGAACGAGTGAAACCTACCAAGTCTAATGCAAACCCTTTATAAGTAGTAAGGAGGCTCCCATGATGGGTGCACTTTTAATGTATTAGACAAAGGGTCATTTTTCATCCCAACACAAAGCAAGGATGACGGGTAAACAACCACCATTTGACTTTGAAATGGGTCAAATCCCTTGTAATTGGTATATATGAGAAATTTCAAAGCTCAAGAGATTTTGGTGAAAAAAAATTGAGGATTTAAAGCTCTCTCTTTTACCTAGACCGAAGTCTAGCCCTTTATGTTTCAAGGAAATTAATTGAAATTTTGATTCAAGTATTATTATCATACACTACTAATAAAACCAAGCACACATTTTGCAATTTTTATTCAAACAAAACAACACCAAATATTAACTTTAAAGTAATGCAGTAAAAGTAAGTATATAAAGGAAATAAATTCCTTTGACTATGAAGAAAAAAAAATACTAAAACTGCTTACAAAGTATGGATGAGAAGTAAATTAAAGTGCGTGCATTTAAACTAGGTGGATTAATTATGTAAGTTAAACTAGATGGATTGAGACTAAATTATTTTAAACTAGATGAATTGAACTTAAAGACTAAATTGAATGAATTAAACTAAGTGACTTTAAATTATACGAGTTAAAGAAAGGAATTAAGCTAAATATATTTAAACAAAACTACCTTAAAGATGGGATTCAAAATAACTAGTAACTAGTAACTAGCAACATTTTTAATGGGCCAAAGTGGGCCCAAAATTAACAAGGACCAAGGGGACCCAAAATTCTTCTTAAATAATTAAAGTTCACATGTAATTAATGAAAACTTAAAATAAAACATCTAACTTAGAGAACATAAAATTTCTTAAGGTACTCAACTAAAGGAAAGAACTTTAAAACTACCGTTAACTTAACATTGCATTTAACGAAGAGACTACAAATGACTAGTAGCTAACTAAAGAAATACATATAACTAGTGAAAAATAAAATGGTAAGAAACTAATAAGTATCGTAAGATGAAACTTTTTAAGTGAGTCAGATTAATCTAGTCTATTTTCAAGGTGGTTTAAACATATGAATCATGCTAACAATTTATTTTGCAAAAAGTAAAAGCTTAACCAACCTTTTTTGGCTAAGGAAAATTTCCACGCCTGAGGATTATCCTCGGAGATCCTTGTGCTCTTATGGACTTAGTGAAGTTGGAAGAATGATTCTAATGAAGATTAGAAGACTAGAAAAAAGGTGGTCGAAAATGATGAAGAACTCTCACTAGTTCTTCTTTTGTGTTTCACTCTTTACTGTTTTTTCACCTTTCTTGAACACTTTCTTCTCTTTTGTTATATTCCTCTCTTTTATCTTCCTACTGTTCTCTCTTTTTCTCTATTTTCTCTCTTCTTTCTTTCTCTCTAAACTTTCTCTTGTTTTTCTCTTTTTTGAATTACTTTGCCTTAGTCTTGTGTTGGTTTTTTTGTGTTAGCAAAGGGGGGTATTTATAGGAAAAGTAAGGACAAGAGATTAATAAAAATCAAAATAATAGATGAAAACAAGGTGCATGGTTGGTCATATAAGGAAGAGGAAAAGTAGTTTCAACTTTTGAGTTGAAAAATGTGTTCCACATTTTGGGTGTAAAGGTGGGGCAAGAGAAGTGAGGTGTGGTAAACCAAGTGAAAAGTGAGAGGGAAAAAACTTTTAGTTGGCTGGACATGGGGAAGAGGGAGGGGTTTCTTTGAAGTGAAAAAAAAGTGAAGAAGAAGGTTTGCAAAAAGGTGAACAAGAAAGGACATTTTGGGGTGTTTTTCAATAAAACAAAAGCAAAAGCAAAAAATGTGAGGAGAAACTCTCCTTGCTTTGGATGACCAAAGGGGGTGGAAAAGACATAATTTTCTTTGGGTTTTGATATATAATAAAGTGAAAAATCTTAGGGAAAAAAGAGTGCAATTATAAAGCAAAAGAAAGGAGAAAAAACTTCACATTCTAAAAAAAAAATGTTGTTTTTTAGGTGCTATTTTTGGGGTATAAAATGTGGTTTTTTGGGTAGAAAAATATGTTATTTAACATTTAGAAAAGGAAAAGAAGAAAAACTCCTTTTTTTTTGTACACATAGTTGTCCAAAGAGAGAGAAAAATCAGCTACTTTATAAGTGTATTGTTGTTGCTTTTTAGGTGAAAAAAACTTATTTTGTGTGGAAAAAAGGTAGCATTTGGTAAAAAAGAAGATAAAGGAATCTATGAGGGAGATGCGAGTTCAAAAAGAAAAAAGAAAGAGTGAAAATTCCTCATTATGGCCAGCCACATAGGGAGAAGAGAGAGACTTCGTTTTAGTTATAAAAAAATAACTTTTAATTTGAGAAAAGTGAACCAATCAAGGAGTACCAAGTGGAGGGTGAAATTGAAAGTTCACCCTTAAAAATTAAAAGTCTTCTTGGGCTTGAAATTTGGGCCAAAAGTGTTTGGGCTTAGGAAAAATCAATGGGCTTTAGTGGGTTTTGGATTGAGTCAAAGTTTAAATGAAGACTTTGGTCTTAGATTAGTTAAATCAAATAAGGTCTAATTGGTTTAAACCCAAAGTGAATTAAATGGATTTAAGAAAAGGGTTTTGCAATTGCTCCTACTCCCTAATTAAATCTATACTTTCTTATTTACCAAGTCTGAGCTCACTAAGATCAAAGATTCATTATAGGAACTTGCGCGTGATCTGTTAAAAAATTTTGGAACGAAATTGGATGTCTATAGTTTGCCCCCCTTTGATTGGGGCTCTTTTGAGAGTTCCAATCAAAGGTTGTGAGTGACCACTATTTTGTTTCAAAATTTTAGAACGAAAAATATGCGATGTGCGAATAAAAGTAAACGTGATGTTAGGAAATGTTGGTGTCACAGGATCACATATGAGAATGATACGTACCTAGAGTGATGGAGCTGGCGTCCGTTCACTCATGCGATACTTCTGGACCGACTAGTGCCTGTTGTGATGACTTTGGTTTGCCTACTGATAAAGACTTTGAGTTTGTGATTTTGCCTGCTAACGAGAACTTTAATTTGCCTGCTAACGAGGACTTTGAGTTTGTGATTTTGCTTGCTAAAGAAGACTTTGATTTGCCTGCTGACAAGGACTTTGGTTTATGATTTGGCTTGCTAATAAGGACTTCAGTTTGCTTACTGATGAGGACTTTGGCTTTTGATTTTGCCTGCTAATGAGGACTTAGGTTTACTTACTAACGAGGACTTTGGTTTTCCTACTGATGAGGACATTAGGTTACCTACTGACAAGGACCTTGGTTTGAGATTTTATCAACTGCTGAGGACATTAGGTTTCCTACTACGAGGACTTTGGTTTGTGATTTTGCCTGGTAATGAGGACTTAGGCTTACCTGTTGACAAAGGCTTTGTTTGTCTCCTGATGAGGACATTAGGTTGCATGCTACGAGGACTTTGGTTTCTGATTTTGCCTACTAATGAGAACTTAGGTTTGCCTACTAATGAGGACTTTGGTTTGCCTGATGATGAGGACATTGGGTTGCCTACTGACGAGGACTTTGGCTTGCTTGCTGACGAGGACTTTGAGTTTGTGATTTTTCTTGTTGTGAGAGTTTTTTTTTTTTTGGTGATTGTGCTTGCTGTGAGAGCTTTTTGGTGATATTTTTTTATTTTTTGTAATTTTATCTACTGTGAGGGCTTTTACCTATTGGTTATGTAGAGTCTTTTCATTCAAATTTGTTAAATCACAAAAAGAACTTAGGTGTGAGTTGAGTCATGGCATTTAGGATTATGTTTTTTAGAGTTTGGAAAAACTATGCATGCAAGAGATAACTTTTGAAGAACAATACACTTAGTGACCTTTTCTTTGAAAACTTATTTTATTTGACCCAATTTTTTTTTTTTTTGTGATTTTGCCTACTAATGAGGACTTATGTTTGCCTGCTGATGAGGACTTTGGTTTGCTTGCTGATGAGGACATTGGGTTGCCTGCTGACGAGGACTTTGGCTTGCATATTGATGAGGACTTTAAGTTTGTGATTTTTCCTATTGTGAGAGTTTTTTTTTTTCGTTTTTGTGATTGTGCTTGCTATGAGGGCTTTTAGGTGATATTGCTTGTTGTGAGGGTTTTTTTTTTTTTTTTTTAGTAATTTTGCCTACTGTGAGGGCTTTTACCTATTAGTTATGTAGAGTATTTTCATTCAAATTTTTTAAATCACAAAAAGAACAAGTTGAGTCATGACATTTAGGATAATGTTTTTTAGAGTTTGGAAAAACAATGCATGCAAGAGATGACTTTTGAAGAACAATGCACTTAGTGACCTTTTCTTTGATAAAATTTGTATTTAAACTCATCTTTCCTCTTGGTAAAGTCGAGATAAAAATATTTGACTCAGGACTTATGTTTAAACCTATATTTCATCTTATTTGGTACACATCCTTTAGTAGATCTAAGAATGAAGCTTCACAACATTTCCACAATCTTTTTTTCCTTCTTCAACAAAAAGGTGATGGAAGCTATCTTATCTCAAATGATACGTGAGATCGATAATGTGATGGGTATCTGACTCCACAATTTCTCTTGGTAAGGCATCAATGCGATCTTCTCACTCAAAGATATAAGGATCGATTTGAATTTCTTAAGGCTTATTTTGGCAAAGTGGGATCCTGACACACACGTACTTGTTCCAATTTGCCCCCCCACTGTTCTAGCTTAAAATTTGTGCCCATTGTTGAGCTTGGGACCAAGTTAAAAGAAAAACTTAACAATGCCATGATTTTTCATGTTTTTTGTGTACTATATTTATTATGAAATCCACTAAAAATGAACGATTGGCATAAGCCATTTTGAAAAAGGAAGTTTCTGTTAATTTGGATACTAAAACAGTTCTATTTTGTTTTGTTCATTCAACTAGTCTTAAAGATGTATTTGCGTGGTTCTGACAAGGACAAAAAGGGAACTAAGGTTCTTTTGCAAGATCATGGCTGAACCAAAGTGGTTGCCTACGTACCCAAAGAGGGATCAAGGCATATATAATTCGAGGGTTTCATCTCATGTGTTCGGCAAACACAATCAATTGGCTTGGACATAAGGTAAGATTTGGTGGAAACTTCTTGCAAGTAGTGCAAGAGTGAGTGTTGGTTTGGTGAAGTTATTTCAGAGCGATAATCTTTTGTGAGTGGTTTCAAGGTAGGGTATGTTCACTTGAAAAAGCTAAGTTCCATCATCACCCAAAAATTGTTTGTGATGCTAAGCAGTCTTCATCAATCTAAGAGCACTTTCTTAACGTTTGAAACATGGTCAATGGTTTTTAAGGCTAATGAAGGAAAGGATAATCGAAAGGCTTAAAAGGTGTTTTAAGGTTCTTATAAGCCAAGAATTACCTTTTAATTTTTTTTGCCTTTTTTCGATTTTCATCTCTTCCATTGCTTATTCTCTTCATTTTTTCTTATCTTTTAACTTTCGTCTCCTTCATCAGTCATCCTATTTATTTTTTTATTTTTTTTTTCGTCTCCTTCATCGATCATTATTCTCTCTTCTTCTTTTTTCCTATTTTTTGTCTCTTTATTTAGTTTGCCCCCTTGGCGTGGCCTGTTATTTTTTAAAATTTTCATCGTCAAATGTGTTGATGTCGAAAGGAAGTGGAATCTGCTCGGGTATCCCAAAGGAAAAAATCTGCTTAGGTTGATCCACCTGAGGAAAAAAAACCGCTGTGGGGGAATCTGTTCGAGTTGAATCCACTTTGGACTGAATTCATTGGGGTCCCTAGAGGTTGCAACATGTCAGGCCCTGATTGGGTGATGTGAAAGCAATCCTTAGTGAGAGTTGTTTTGAAAGATATCATAATGAGGGAAAAATCTTGATGAATGGGAAAAAAATAGAATGATGGCCTCTCGTTGTCTCAAATCCAATTGCTTAGCCTTTCCAAACCAAATATTTTATAGGTTCAAGATTACAAGTGAACTTCCCAATGTTTCTTTTTATAGGCCGAGGTGACATTTAACTCAAATGCTTAGGTATACAATTCTTATACACCATGAAATGTTTTGTTTTTATTAAAATGGAACAAATTTAGTATCCAGATTAAGTCAGAGTTTTTTTGTTTCAATTTTTTGTTTTCAAAATCAAGTTCATTGAAAGGGATTTCTTATCACATATTGGAAACATAGCACATTCAAAATCAAACATTTTTTCATTGACATGGGAAATGAATTTGAATAGGAGGCAGAGACAATATTCCCTTACTTATCCTTCAAAAGAAAGGGTTTAGACCTTTGACTCAAACTGATATAACTATTCGAGTTCTTTATGGATGCTCTTAAACTAATTTGCATCCTTCACATGCTCTGAACCTAACTAGCATTCTCAATTCCGATTTGTTTCTCAAACACATCCTTTTAGTTTGATGTCCATCAACCTGTTGCACATGCCTTTCAATATGTTGTTCATGCGTTGTAATAGGGCCTACCATTGACATCACATTTCCTTCCTTTTCCGTTGTGATCTTCAAAGCCGAACCATCTGGATCCAAGAACTCTTCAATTAAAATTCGACACTACTTATCTCTTTGAAGTTGGGTTTAGAAGGGTTAGTGTTTGTGGTTGTGCTTAGGGTTATGTTTGGGGTTATATTTATGGTGGAGGGGTCAGGTGTTATGTTTTGGGCGAAGAGGTCGGGGGTTGTGTTTAGGGTGGATGGGTCAGGCGTAGTGAGTAATTCTTTGATTATGTTAAGGAATTTTAGTGAGACATAATTAGGCATAGGAGCTAAGTTGTCAATAAGTTTTTCCATTGAAGGTGAGATTGGACTCATAGAAGTCCTTTTCTTTGGCCTTCTACTAGAGGATCAGTACCAAAATGAAGAAGGATTGCCTCTTGTCCTAGACCTATGACTCTTCTTTACAAAAAATGACATTTTTTAAGTTCTTTATTCTATGATTCACTTTTGCCATACTCGCTTATTCGCAGTATTACTTTAACTTTATCAATGAGTTTCGATTTTACATCCAAAGGCCCACTGAATGAATTAAATTTCACTTGCGGATAAGTTCTCAATTAGCCTAATTAGGTGGAGATAGAAACATAAAGGAAAATTTCCTCTAATTAAATTATAATCAAATTTTCTTGGTTTTCTCATGGTGCAATATGGTGGATTTGACATCAACAAGCTTCCCAAGGGGATCGGTAATGATGATTTAGCCTAACCCAAGAGGTCCAAATGAAAGATAAAGATCACCCTTTAGATGGATCATTCCACTGGATCTTTTGGCCCTCAGTCATTTTCATTTTAGATTTCTTCGATTAGGGCCTAATCAACATTAGTTTCTTCTGATAGGCTTCTCAGTGATATCAAACTTCCTTAACTAAGGGAAAAATCCTCTGTTTTGAAAAAAAATGGGCTCAATGTTGGGCTCATTTCATTTGATTATAATTTAATCAAAATAAATTTCCTCCGATTAAATTCCAATCAAACTTCCTTAGTCTGGGCCTCTTTAATCCTTCATGGGCTTTCTCATAGTTAAATATTGTGGGTTTGATATCATTAAGTTTCCCAAGAGATTTGGAACCTAGTGGTGATTCAGGCTAAATCCAAGAAGCCCAAACGAATGATGAAATTTTCCTTTGACATGGATCTTCCCACTTGATCCTTAGGCCTTCAGTCGCATTCATTTTAGATTTCTTGGGTTAAGGCCCAATCAACACTGGTTTCTTTTGTGGACTCCTTAATGAGGTCAAACTAATAAGACTTAGCTATGAAAATCCACTATTTTGCGCTAACCTAGGCCCAACATTGAGTTTAATTTATTTGATCGTGATTAATTCAAAGGAAACACTAAATTACCAAGCATGTTGTCAAACAAATTGATTTTATCTTTCCTTAACATCTGAGGTAAAGGAAAACACATGCAAGCAAGCAAAGTGATAGAAAAGGGTCCCTGTCCAAGATGGAAAGGTTATAGGGTTTGCTTAAAAGAGAGTATGGCTAAAAGGATGCTATCACGCTCCTCTGGTGGCCTGAAAAATAGACCACAAGAGGACAAAGGCATTTAGAAAACTTTCGTTACACGAACAAGAACTGAGAGAAACTTTTCCCACACTAAAGGCAGATGATAAGCAAATGAGGGTCACACCAAAAACCAAGAGGAAACGAGCTCCCCAGTTTACTCTGTCGAGAGCAAATGGTAACTACTAGTGTGCAAAGTGAAGTATTAAATAAGTACTCAAATTAAAACTTCAAAAGATTTCTGAGAAACACTTTAAGGCTAAATCTCCCCAGCAGAGTTGCCAACTGTAGGTACCTCTCTTTTCCACCTAAGACCCATGTATCTAGCTCATTACCCAAGGCCACTCCCCTTAAACAATGTAGATATAGAGAGGGTGCGGATTATGATGAGTAGGCATATGGAAACGAGTGAAACCCACCAAATCTAATACAAACCCTTTATAAGTAGTATGGAGGCTCCCATGATGGGTGCGCTTTTAATGTAATAGACAAGGGGCAGTTTGTCATCCAACTATAATGCAAGGATGACAGGTAAGGAGCCACCATTTGACATTGAAAGGGGTCAAATCTTTTGTCATTGGTCTACGTGAGAAATTTCAAAACTCGAGAGATTTTGGTGCAAAAGTGTGAGGATTTAAAGCTCTCTCTCTTACCTAAACCGAAGTCTAGCCCTTTGTGTTTTAAGAAAATGAATTGAAATTTTGATTCAAGTATTATTATCATACACTACTAATAAAACCAAGCACACATTTTACAATTTTTATTCAAACAAAACAACATCAAATATTAACTTTAAAGTAATGCAGTAAAAGTATATAAAGGAAATAAATTGCTTTGACTATGAAGAAAAAATATTAAAACTACTTGAAAAGTATAGATGAGAAATAAATTAAAGCGGGTGCATTTAAACTAGGTAGATTAATTATGTAAGTTAAACTACATGGATTGAAACTAAATTATTTTAAACTAGATGAATTGAACTTGAAGACTAAATTGAATGAATTAAACTAAGCTATTTTAAACTAGATGAATTAAAAAAAAAAGGAATTAAGCTAAATATATTTAAACTAAACTACCTTAAAGATGAGATTCAAAATAACTTGTAACTAGCAACATTTTTAATGGGCGAGATAGGGCCCAAAATTAACAAGGACTAAGGGGGCCAAAATTCTTCTTAAAGAATTAAAGTTCACATGAAATTAATGACAACTTAAAATAAAACATCTAACATAGAGAACATAAAAATTCTTAAGATACTAAACTAAAGGAAAGAACTTTAAAACTACTGTTAACTTAACATTGCATTTGACGAAGAGACTATATATGACTAGAAGCTAACTAAAGAAAGACATATAACTAGTGAAAAATAAAATGCTAAGAAACTAGTAAGTATCTTAAGATGAAACTTTTTAAGTGAGTCAAATTAATCTAGTCTATTTTCAAGGTGGTTTAAGCACATTAATCGATCTAACAATTTATTTAGCAAAAAGTAGAAGCTTAACCAACCTTCTTTGGCTAAGGAAAATTTCCACATGTGTGGATTATCCTTGGAGATCCTTTTATTCTTGTGGACTTAGTGAAGCTAGAAGAATGATTCCATTGAAGATTCGAAGACCGAAAAAAAGGTGGCCGAAAATGATAAAGAACTCTCACTAGTTCTTCTTTTGTGTTCCACTCTTTACTCTTTTTTCACCTTTCTTGAAAACTCTCTTCTCTTTTATTATATTCCTCTCTTTGATCTTCCTACTTTTCTCTCTTTTTCTCTATTTTCTCACTTCTTTCTTTCTCTCTAAACATTCTCTCTTTCTTGCATTACTTTGCCTTAGTGTTGTGTTAGTTTTTTTGTGTTAGAAAAGGGGGGTATTTATTGGAGGAGTAAGGGCTGGCCAAGAGATTAAAAAAAAGAAGCAAAATAATGGGTGAAAAAAATGTGCATGGCTGGTCATACAGGGAACGAGAAAAGTAATTTCAACTTTCGAGATAAAAAAGATGTTTCACTTTTGGGATGTAAAGGTGCGACTAGAAAAGTGAGGTGTGGTAAACCAAGTGAAAAGTGAGAGTGAAAATAAGTTTAAGTGGTTGGACATGGGGAAGAGAGAAGAGTTTCTTTGAGATGAAAAAAAGTGAAGAAGAAGGTTTGCAAAAAGGTGAACAAGAAAGGACATTTTGGGGTGTTTTCAATAAAGCAAAAGCAAAAAAATGTGAGGAGAAACTCTCCTTGATTTTGACACCAAAGAGAGTGGAAAAGACACAATTTTCTTTGTTTTTGATATATAATAAATTGAAAAATCTTAGGGAAAAAAGAGTGCAATTACAAAGCAAAAGAAATGAGAAAAATGCTTCACATTGTAAAAAAACCACTATTTTTTAGGTCATGTTTCTGGGGTATAAAATGTGATTTTTTGGATAGAAAAAATGTGTTATTTAACATTTAGGAATGAGTGGAAGATTAATAAGATAGTTTCCAATTAACTAAGCAAAATGAGAAGAAGAGAAACTCATTCTTTTTGGTACACATGGCTGTCCAAAAGGGGAGAAAAATCAACTACCTTATAAGTGTATTATTGTTGTTTTTTTGGTGAAAAAAATCTTATTTTGTGTGGAAAAAATGTAGTATTTGGTAAAAAAGAAGATGAGGGAATCTAGGACGGAGATGTGAGTTCAAAAAGCAAAAAGAAAGAGTGAAAATTCCTTATTATGGCCAGCCACATAAGGAGGAGAGAGAAACATATTTTTAGTTATAAAAAAATAACTTTTACTTTGAGAAAAGTGAACCAATCAAAGAATGCCAAGTGGAGGGTGAAATTGTAAGTTCACCTTTAAAATTAAAAGTCTTCTTGGGCTTGAAATTTGGGTCAAAAGTGTTTTGGCTTAAGAAAGTTCAATCGGCTTTAGTGATTTTTGGATTAGATCAAAGTTTAAATGAAGACTTTGGTCTTGGATTAGTTGAATCAAATAAGGTCCAATTGAATTAAATTGATTAAACAAAAGGTTCTTGCAATTGCTCCTACTCCCTAATTAAATCCATAATTCCTCATTTACTAAGTCTGAGCACACTAGGATCAAAGATTCGTCATAGAAACCTACGCATGATCCGTTAAAAAATTTTGGAACGAAATTGTGTGTCTATAGTCAGACTATTCAAGAAAGTTGGGCCCTTTCCCATAAGCTTTTGGGTAACTAGTAACCTTAATGTGGTATCAAATCTCAAGTTCTTGGTTTCGAGACATGGGAATGCCTTTTTTCATTAATATTTCACCAGTTCTTTGGCTACACTTAGGTTTTCTTACATTTGGGTTCACGTGCAAAGCCCATTAACCCTTCACCCCGGCTTGCACGTTAGGGGGGGTGTTAGATTATAAAAGAATAATTGGGCCTTTTCCAATTAGCTTAAGCTTTTGGGATAATTGGTAACTCAATTATTCTTACTCCCTATGTCCCACATATATTGCCAAGTATTCTGTTTTGGGATGTCCCATATTATTTGTCCATTTTGAAAAGTTAAAATTCAATTTTAGTTAAGTTTCTAAAATTACTCTTAAGTTTAGATTTCCCAGAAAACTCTTAACATTACGTCTAGATATTAAATAAGAGTATTTTTGGAAATTACACTACAATTTAATGAGTTGTAGCATTAATTATTATGTCTTCTTAAAAAGTTTGGATTTCTATACGAACCAATATATAAGGGATGGAGGGAGTACTAAAAATCTATTGGAGTCCATTGTCTCAGCCAATAAAACAACTTGATTTGGTCATTGTCTGATTTTAGTTACATTCAATTTATTGATATAGTAAATGATTTATATCATATTGCACAAAATTCTTGAACTTTGTTATTGTTTATCAAAATGAATTGCTTACTAACCCTAAGGTTAACAAATATATTTATATAGAACAGAATAATAGGAAAGTACATAAATACCCTCATACTATACATACTCTAACACTCCCCCTCATGTTGGAGCATATATGTCATACGCACCCAACTTGTTACAAAAAGATTTAATCCAAGTTTTGACATGTCTTGTACTAATCACATTTTGTAATAGTTTCTCCTGAATAACATAATAGTCCACCTCAATGTACTTTGTCTTTTCATGGAATACCAGATTAGTTGCAATATGAAACATTGAGAACGAAGCCCTGATACCAATTGTTAACTAAAAAGCAACCCAGGAGAGGGGTGAATTGGGTTTTGAAAACTTTTTGCACAAATACAAATTAATCTCAAGATTGATCAATCAAGAATAAGTAAGAGCAATATATGAAGTTTGCTAGAAATTAAAAGAGAAAGGAAGAAGAGCGTGCAAACTTGGTTTACAGTGGTTTGAAAATATCGGAATCTCTCCGACCCTATTCCACTCTTTTCAAGGCTCCTCCTTGAAGGTTTCACTAAAACAAGCAACTTTCAAGGTGTTGCCCAAAGCTTTATAAGATTTCTCTTACAAGAAAATTTCAATTAAGTGTTTAACACCTAAACACTCACAAGAGTTACACAAAAAATTTTTCTTACAAGATTGAATATAAATTAAAAGTTTTGATACAAGAGAGAGTACAATTAATGCATACAACTCAAAGAATTTCTTTCTCACAAGAACAAAGATTTAAGAATGGCTCAAGAAGGAATTTTGAAAGCTTTATAGAGCAGTATATGAGTTCTTAATTAAATTGAATGGTCTTCATTGTTAGAAATACTCATTTATGATGGGTACTTATAGTGCTAACTCAATATTGTCGTTAGACACAAGGAATAGCCGCTTGGAGCATTAAATACTTTGTCCCGCGTCTCAACTTTCGAAAACTAGTAGTTATTTTCGAAGGCCCAGTCAACTATATCTTTGTTCTAGTCGAATATGCCTTTAAATTTGAAAACAAAAGGCATCAGGGACAATATACAGTCGATTGTGTTGCTGTCCAATCGACTAGAGGAACCATCTTAGACCTCTTACAGTCGACTAGATCAGTCATACAGTTGACTGGATTGAGCTTGCTCAAAATGTTGGCTTTTTGGAGAACAAACTAAGAGAGGCATCTAGTTGACTGTGGTTTCTCAAAAATGATTTTTCTTTATAAAAATTGTACCACTTTTTATAAAATAATGTTTGGGTTTTAATCAAGATATTTTGAAACCAAAATGAGTTTCCAAGGATTCAAATAAGGTGCGTGCATATCTTCTTGAGCACATGCACACTTTGTTGAGTACATGCATAACTTCTGTAAGTCTTACAAGTCATCTTTAGAGATAAAACACTTAGACACAAGCTAGTTATATAATTTTAATTTAGTTTTATCATTATCAAAATCAATATGGGGTCAACACCTTTGTTCTTGATAGGAAACTAGCTCTCCATATCCTATAGAAATTGGTGGAGTAGACATCCTTTTGAGTAGGGGTGGGCATGGAACCCGGTTGATCCGCGAACCCGACCCGAACCGATATAATAGGTTGGATTGGGTTGTATCTTTTTAGAGATTAGGTTGGGTTGCGCTAAAAATATTTTGAACTCGGTGGGTTGGGTTGAGTTATGGGTTCAAAATTTTTAACCCGACCCAAACCGGTAACCCGATCAAATATATAATTATATATTTTATATTTATTGAATATAAAATAATGTATACATAATTATAGTATAATTGTAAAATATATAATCATAAAATATCCATTCTGATTACTATTATCCTATAGAAATTGGTGGAGTAGACATCATTTTGAGTAGGGGTAAGCATGAAACCTGGTTGATCCGCGAACCCGATCCAAACTGATATAATGGGTTGAATTGGGTTGTATCCTTTTAGAGATTTGGTTGGGTTGGATTGAAAATATTTTGAACCCGGTGGGTTGGGTTGAGTCATGGGTTCAAAATTTTCAACCCGACCCAAACCAGTAACCCGGTCAAATATATAATTATATATTTTATATTTATTGAATATAAAATAGTGTATAAATAATTATAGTATAATTATAAAATATATAATCATAAAATATCCATTCTGATTACTATTAGTGTGTAAAATTATATGTAGCAAGTACTCCAATGTCCAAACAAGTCTCATATTTTCAATTACCTATATTTTAGTTTCAAATATTTAAACTAGAAATAAATACTGATTTCGAGTTTTGAAATAGTTTTTATAATTATTCTTAAGTATAACTTCAATCAGAATAAATTGATGTATAATTAACTATGCTAACAAAATTTTGATTTCTTGTACCGTTGTAACTATAAAATAAACAAAAAAATTAACACTCTAACCTACAAGATTCCAGTCAGGATCAATGTATGCAGATAAACTTATATTCCAAAAAATATGTACCATAATGTTGATGGAAGAAATGTTGAATGTTTGATAAAGCTTAGTAATACCAACTTGCTGGAAGCCTTTCATGCAAACATTATTGAACCATTCAATTTGCCTCTTTGTGACCTTTTAAGAGCCCCCATATCGCTTCCAAGTGCATTAAAGCATAGTCCAAAAATTAGATTGATTAGTGAGAAAGCATTAGTACGGCCAACAAATGCTGAGTTACTAAAATATATTATTAGCAACTGTCCAGAAATCCAAATTTCCTTCGTAATTGAACAGTCTTCTAAAGTAAGTTAAATTCATGTCAACTAAAGCAGTTCCTAGAACAACATTTAGATGAAGATTGTGTTTTGCAATATAACGATGAATCCATATTCTAACATCAAGGGCTCCAGGTTGTGAGCATGCAGATAAGCAATTGACCGTGGTCACTTCATCAAGCTCTATATTACTCGCTTGCATTTCATGAAACAATGCCAAAGCATCCTTACTAAGTTTGGCTTCAACGTAGCCTCCAACTATGACATTCCATGGCACAACATCCTTCTCTTGCATGTCATCAAAAAACTTCTTAGCATAATAAAAAAAAAAAACCAAATTTAGCATATCCTACAACCATTATAGTCCATGAGACAATTGTTCTCTTTTCCATGTTATCAAATATTCTTTGTGCTGTCAGACACATATTTTACTTGTAATATGAATGGATTTAGTTTTGGATTTAATATAATATTTTTTTGTTACGTAATATGTATGGTTTAATTATTTAGTAAGAAAAATATATCAACCCGATTACCCAAACCGACCCAAACCGATTAGAATGGGTTGGGTTGAGTTGAAGTTGGATGGGTTCATGAGTTGGGTTAGGTTGAGATTTTTTCAACCCGGTATGAATGGGTTGGGTTGAAATTTTAAGATAACTCGACCCAAACCAGCTCATGCTCACCCCCACTTTTGAGTATAACTGGGCCTTTGAACTGCAACTCCTTCCCTTAGAATTCCTATGAAAAATGAGTTTTAGTTAATTCCACGACTTAGTTTGTTTTACCAAAAGATATCAAATGCATGATTAATTTTAGGACTATTTAAAGGATCAAGAATGTTCTCTACTTTGCCTTCCTCTATATGGTTAGGCACAAGCAATATCGAGTTAAGATCAAGTACCTTTGGGTTTTACACTCCTCCACCAAGTAAAGAGACACCCTTGACACTTTCTATAGTCTGTCAATTTTAACGTGAAAGTCGAGTCCTTGACTTTTCTTATGAAAAATTTTGATCTCAATATTGTGAATGCACTCATGGGATCTATGATTTCTTTTTCTTTATTATGACTTTTTTTTTTTGTTTATTGAAACCGGTGATATATTTCAGCAATGAGTGACTTAGCACTCGATTAGGCAATATTATTGCCATGAATAACTGGTGTGAGAATAAAGAAAGGTTGAAATCCTCCTCTCTATGCATGCATGAATGATGAGATAAAGGTAGAAGTTATTCCTCTCGTGGTCTTGAGTTCTTTTCATTTTTACCTTTCTCTTAGGCTTACGGTTTCTAAATGGCCAACTCAATCCTAATTAGGTGGGTCTTCTATCAATCCATACTCTAAAATAGAGATGCAATTCAAGATCTAAATTGTTCATAGGGTAACCAAGTGTTATTCTCTCATTAACTTGACTTGAGGTTTGTCCATATTCACACCGTTAACTAACAGGCCTGAGTTTGGTTACTCCCTCACTAACCTAAAAGGTACGAGGTTAGGTTCGCGTCAAAGAAAGACTCAAAGGAATGTGTGAGTGTGAGGAATACTTTACCTTTACCTTCACACAATATTTTGAAACCCCCAAGCTACATAAGCAAGTATAGCATAAAGAGTAAAGCTCATAAAGTAAATTTCTTAAAATAAAATTCATAAACATAAATACGCAACAGGTACATCAACCAACATGTGAATCAAACAACAATGGTATATAAACAAAGTGGTAAGAAATGAGTAAACAAATTAAGGTTGGAAAGTGGGCATTGGACCCAACCTAAAGCATACAGACACCATTAAAAAAATCTTAATGAAACATTGACAAAGAAAAAAAACTAGTATTGGCTCGACCTCTCTAAATTTCCCTAGTGGAGGTGCCAACTGTTGATAACCCCCTTCAAAAAAAAATTTAGGTTTAAAAATCTCATTTAAATGGTTTTATTTAGAGGAAATCAACTTTGAAAATGGAGTCACCATCAATCTGTTCTAAGGATGATTGAACACCTTACTCAATGTTATTTTAGAATTAAAATTTCACTAATATCGATACTTTGGGATCTACAAAACTAGAGTGTGGGTTTGGGAGGTCTATTATGCGAAGGAAAGGTGTTAGACACCCTTCGACGTTCGCCATAAGATGATTACCACTTGCTTTCATCCTTTTATGGTATTCTATTAAAAAAAAATCCAAACAGTTTCTTTAGTTGTGGGTAAAGTAAAATTTTTTTTTTCATTTTTTCCATATCTTGATCGAGCCATCATGTGTATTGATACTTGAAGTTCAGTACATTGTAAGTCTTATGATCAAATTTCTTATACATCTCGAATGAGCCAACCTGTTCACTAACACTCAGAGTTCAATACATTTGGAGGCTTGTATTCGATTTCAAGTCCAAAGAAAAGGTATTAGAAGCGCATGTGTAACACATGACCCATTAGAAGCCAGGTGTACACTTTATTAAGAGGTGAGAGATGCGCACGTGCAACACATGACCCGTTGGAAACTATGCATACAATTTATTCATTTGGAGGTTTTACCATACTCGTACTGTTGACTAATGACCTTGAGTTATGTTATTGGCCTCAATTTAATGATTAATTTCATTTTTTATATTTTTTTCTTTTATTTAATTCTAAACATACATTCTAAGTAATTGGAAAGGAACTCTATGATAGTCCAATGCAACAATGCATTAATATTTTATTATGTATGAAAATTGTTTTTGTATTTTTTTCTAAGTAGAAAATTTGTGATTCATGATTTACCCTAGTTTGGCGTTAATGATGTTCATGATATGTTATCAATCCAAAACACACTCGTATTATCTAAGCAAGGTTCAATCCTCACACTTATTTGAACTATATGCACTAGTATGTATTATTTGTACTATATAATAAGTATAAGAGTAAGTTAGAAATACCTTTACAGGGCCTCTCAATGGCTCCCTAAATATTGAATTTACTGTCATGGCTCTTTAACAAAGATCAACTAATAATAAGTATCAGTATTGTAAGTCACATAATAATGCTGCACTTTATGTTATACAAAGACTAAGCGCAAAAAGCCTCAAAGTAACACATAAGCTTGAAGTTTAAACAAGACTAAATATCCAATTATGAACCTAAGAATAAATTGATAAGGCAGTATTGCCTTGGTTTAGCATATAACCCCATTCTATAGATTATATATGCAATTTGAACTTAGGCAATAGTATAATCAACTTAACCCCAGATATAAACCTAGTTTTCTCCGAATGGTCCTTACTTAAAAATTCATCTTTCATGGAATTTCATTTAACATTAACACCTATTTTGATGCATCACTAAAAGAAACATTAAAATAACCCAAAAATATAACAATCCATGAAATTGTCTCACCATAAAGTTTCAACAAGTTCTTAAATTATTTTAGATGTGTTTTAAGAAGGAAAAATGGAATTGTTTAAAATTTGATAACCATAAAAAAAAAAAAATCCCAGCTAATAACCAATAAAACCCAAACCAAAACATAATAGAAAATACTTTGAATCAAACAAATCCCAAAAAAATCACACCAAAAACAAATAACTGAACCCAAATCAAATATTGAGCACAAAAAGGAAAGGGGAAAGAAAGGTATATTTGGTACTTGAAAAGGAGAACAACTTGTACTAAATTAAATTTGACTTGACTCTTGAATAAGAAAGGCTACACAAAAGCTGCAAATATAACAGAGAAGACAAATAGATAAAGAGGGTTAAATCGAAATGAACAAGACCATTTTAAGAAATCATTCATAAAAAATCTAAATTAATTGATAAATATTTAGCAAAATATAAGTTAATATACCTTCAAGGCTCGCCGAGGACTAACAAAGGATAAATGATGAGAGGAAGAAGAGAGATTGAAAGAGAAGAGAGAAAAAATAATTTTTTATCAGAGGCAATAGAGAAAGGAAGAGATTATATTTGAGAGAGAGAAGTAAATGTTTGATTTTGATATTTTTGTTGTTTAATTTTGATTTCAACTACTCCATCTGTCCCATAATTTTTATCACGTTTATTATTTAACCGATTAAATGAATAATTTTTTTCTTCATATATACATAAATAGAGTTTAAAAGTTTCTAATTTTTTTTTTATATTTTAAAAATAATATATAATAATAATAATAATAATTAAAATCAAACTTAAGTAAAAAAGTGATAAGTGACTAAAATTATTGGACAGAGAGAAAATTGATTTTGGATTTTAAAATTTTTCAAAATCTTGCCTTTTTACTTTCAACAAGTTTTTATTCTTAAGTGGGAGACAATGTGCCACGTGTTGTGCATTTATTGGGTTTCTCTTAACTAAAGTTAAATAACCCATCTCCACTTCCAGCAGTTTGTCCGATGCGTCCATTTCTTATAGGGTGAGTAACATGGGGGTCGGATTGGGTACGAGTAATCTATTATAGGTCAAACAAGTAATCTATTGTGGGTGAAAAAGACTCGGTTTTAAACGGGTCAACTTTTTCACATCCGAACTTTATCCACTTTTTCGCGAGTGAACCAACATGTAACTTATTAAAAAATTAATATTAAATAAAAAAATATTTTTTAAAATGTAAAAACATTTTATTAATGGTTTGATCATATTACAATATGTTCTATTCAATATGCTCCAACTGCTATACAACTCCATCCACACCAATTTTTGCATGCAAGTGAAAGTCATTGGGTAAAAGAGAAAAACTACTACTATCATTTATGAATTAGATAGCATGGTCTTATCATTGACATTAATGATTGAACTTGTTACGGTTCGTTATTCAAGTACAAGAACAAAAGTAAGGTAGGAAAAATAGAAATCAGACCGATTTGGTAACGTGATTTACAATAATTTTCAAAAGGGGTACAATAGATCTGTAAAGGGAAAAGACAACAAGATAAACAAGACCTAGATAGGAAATCACAGAAATAAACTTGCATAAAGAATGATCAAAAACCAGATTTTAGTACTTGCTATTTTTTTTTAAAACAGATGATGTAAAATCAAAATTGAAAGAGTTTATTTCAGCACAGATCCTTAAACCATGTACTTATTGCACTTAACTCTTTCATCTGTTAATTTGGTCCTAGCACTACTTGAACTTTCTATCAGTATAAATCAATCCCCTCCATCTAAATTTTGACGAGAAATTTAAATGTTAACACAAAAAATGACCAAAAAAATCTTCAAAAGCCCTTAGTCATAACTCTTGTGGGAGTTAATTGGAAACAAAACCATATTACAAAAAAGCATAAGGTTGTTCCCAAAAAATTCACTCCATCAATAGATCTCATGCGGCAAAAAGAAACCTTCGGTTTGAAACAAAGTCGTAATGGTGGGGCTTCTGCTTTTTCAAAGGAAGCAGATATATGATCAGCTTTTGCTTCTTCAAAGGCAGTAGTAAAGACCCATCAGTTGCTGCAGAAAGATTGCTCTTTTCATCTGAAGTATAAGCAACGTATTTGTTTTTCTTCATCTCTCATTTGTTAAAGCTCATGTTCTCGATCAATGGTTTGGGTATTTTTGATTTGGCTTGTGAATCAACACATTTTTTTACATAATATTACTATAATCAAAACACAACCATGTCCCACATTGCATTTTCTGTTACAGACAACATTTGCTCGAGTCTTTAGAATTTTTGGGGATTATAAATCTCTATAACGAACCTTTTTTTCTTCCTTTTATGAGGTTATATACTTTTTCGAATGTTGAACACTTATACCACATATATCTCCGGGAGTAAAGATTCATAGGGTAAATGTTTTGATGGTGGATGGGAGCCCAATATACACAATGTGCATACAATGGCTGCCATTAACAATCATTGGGTCAATCAGTTTGCAAACATCAAATAAGCTTAGCAAACAAAACTCTTCGTTTGGTTACACGATTGGTGTTCGTTATATGTGAAAAAACTACACAATTAGAAAAAATTTAAGATAAATGAAATAAATTTATCATGTTATTTACACACCTTAATCTTCACTAATCCCACGATTGCACTTCAATTTTCCCAGGTCATGGAGCAGTAAGTATTAGATGTAAAAGCCCCAAAAAAAAATTCTTTAACTGACCGGAGTTATGACAGGGCTTTTGAAGGTTTTTTTTTTGGTCGTATCTTATATTAAGTTCACGTATTTTGTCTGTTTTAATTTTTCCTTGAAAATTGGATGAAATGAACTAATTGCTACTGCTAAAAAATTCAAGGAGTGTTGATGCCAAATTAGTAGATAAAAGAGTTAAGTGCAACTAGTTCATATTTTTAAAGATATGTGGTGCATTAAACTCAAATTGAAACTATTTACTGCTCCTTCTAAATTAACAATTTTTTTCACCTTATGTTGAGATCCCTGGTATAGAAAGGTGAGATTATGATAAATGTTCGACTCCCAAAAACAAATGCAGATTTTGATACATCTTTCCACATATATTAAATCCACTGAAAAATTAAAATACAACAAAAATTTAATCACTTGTTACTAAACCCAATTTGACTTGAAATTTCGCGAACAACATAAAATATAAATAAATTTTTAACAGGTCTTTAATCATATATTCATATTCACTTTTTTATAGATAAATAAACAAGATTTAACGGATCGGCTTAAAATTCACGCCTCTAATTTCTTACTGCCTCGGTGGGAAATTGCAGATCTGCACCCAGGCAAAAATTTCTCAGGCTTCTTCGCTGTATATGAGCCTTGGGCCTAACGGCTGATATTGTCTTGTTTGTACTAAGAGAAGACGCACTTATGCAAGGAAATTCTTGTAGTGGTAGAGAGTGCGTTTTCACAGGTAACCAAACAGAAGCGTTATCATATATGCATACTATACTTGCAGCACTAATTTGTTCGGTCTGGTAAAACAGCAGCTGTGCAAAGGCAAGAATTGGAAATGGCGAAGAAGAAAGAACTGCTATCGAAAGCGCCATGGAGGGGTGAAGAGGACCAAGAAGCCGAGAAATTCAAAGATGCGAAGCTCAAAGTGACTAGCGAGCCGGGGGCCACACCCACCATGCACGTGCCTCGCAAACGCTCCAAATTCGATGATCCCGACCTCGAAGACGACTCCATCGAGATCGACCCACAGCTCCGCTACAGCTTCCACCGCAATTACCAGGTCCTTACTCTATTTCTCTCGTTCTGACTTGATTTAGAATTGAAATTAAGTTCGTCAGTTTGAGTTCCCAATTTGTCAATCTTTTTATTGCGTGCTTGCTTGCTTTTTTTTCTTTTGTTATGTTATGGTTTTTTCTTAATCTTTATTAATTATTACCCAGATCCTCTTGTATCGAATTCCACGGTTTTTATGGAATTCAATTGAATTCTACAGGCTACTTCACTTCGTCTTTGTGTGAAATTCATTTACAAATGAATTACAATAGAATTGAGTATCAAAACTGATAGAATTTGCAAATGAAGTCTGAAGGACAAATTATCCTTCTCTATTATTCTATTTCTAGGTTATTTATCTCTTTCTCTTCCACAAAGTCTTTATAAATTTATAAATTTAAGCTATGCGTCCCTTAACTCAATTCCTTTCTTCATTAGCCAGACCATAAAATTGTTTGATGCAGGATGTAGGGTAAGGAAGGAATTATTGCAAGCTTTAGTTGACTGGCGTATAACAACTGTGTTGTATAAAAGTTAATGGGACTACCCATCAAAGCCCTGATACATTATTTGATTCTATCTTCAAAATATGTTTTTTCGTGATTAGTCACTATATTATACCCAATCCAAGTGAGAGTAGGTGATGTTTGTGCCCTTTCTATTTTCATGATTAAACCTAGCATAGATCCTACTAAAGCTAGGTGCAACTTTGCAAGGGATGGCTTGGAGATCACCCAAGCATTGGCTCGCTAGGTGCTGTCTGCTGAGCTTAATATTGAAGTTTCTAACAAGGGCTACAAGCCTTCTCTCTACTTTGTTCATTTATAAAAGGCTGCTCAAGCTTTTATAGGCAGTGCCATATTTGTTGCTTTTATGGAGGTTGGAAGAATCTGTATGGTTAAAGGATCTGGAAGCAGTTATAATCACTGGCTGTAACATCTTCTGTAGTAGTCCTAGAAGTTCAGTGCCATAATTTCAAAAACTGTCATATTTTCTTAACTTAGCAGCTGCTATCACTTTCCTGAGTGCACTATCAGTAGATTCTTAGAAAGCTAATTTAAGCTAACACAAGCTATGGATGAGTGAGTGTGGCTCATTTTCTAGTAGTGGCTGTGAGTTACAAATGGTAAAGGAATGTGACTGTCTTATGGTTCAAGTTGTAACACCATCTTCATCCTCATCCACAGGGTCCTTAATGCTGAGTACAATTTACAGTCTCCATGCACCCCATAATCTGTCATTCATTTCTGTTTAGAGATACTGTACTTACGGGTAGAAAAATTAAATTTGTAGCTGTTTAGAAAGGCAAATACTGTCTTGTAATCAAACCACATTATGACCTCTTTCGTATTCAATTGACATTTTAATAGTTGTTCAGTTACCCTTTGCCTGATTGTGTACCATTTTCCAATCTTTGTTCAGCTGGTCTTTCATATAAAAATAAATGAATTTGTGTGTTACTTATATATATGTTTATGCATCAAACCTTTTCCATATCTTTGTTTATAATAATTTGTTCTTGTCTTTCCCATATCATAAAAAAGATGGTTTAATTTGTTCTTTGTTAAACCAAATATCTGATACTTTCATGTGCATGCAGTTTCTTCAACGAGTATTTAGCATAGACACCATCGTGAAGCCTCTTCCACCTGCCATGGGATACAATATTTCCCGCAACTTGAGCTTCTTCACACGCATTTTCACCCAGTTCTTTGGTAAGTTTGATTTCTTAATGGTTTGGGTAGATGGGGAATGAATAAATACACAGAAATATGGAATCATGCAAAAGTTAAGTATAGGGTAAATTATCGGTACCTCCCTTGAGGTATCTTATAATTATAGACCCTCCCTTTCATTTCGGTGTACACATTTCCCCCTTGACGTACTTCCATCCAATATATTGCTCGTATTTGTATGCCAGCTCTGCAATAACATGATGCCAGCATTAAATTTTTTTAAAAATACCCAAACTGGCCTTTTCTCCTTATCTTCTTCATCAGTCATCTCCTACCTCCAAAAAAATCTGAAGAACTAGATCGGGATTTACATTGCCATCTGTATAATCCTCTTCCTATCTCAAATATGAGCGGGGTTTCCTCTCTCAAATCTCAAAATCATATCCAATAAAATCATTATGACCCCTTTTGATGACTAAAATAATATAAACCAACTCTACTTTACACCAATTCATTTAAATCAGTTTATGCATAATACCCATATCAATCCAAGTAGGAACATCAATTGCAGCACCAACGATAGCACTTGCAACAGTCAGACTCACCATTTCAGATTGATAACCAAACTACCCAGATCTGAGATTACAAATTCCCCAAACCAAACGAACAAAAACCCAGTACTAAGAGAAGAAAAAACTCAATCAAGAAAAGAGCTCCACAACTTTTTCCAAGTCAGATACTACAAAGGTCAAGAGATGCACATTCTTAACAGCTACAAGGAGGTTCCTCGTGCTTTAAAAATACTGAATTGCGGACTGTGCTGCTCCCTCTGCTGACTGAACTGCGATCCTTGGATTTTCCACCAAACAAATCCCATCATAAAATCAGAAGAAACAACAATATGACACTAGTACTAGCATGTAAACTAATAATCAAGCTCTAATAAGAATTATGTATATTAAAAAATTGTTAAGCACATTGTTTTTAATCACAAAACATGATGGAACTTATGCATTAAGGTGTGGTTAGGGTAATGCTTTAAGTGGAGATTAAAGCAATTTTTCTTGAAAAAAGGTTTAAGAAAAGTTGCTTTGATCTCCATTCAAAGATTACCGAAACCACACCGAAAACTAATATATTCAACATTGCCCCATCAAGTCCAACACAATTGCCATAGTTTATACTCAAATAATTGGATTCAATGGTAAAACACAGCCACTCCTAAGCACACAAAACCATAATCAACCAATTCAGATTCACGGCAAAATGCCCAGAATTCTGGTGCAATTGGTTCATCTGTCTTCTCCTGCACAAATCCCAGCACGAAACGAATACAGATCACGACGCCAGGCAACACCAGCTCGCGCCATCTACAGCCACCCAAGCACTCTGTTTTTTCCGACCATCCTATCTCCTCTACAGTGCGACTGAATCTCCAGCGAGATCGCTCATCCTCAACATAGTGACCCATTTGTGCAACTTTATTTTTTTAGCACCTCTGATTGCAGTGAGATCACTAGCCAGAATGTCCGACAATGGAGAGAGGAAAGAGGCGAGATCGCCTAATTTCTTTAGCACCTCTCTATCAGTTGATGATGTAGAGAGGACAGAGATAGAAGAGATTGAGAAAGAGGAGCTAAAAGAGACGAGTGATCGCGGGACAGAGAGAGAAATGGTTAACTGTGTTTAAAGGTTAACTGGCGTTAAGGGGCTAAAGGTTAAGTTCGGTCAAGGGAGGGATAGTTGAGGGGCAATTTAGACATTTCAAATGACTCCGTTAGCCACGTCATCGAAAAACTCTGACATGTACTGAATTTGTATATTTTAAACTGTAAAAGAGGTCTTTATAATTATACGGTAGCTTAAGGGAGGTCCCGATAATTTACCCTTTAAGTATATTACTTTCATTCTGATTAAAGTAGTAAAACTTTTGCCAGCTCCCAGCCCCCATTGACACCCCTCCTTCCCTTTTTCTTCTTTCGTGGGTTCCAAACTGTTTCCTTTAATAGTCAGTTTCTTAAATAACTAAGCCTTTTGAGGGACTAAGCAACGTGCAAGTAGGGGGATGGCTGCATATGTCTCTCTCACTCTCTCCCCCACTCCCCCTCATGATTTTTGAAAGATATCCCGCATGATTAGTTAACGAATAAATAGTTACTGTAAGTAATAAAGGAACTTGAAATAGCAGTAGTCTGTTCAACACAATTCGAAGGTTGTTATTTACCTTTATTACATGACTGCAGTAATTCACTGAAGAACTCGGCCAACCTCTTTCTTTCAAAAGTAAAAGCCATGACTACAGTCGTGGTTGCGCATGTTTGTCTTGACTTGTGGGGATTAATCTGTCTGTTTTACTTTTGACTTGGTTCAAATTTTTAACTTCTCAAATTACTGTTGATGGCTTTTAACTTATGGAGATTTTTTTAACTTTTTCTCATTTTTTAAGGAAAAAAATGACTTCAAAGTCTGTTTTGATTTTTCAACCTAGCATTAATTGTGTACAAATAGTTTTTTTTTTTTTTTTTTTTTGCTTGGAAAGTAAACGGGAAATTGCATAGGCCATCATTAAACTTTGGATGTCTAGCAATTTAAATCCCTGAATTATGAATTTGACGTCGGAAATCTTCAAACTTTCTATTAAGGTATTAGTTGTAATGTAATCATTTTAAGCATTATACATCAAAAAAATTATCTTAAAAACTTAATAATTCAAGGAATTTGATCTTGTTTTTTTGTACACGCGAAAAGATAAAATTAATATACCATGAGAAAAAAATGGAATAAATTTTTGAGTATTGAGTTTTTTTTGGATTATAAAAAATCTTGACCACAAGAATAGCATACAGAGTGAGATTTGCAAAAGTTGTTGGATGCCCTTCAAATTAAGGGTAATTAATTTTTGGTGTGTGTTTTATGTATAATTCAGTTGTAATTTGTTATACTGCAGATCCTGAAGGTATTGCAAATGCACAAAAATCACTTGGATTGGGACAGGAAGAGAAAGCTCGCCGTGTTCGATGAGAAATTAAACTCTAACTGGATTCCATTTTACTGTATCTAGACTGGATTTGAGTTTTGACTATGTTATGTACTGTTTACCTTGATCTCCTCTCATGTGGATCAGATTTTTTTTTCTATTATCATGAAATCCCAATTACTTAAATGAAATCTAAGACTTTTGGCTGGCGTTAAAAAAAACATTGGTGCCGATTCTGAATGAAAAGATTGAGAAAGAAACAATTAAACGACTCTCTGCAACCTTTTGTTGTATATATAGAGCTTCCTTTTACCTTAAAATATATATAGAGCTTGCCAAGTCGAGTTCGATCACTGCCCTGTATGCTTGAATTTATATACTTCTCATCACTTTCTATTGATTTAGACACTTCAAATCAATAGATTTACTTTTATTTAAAATTAAAAAAAAAAGATAGAGTCAATGCTAAAACATGCATCCGAGTTCGGATAACACAGTTAATAGGACAACTAACTTAGCGACCAACAAAGTGCCCCCCACATGGTTTCCATTGTCTTTTACGAGTGTAAGATGATATGTGTAATTGAGAGATCACGAGATGCTACATCCCATCACCGGTACTCCTGTAGCTACTGTAATGTGAAATTAATACTTTGGGTTACACATGACCACAACTAGAAAAGTCTCTCAGTGCAGTTGCTGTCACAAAACCCTTATCCTAAAGCAGTAAAGCTTAAAGCCATATATATATATATAGAACATGAAATCCATAAATAGCCAGACAGACAAACCCACTAAACCAACCCTATAAATGTGCATTGTTGGTTAATAGCCCTTGCAATTCCAACATGAAGAGTTTTATTAGGGATTTTGTTTTGGTTTTTGTCTGGTTGAGTGGTACAGCTTTCCCACAGCCACAGCGGCAGCAGCCCCAAGTGCCATGTTTCTTCATATTTGGTGACTCATTGGTGGATAATGGAAACAACAATGGGATTCTCACACTTGCTAGGGCTAATTACAGGCCTTATGGTATTGACTTTCCACAGGGTGCCACAGGCCGCTTTACTAATGGTCGAACTTACGTTGACGCACTAGGTAAATGTATTTAGAGTAATTTTTACATTGACTTTGCTTAATAGATTAAATCAATCATTAATTGTCATTTCAAATAGTTTTGAGAACTTATTAGATAGTTAAGATTTTAAAATCAATCTGTAAGGTTTTTAAAATGATGAAATATATATGATTAGTATAATCTACAATCCAAGTGTTAAGTAAAGTCTAACCAAGAATTTCTCAAATATTTAAGGGATCATGGCTAAGCTTAGAGGTTACCTTTGATTATAATTTCCAGTGAAATTTCAAATTTCAAAATTGAAAATTGAATATTCTATTGAATTTTTTTTTGTATTTTTTAATAACAAAATCTTAGCTACAATCAAAATTATAAACTTTGGCGATCTAGTGTTTGATTCAAGTTACTATTATTATTGTAATAATAATAACAAATTTACAAATGAAATGTGGAGAAAGAAGAAAGAAAATTTAACCGAAAAAAAAGAAATCAAGAATTAAATAAAGAAGTTGAACATAAATAAACTGACCGGGTAAATCAAGCATGTGCATTTTCTGTCAAGCTGCTTAACCGAGTTCATTAATATGGCTGATATTATGCAACACCTTTCTTTGTTATTTTTTCTTTTAACAAAAATAATTTACAGCACAACTTCTGGGGTTTCGAAATTACATTCCACCTTATGTGAGAGCTAGGGGCCCTGCTTTGTTAAGGGGAGCGAACTATGCGTCAGGCGCAGCTGGCATCCGAGATGAAACAGGCGACAATCTGGTATTATAAGATTATGGAAAATTTATACAAAATTCTTTTGTTTATTACAGAATTTCAAATTTATAACCATAATTAAAAGTTATATATTTATTAAAATTTCTCTATATTTTTTTAATGTATATGTTTTTATAGGGTGATCATAGGTCGATGAACGGACAGGTAGCCAACTTTGGGAATACAGTGGTAGAATTGAGGAGGTTGTTCAGAGGTGATACCAATGCTCTTAGCACCTACTTAAGCAAATGCATCTTCTATTCTGGGATGGGCAGTAACGATTATCTTAACAACTATTTTATGCCCAATTTCTATACAACTAGTTCAGATTATACTGCAAAAGCCTATGCTGATGTACTTATTCAGGACTACGCACGCCAGTTAACGGTACTAATTACTAATTAGCTGAACTTAATTAATACTAATTCGTAATTATTTCACTTGAACAAACAAATTACTATAGTTTTTTTTTTCAGCAATTATATAGCTTGGGAGCTCGTAAGGTGATTGTAAGTGCAGTTGGTCAAATCGGTTGCATTCCGTATCAACTTGCACGATATCATGGTAACGATAGCAGGTGCAATGAAAATATCAACAAAGCAATCGTTATGTTTAACTCGGGCCTTCGGAAACTAGTTGATGGTGTTAACAGTGGTCAATTGCCTGGAGCAAAGTTCGTTTACCTAGATTCTTATCAAAGCACTTTTGATCTATACACAAAGGCATCCGCTTACGGTAAGTATTATACGCAAAGCACTTTGATCTTCTCTTCTCTTTCCCTCATCTTAAGAAGAGAAAGTACTAAATTTTGAAGAAAACAATGCTAAAAGCAACTTGGTATAGGAAGTTATTCAATAGGAGTATTGTTCCTCTCACATTCATATAAAAATTAAAATTAAAATAGCTGCAAATACTTGAATTGATTTGGGAATATATATGATGTAGTATTAATGAATGATATGCAGGATTTGAAGTGATAGACAAAGGATGTTGTGGAGTGGGAAGGAATAATGGGCAGATAACTTGTCTTCCTCTTCAGCAACCATGTCCTGATCGCACCAAGTACTTGTTTTGGGATGCCTTTCATCCAACTGATTTGGCTAACGTATTTTTTGCCAAGGCTTCATACGGTTCCCAATCTCAATCATACACGTATCCAATTAACATTCAACAACTAGCAAATCTGTAATAAGAGATTTGGGCACAATCTGTGTAGCCATAAATTAAGCCTTCTGTTTTTCAATAATTTATTAATAGCTCTATTTTTCTCATCCATTGATCTGCAATGAAATAAATATAATTGAATTCAAGTACTATGAAAGAATAATATATTAACAGCTCTATTATTAAGTTTTTTTCAATATGGATACTTGATTCTATTATGAAAGAATAAGGATTGATGCAAGATTTTATCCTTTAATTTTTATTTTTTGGTTGTTAAAATTGGCTCTAAAATGTAAATATCTTATTATAGATTCAAAAAAGGAAAGGCTTTTTGGAACCATAAGATATATATATATATATATATATATATATATATATATATATATATATATGAAGTGAGAGAAGAACAAAATTAGATGAAGATCAGTGGCTACATATCTATACTCTATTTAAAATTGAATCACTAACCAGAGAGTTCATGTGAGTTGAACACACGTTGTCTTATTTAGTTGATAGCTGTCTTTTTCTGTTTGGGATTTGACTCATCTGTTGTAAAAACTGTACTGTAAAACATGCAATACACTGATTTTGCATATGGATTTAGACTCTTTAAATTTTAGGGATTAACTCATCTGCTGGAAAAATTGTGCTATAAAACATGCAATACACATAAATTTTGATTATAAAGTGGTTCCTACTAAATCCCAAATTTTTATATATATTTGGACTCATTTAATTTTGGGATTTAGTGAGAACTACTTTATAATCAAAATTAATACGTATTGCATATTTTATAGCATAATTTTAACAGCAAATAAGTTAATCTCTGAGTTTTGGAAAAGGTTTTGGAGAAGGTGAAGATGCAAGTGGTTCTACGATTGGTTGGCACATGAGCAGGATGAGGAAAACGGTAAAAGTGAAAACTTTAGGGCATGTTTGGATAGGCTTTTCAAAAATAGTTTTTGGTTTTCGAAAACTGAAAACAGTTTTCAAAGCCTTAAAAGGTGTTTGGTAATCGATTTTCCAACAAAATTTTTTAAAACTTCTTTCAATATAACTCTTTTTGAAAACTATTTTCAGAAAACTGCTTTTAGTTGTCTTCAAAAACAATTTTCTAAAAATCATCGTCTTTTCTCTTCTCTGCTTTCTCTTTCTCTTCTCTCATAGACTCGCGACTTCCTTCTCTTCCTTTCCTTCTTCCTTCTCTCTGCAGCTCCTTCTTCCCTCTCTCTGCAGCTCCTTCTTCCCTCTCTCTGCAACTCCTTCCTCTCTCTATCTCCTATTTCTTTTCCTTCTCTCTACAACTGAGTCTCTTTCTGCAACCCCTAGATCCAACCCAAAATCCCTAAATCACTCCACTCTAGATCATAAACCCAGAAGCTGACCATCTTCCTCATCTCGGGAGACCTTCATACCTTGCTCGCGCCACCATCTTCCTTATCTTGGGCGCCCTCACGCCTCACGATTCCTTGCTCCTCCCTGTGCGATGTCCTGTTCCAGACCTTTTATTTTTTTCGATAACAGTATCTAGTTCAGATTTTGTCCACGAATTATGGCAAGAATCTCTGATCTTGCTCCAGTAAGTATCTTATTCAATGATCTACATCTTAGCTAGTGCATCTTGAACCAGTAACTAGTAAAGAAAAAAAAATGTTGACATAATATTTCTCTTGCTTGTTCTTTTGATTCTATGGCCTAATTATCCTTTAGTTTCTTCGTACGTCTCGTGGTTTGTGGAGGTACTTGGTTTACTTTCAGTTTATTTATCGTCGTGTGTTGGATTGTGATTGTTGTCATCTGTGTTTTTGTGGTTGTGTGTTGGTTTACTTGAGAGAGCTAAGCTAAGCGATTAGGAGACTTGTTGTAAGAAAGATTCACGGAGATAGATCTACCATATCATTGCACTTAAAAAAGGAGATGAGCATGTTGGATTAAGCACACGAGAAAGTTTAACAACTCTGCTTTCTTTTGGTAAGGTTTACATCACTAGATTGAGGTTTAATAGTTGTTTGGTCTTTGGCTATGTTGGGAATGTTGATTAGTAGGATCAAAACTTACCTAGTTAGCAACCTTGTGCATTAGTATTACAAACTAAAACAATTTAGTTTTATTGCAAGTACTTAAGTCCTCAAAAGTATTTTGCAACTCAGTACTATTGATTCTGATATGTGTTGTTATACTTAAATTGTTTTGAGCTACTTGTTTTGACACCCAGCTTGAGAGATTAATCTACCTTCTGAAAAGGTAAAAGAACATGCAAGTTTCAGTTAATTGTTATTGTTCATTCTTAAATGTCAGCATTATGTATCTTACCAAGTATTAAGTTTAACCATTCAATGTTTACTTTTTCCACTTTATCCCTTAATCCCTCTATCATTCTTCAAGCATTCAAGTTGCAACATCATGATTTTTATCATCTTCTAGGCGACTTTTATTTTTTTAATTTGCCTTAGGTATGCATAATGCTAATATTCAAATTGGTATATGAATTTCTACCATTTTAGCATCTTCCTCCAAAACTTTAATAACATTTGACATGCAATATAAGTAGTGAAGTAATAGCATAAAGTTAAAAGAAAAAAATAGAATACTACCTATAGAAAAAAAGAACTAATAGTATACAATCAATTGCCTAGTCTATACAGTCAATAGCACTCTAGCTCTGTTCATGGCTGTAGTTTTGTTTCATTCTTTGTTTCTTGTCTTCAGTCATACATGCTTTATTAGTAAGTGTTCTTTTTTCATAAAGAGCTTGTTTCTTTCAATGAGAAACCGAGCTTTCAATTTTAAATATATATTTACACTTGTTTTTACAATATGGAGAAATAGTGTGCTTCACAAAACAGGAATACACAGGAGCACACAAAATACATGGACCTAGGATGTATGGCCTTTGAAGCTTGTAATGTTAATTGCAAACAGTTGGGTTTAAAGCCTTGTAATTTTTTTTAAAAGTAAGGTCTTGTTGAATTGACTACCTTAAAGTATAGCTCTGTTCCCAAATTTGAATTGACTACTTTGCAGTACATCTTTATAATTCTTTTTGGTTTCTTTTTAGTTTCAAATTGGAAGGGAGAAGGACTGTCTTTGGTTGTGGAGAATAAAAAAAGTCACCTTATAAAAAAAAAGAGTAAAAGAAGTCCCTAAAGTAACAAGGTATGTTGTTGCAGCCACAACCTAGAGAGAATGTTAGATAAAGCTAAGTGGATGAAAGGTTTCTCCTTATTTTCGGGTCTATTTTGTTATCGATATCATGTTACTTCAATGGGAATGGCTATGGCCTTTAGTCATTTGATTGATTTAGCTTTCAACCAAAAATTTGTGTATACATCTGTGAGGTCCGTTTGATGGTTGTTCATTGTTGCTTGGGATAGTGCCTTTTTATGAGTGACTCATGGTTTACCGAAGTAGTGTAACTAGAAGTTTAAATCTATTGGAAGTTTTATGCTTTTGGCTTGTGAATGTAGTTAAGTTTCTTGTGCTTAAAGGTTTGTATTATATTTACCATATTTTTATCAAACAATATTATTATTTGCACACCCTAGGAATAAAGAGTTTTCCAAATTCAATGTTCTTCTTAAATTTAAGTGAAGCTCTCTCTTATTTTGAACAAGAAAAGTATGTCATATTTTAGATATTGAACCATTTTGCAAGAAGAATGATGGGTTGGTTGTTCACATTTTATCAAATTATGAAAGTTGTGTTGCATTTCTTATTTTAATTTTTTAGAATTTATTTAACAAACAAACATTTGTGATATGGCCAGGAGGAAGAGTTTGGTCATGTTTGATCCATGGTATATAAGAAATACTAAAATTTTAGAAATAAAATAATATTAATTATTTTCAAGTATTTGGTGTGTGCTAAAAAATGTATTAATAAATATAAGAAATAAAATTAATATAGATTTCAAATTTAAACTCAAAATTGAAAACTGAAAACAATTACAAGAAAGTGTATCCAAATAGTTTTATATTTTCAAAACGGTTTTCAAAATAAGATTATCCAAACAATGTTTCACTGTTTTGGAAACAATTTTTGAGTTACAGTTATCCAAACATGTTTTCTTCAGAAAACATCATAAAACTATTTTCAGTTTTCATTTTTGAAAACTAAAAACAGAAAACTGTTACCGAAACATGCCCTTAATTATTGAAACGGTTTATTTTGGATTGTTAAGAAAGGCAAAGTAATTTCCTTTCGAGAAATGATGAAAATAAATTATAAAATATTAAATCCAATAGAATGAGTTTTAATATTTTCATAATTGAAAATTTGATTTGTGTCATTTGTCTATTTGAGATGATACTTAATCTTATGATTTATCAATTATTTGCCAATGTCAGAATTTCAATTTTTCTTTTATCTGATAGATAATTATTGAAAGAAAAATCTTATAGTAGAAATTTAAGCTCTTTATGAGTGTCTTAATATTAGAATAATAAAAGATCAATTTAATATATATATATATAAAATTTCTTGCACTCTTGCAACAATGCGCGAGTTAAGTGCTAGTATAAAGAGAAAGATGAATGGGGCCATGGGGGATTAAAAGTAGAGATTGCAAAATCTGACCCAACTTGAAAAATCGACCCGATTCACTAGAAACTCGATCCATCTGAACCCGAAATTATAGTAAAATATTATGACCCGAGATTCGAACAACCCAAAACCAAAATGACCCATGACCCGATTGAGCAATGACCCAACAAACCCGAAACCTGACTGACTTGAAACTCGAGAGAGCCGAACAACTCGTGACCCGAATTGACCTGATGTTTCTAAAAGAGAAAAACTAGTTGTTTGTCATTTGTATAAAGTAATGGTATCAAGTATAAAGCCATAACTTGTAAAAGGAATATAAAACTATAAAGTAATTATCTTATACTAACTATTAATAAATAAAAATTTAAATTCAATCCGAGTTAAGCTTGACCCAGATTTTAAATTCATATGGGTTTGAGATTTTTAAATCATAATGTGCTTGGCTTTTGGTCATTTAGGTTAGAATGGGTTGGGTTGAGTTCTAATTGGTTTGGGTTTTAAAACTATAATGGGCTTGGTTTTTGGTCATTTAGTTAAGAAAAGGGTTGGGTTTGATTGAATTGAGTTGAGTTGGTTTGCGATTTTTAAATATCAGTTATACTTATATTAAAAAATATTTTCATATATCAATAAATGTTTAATTATTTAAGATAAGTATAATAAATATAACTTTTTTTTATGGTAAACCTAATTTGATTTATGATTGACAATTTTTAATATTAACTTCACATATTTAATTATTTATAAGTTTTTTATTCATAGAGAAAAATATAACAATAAAGTTCAAAACTTTACCTTAGTGAATGATGTATTTACAATTTTGAATTGTTACTTCATACTTAGAATTAAGTTAAATACTTAAGTATTAACATTAAAAGAATATCAAACAAAACTCATTTATATTAAATTATAAGTGGCGATCCCACGGACCCAGTTCTGTCGGAGTTACCATGGAACCAAAAAAATCTACTAGTAATCACACAAAAATTAAGTAGTAATTGTTTCAAAAAATATAAAAAGATAAAATTTAAATACCACAATTACGACTCAATTTTTTCGTGATTATCTTTGGACTTTCTCGATATCGTGGTAACTCCCACGAAACTGGGTTAATGGTATCACCAAAAGAAATCAAATTCATATATTCTAGACAGAACAATCTCATAGTTTGTTGAAAGACATTCACTTAGTTGAAGAAAGTGGCATGCCAATGTTGGGGCTCTTAAAACCAGGAGGAAATATGGGTAGTTGTGTTGTTGGAAGATTTATAGCTCTTAAAGGTGGAGTGGTATTGATTGAGTCAGGTGTATTGCTTGACCTTGCATTTTTGCCAATCAGTGTTGACCTTTCATTATGCTTCACTTTGGTCTTGGAAGCATAATAACTATTACTCGTCTCTTGTGAATTTTTATATCAATTGGCTACAAAAAGATTCCACACGAAGATTAGAGTCAAGTAACCATACTAGAGCATTTAATATGATCATTTGTACCTCATAAGTTGGTGAACTTGGTTGAATATTAATTTCTAATTGGGCATCCAACATATCTAAAGTGTAGCTTCTAGTAATAAACTGAGTCATAAAACCATATTCAAATTACAAGTACGTAAAGGATACTTTTGTAGAAAAAGAAAAAGCTAACCATAACACTACTATTGCAGAAAAATAGAAAGCTAACCAAAACACTGCTTTTAAAGAAAAATAAAAAGCTAACCATAGTTGCATTGTTTCCATGATTTGTCGAACTTGCAAAGCTTGATCCACCTAACCTTGGTGCAGTGAAGCCTCCAGCAGTAAACTGGACCATAAAAACTTGTTCAAATTACAAGTATGTAAAGGATGAAGCTAACTATAATAGTGAATTTGAATGGAAAAAATGCTAACAATAACACTACTTTTAAATACAAAGCAAAAAGCTAACCATAACGGTAAAATACAATCTTTCAACTTACAAGAACAAAAGCAGAACTAAATAGAACTACTAAAGGAAAAATATAAGTATAAATACAAATACAATACTATAGGAATGAATGATGGATGGCCATTGATTAGTCTAGGTGGCATGCTTGGTGGACTGCTAAGTTCCTTGGTAGGTCCAGTTACCCTAGTTTCACTACCTGGGTATAAAAAAATGGTAAACAATTAAATTTTAATTCTTTAACAGTTTAATATGCACATGGAAATATGCTCAATAACACAACTTGTGCTCAGTTCCTTTCTTGGTACAATTTCCTTGCCTTATGTAGAGCTACCTCCACCATTCTTCCTTTTCACATAATTATGGTTACGAGGGGCATTGCATCTCCTAATATTATAACCAGGCTTATTACAGCTACCATGTTTCAGTTTGGATCCATTTTTCCTAACTCTAATGTTGTTAGTGTTGACAACCTCTTTAGGTTCCTTCTTTATGTTTTTCTTAGGTCTTCCAAGCATTACCCTTATAGGTGGAAGCACAATCTCATTGTAGTTTTTCTAGGGCCAATCAAGGGGACTAGGTAATGGAAAAATTATATATTCATAGACCTTCATATATGTCTCCTTGGTGTAGCATTTATCAACAAAGTCTTATGGGATCTTATTGTAGTGGTAAATAGTTGCACAGGCATGTGAGCATGTGAAACTTGTGAGATCCCACCTATAGTGCATGGAACTCATTGCTTGGAGATCCACAATAACCTTTCCCTTCATAACAACGATTAATCTCAAACCTTGACCCTTTGCCAGTCAACTATGCAGTTAATGACACTATTTTTTGTCTTCTCTAGTTTTTCCTGAGCATTTGGTGTTATTCTCCAGGGGTACTTACTCATCCACTACTTCTTGACTTGAATTCTACGCATTAGCTTCCTCTTTATCATTTCTAGTATAGTAATGATTGGTTTCTTCTTTGCATCCAATATATATGCATTGAAGCTCTCACATATGTTGTTAAGCAACATATCTCACTTGGCTCCTTCTTATAATTGTTGTACATATGTCGCACGCAAAATCTAAGGTCCACTCTTGGTAACATGCTTGAAAATATGTAACATGCTTGAAAATATATAACATGCTTGAAAATATATCAACTAATCCATGCATTAAACAAACAAAATAGAATCATTGAGAAACACAAAATATATTTTATTTACATAATAAAAGGGTATTAGAGTAAATATTTTTTGCTGATTTGACTTGAATATCCAACCAAGATCTCGAATTGCATCTAAATCTCTAGGAAACAACTCCAAAAACCAAGATCAAGAATCTTTGTTTTCTACTTCAACATCAACCTAAGCAATAGAAAATATCTGCTCATTCCCATCCTTACCAACAACATACAAGAGCTGACCCCCAAAAGCTCCTTTTAAATGACACCCATCAAGGCCTATGATGGGTCTACATCCTGCCAAAAAACCTTCTTACATGCATCCAAGCAGACATAAAATCTCCTAAACAAATTATTGTCAAGATCAAATATCATAGAACTACAAGGATTCCACATCCTAATAGCGTCTGCATACTCCCATAGTTTCTTGTATTGAGCCTTTACGTCCTTTGCATCTTTTACGATCTTTTTATTTGCTTTATAACACTGTCACCATGAAACTTTTATATAATAAGACTCTCAAACTCTATTAATTAATGCATCAATATCAATATTAGGTTCATCCATTATGTTTCCAATAACTCTTCACAAAGAAAATTGTGATCAACCTTAGAGTTAGTAAAATTTCTCCCACACGTGTACTAAGTTATAATTCATAATTTGAAATGCATCACCCTCTGTGATCTAAAAGGCATGCACTCTCCATCCAAATCTTTGCTTACACTCAGCCATCACCCTTTTGTCATCATTATGATTGTAATCAAAGTCACTTCCTTGGGTCAAATAATACCTTAACAAGGTTGCCCTATAGATTATGTGATTTGCTAAGTTTAACCCTGTTGAAAATTCAATTGTACCCTTCATATCAATTAAAGAATTGAATTTAGGGTACCTAAAACTATATTTTTCATCATCACTCCCACTTAAACTCCTTAAATCATCACTGTTGTAATGGTCAGACTCACACCCTCCTACGGTCTCATCAAGTAACATAGCCTTTCTTTTACCAAGTATTGTTGAAAGGCCTACATCATCATTCAAGTTTGAACCTAAATCCCATAAACTATGTTGTTCCTCTATGGTCATATCAACACTTATATCATATAACTCATCATCATCTTCACAATCAGCTTCTTTAAGATTACTTCCACCAAACTCCTATCGCTATCACTATAATTGTCATTTTTATCATAATCATTGTCTAATTCAACTGCTACATTTGTTAGGTGAAAGTTAGGGGCAATATGAGGGGTAGTGTGAAGGGCTTTTGATGTTGATATGAACTTAAGTTCAACGATATTGTCACCCTCTTCAACTAGTGCATCACTATGTTCCACATAAAGCTGAACAATCATTGACTCTCCCACTCCAAGACCCATGTCCACACATTGACCATCATTAACTATACCTCTCAAGCCATCCTCAAAACTCTACCCAGGTTACTTATAATGTAAAACACTCACATTTTTATACCCTAATTCCTGACATAACCTTAATAGCTCAACTACTGATAGTGTATCTTCTTTTACGCATCCATATGTGACAACCTCCCCCCAACATAATCAATGTATTGCATTACTCAAACTGGCTAGCATAGTATATTTTTGAAAATCAACAGATATCTCTACAAAAAATAAAGAATGCATTGACTCAAATGTCAATAAAATATTATTGTAAAAAGGCAAGACAAAATAGGACATGGATGTAATAAATAATAAAATAAATGATAAATGGGAATCCAAAGCTCAAACTAATAGCTTAGTGTATCATTTTCATTACTGGTTCAAGTTATATAATAAACAATTTAAACTTAAATTTATGTTCCCTAAAGTATAATATATTGAGCAAAATATTCTACTTTATAACTTATTATCAATAATTTCTCAGTAAAGTTAATCACATTTGAATTCAAAATAAAGCAACAATGAAAACTTTATTCTTTATCAATAATATATGTCTCACTGTGAGACTCATTTGTCTATCAATAATTTTACAATCAAGACTGATACTTTAGCATCTCAATCAATAATAATAAAATAACCAAATAAATAAATGCATGTATTTAAATCATCTTTCTTTCTTTCTTTTTCATCAAATCATCTCATTATTTCATATTATCATCTAGGAACGTCTTCCCACATATTGACATGTTTCAGCCAGACCAGCTACCTTCCTGATCTTCTCAGCCAGACCGACTGCCTTTCTGATCTTCTCAGTCAAACCGACTGCCTTCCTGATCTTCTCAGCCAAATCGACTGCCTTCTTGGTCTTCCATTTTCTGCATATGAGCAATAACATGCAAGCAAGCATACATCAAAGCATTCAATTCAACTATCTAGCTCTTTCTCAAAATTATTGTTTTTATCATATTTATTAAATTGTCTAATCATATATCATATAAATTTTTCGATCATATTTTTTAGAAATTTAATATCACTTCTTAACATATTTTTCATTAATCCATCCTTTTTAAAATATAAATTCTTATATAATTAATATTCAACATACTATTTAATCCATAATTAATAAATCAATCAATTATCATATATAGTATAAAATACATTATTAAATCATTATAATTCAACAATTTATTCAAATATCATAAATTCCTATTTTTATTGGTCTCGATTACTAAAAGTAAATCTAACTTACCACGTACCACTTAAAGCTACTTGACCACCTCCTTGCATTTTCTGCTCATTTCAGCAATTTCACCCGATTACTGTTCGTCAACACCTGATATAATATTTATATTAAAATTTCTAATTTATTCTTCAATTCTTTTGTAGTTCATACCTTTAAATTTCTACATCAAATTTTGGGTAATTTCATGTATGCAAAATTTCAAAAATAAAATTTACATTATTACTTTTTTTTTTCTTAAAGCTTCCCTCAAATCTCTTTAAAATTCTCCCATAAACTTTTTCAAAATTTCAATCTTTCAACCTTTCTTTCAGTCCCCAGGTATTTAAAGAAAAAGAGCAATTTGAGAGAGAATATCATTTTAGAGTGAGTAAAAAATTTGTAAACTATATTTTTTTAAACAAAACAAAACGAAACACCTAATTTTTATACCAAAAGCCGCCCATGACTTATGACTGTTCTTCATATTTTTTCATCTTATGTGTCTTGCATACAGGCTTACAACAAAATTGCATTTTTTTGTAGACTACACCTAGATGCTTAGCGTCCAGGTGTTTGTACTTTTTTTAATAGTAAATCTTTCATGTATATATTATTTTAATTCCATGTAATATCTATCAAATTACTTCTTTACCCTTACTTTAAGAAAACAGTTATTACAATTCTGTCTACCTTAAAAAATTTCATCCTTGAAATTTCCTTACCTAACTCATGAAAAAGCTAGGGGTAATCTTTCTTCATTCTGGCCTCATGCTCCTAAGTAATTTCTTCAACATTTTTGTTCTGCCATAATACTTGAATCAAAGGAATAACATTATTACGTAAGACTTATTCCTTTCTGTCTAGAATTATGACTGGTACTTACATAAAGGTCAAATCTTCCTAAAGTTCTACAACTTGATTCGGAATACTATGGGATTCATTATGTAAACACCTTCTCAAAAGTGAAACATGAAACACATTGTGTAATTGCTTTAACTCTGGAGGCAAATCCAATCTGTATGCCACTGGTCCAGCTCTTTCAATTACCTCATATGGCCCCACAAATCTCGGACTTAACTTTCATTTCGTTTTAAATCTCAATACACCATTCCATGGAGATATCTTCAAAAACACCCAGTCACCAACCTGAAACTCAAGAGTTCATCTTCTATTATCAGCATATCTCTTTTATCTGTTCTATGCTGCTCTAAGGTTTTTTCTAACCAGTTTGATCCTCTCGGTAGTCAAATCTATCATTTCTGGACCAAATACGTTTTTTTCTCCAACTTCTTCCCAACATACTGGTGTTCTGCACCTTCTACCATATAAAGCCTTGAATGGTGCCATCCCAATACTAGTTTGATACTGATTATTGTATGCAAACTTGATAAAATGTAAATAAGCATCTCAACTCATTGAAAAACTCAATACATTTGCCCTTAGTATATCTTCTAGTATTATGATGATTCTCTCTGTCTACCCATTCATTTGAGGATGAAAAGCTGTACTAAACTAAAATTGTGTACCCATAGCTTTCTGAAAAGCCCTCCAAAATCTAGAAGTAAATCTAGAATCTCTATCTGATACAATGCATAAAGGTACTCCACGTAGTCTACCAATTTTCGCTAAATATAATTCAACCAACTTTTCAAAACTCTGAGTAGTTTTAATGGGAAGGAAATGCGAAGACTTAGAAAGTCCATCCACTATAACCCATACAACATCATGACCTCTCTAGGTACGGGGAAAACCAGAAACAAAATTCATACTTACATTCTCCTATGGCCATTTAGGTACTGAAAGAAGCTGTATAAAACTGCCGGATGTCTATTCTCAGACTTCACCTGTTGATAAATCAAACATCTAAAAATATACTTAGCTACATCCTTCTTCACCCCTAACCACCAATAATTCTATCTCAACCCTCTGTACATCTTATTATTACCTGGGTGGATACAATACACAGAATCATGAGCCTTTCTTAGTATCTCCTTTCTTATCTTAACATCATTGGGAACAAAAAATCTATGTCACAATACCACCATACCATCTTCTCTAATTCTAAACTTAGTTGGCTTCCCACTGAATATTTCATATATGATGTTCTCTATCCCTTCATCTCTACTCTACATCTGTAACAAGTGATCAATAATAGAAGATTGTACCACCATATTTACCATCAATACTCCTCTATCACTGATATTCAACTGCATTCTCATTTATCTCAGTTCTATCATCAAGCTAATATCATGACTCTCAATAGCAACTAAACTCCCAGTAGACTTTCTACTCAATGCATCAGCTACTATATTAACCTTCCCTGAATGATAATGAATTGTACAATCATAGTCACTAATCAACTCCATTCACCTCATCTGCCTCAAATTCAACTCTCTCTGGGTAGGTAAATGCGTCAAACTTTTATGATTAGTAAAAAATCTCACAATTGGCTCCATAAAGATGATGTCTCCAAATCCTTAAAGTAAAAACTATGGCAGATAATTCTAAATCATGGGTTGGGTAATTTCTCTTAGGGTTCTTCAATTGCCTATAAGCACAAGCTATATCTCTCCCATATTGCATCAACACACATCCCAGTCCCTGATGTGACGCATCATTATATACCACAAATCCTTTATCGCCAAAAAGAAGCATTAATACAGGAGCAGTAGTCAATTTCTCTTTCAACAACTGGAAACTCCTCTCACATTCTTCTGACCACATAAACTTCACTTGCTTCTTGGTGAATCTGGTCAATGGTCCAACAATAATTGAAAACTCCTGGATAAACCTTCTATAATAACCAACCAACCCCAAAAAGCTTCTAATTTTAGTAACGCCAGTGAGTCTTTCCCAATTTAACATTGCCTCTACTTTCTGTGGGTCAACTGCTATACCATCTCTTGACACAACATGCCCCAAGAAAGATATTTCACTCAACCAAAACTCACATTTAGAGAACTTTCATACAATTTCTCTCTCCTTAGAATTTTCAACACTATCTCTAAATGTTGCCCATACTCCTCTTCATTCTTGGAATATACTAGAATATCATCAATAAATACAATCACAAATCTATCTAAGAATGGTTTAAACACCCGATTCATTAGATCCATAAATGCTGCAGGAGTATTAGTTAACCCAAATGGCATTATAAAGAACTCATGATGGCCATAACATGTCCGAAAAGCAGTCTTAGGCATGTCCCCCTCTTTTATCCTCAACTGATGATAAACCGATCTCAGGTCTATCATAGAAAACACCCTAGCCCCCTGTAACTACTTGAATAAATCATCTATCCTAGGAAAAGGATATTTATTCTTGATGGTGATCTTATTCAACTATTTATAATCAATACACAACCTCATCATTGCATCATTCTTCTTCACAAACAACACAGAGGCTTCGCAAGGCGATATACTAGATTGATTAAATTGTTTATCTAGCAATTTTTGAAGTTGAACTTTCAATTCTCTCAACTTAGCTGGTGCCATTCTATAAGGTGCTATAGATATGGGTGTTGATCCCAGAATCACCTCAATAGAAAACTCAATCTCCTTGTTGGGAGGTTACCTAGACAACTCCTCAAGGAACACATCAGAAAAATCTTTCACTACTAAGACTTCTTCTAACTTCCTAATCTCCTTTCTAGAATCCACCATATACACCAAATACCCCTCACAACCTTTCTTCAATCATTTACTAGTAGTCATAGCAGAAATAAGACGGTTGGCAATTATCTTACGTTCTCTTTGAAACTTAAACTCCTCTTGTCTTGGTATCCTGAACACCACATTCTTCCTAAAACAATCTACCCAAGCATGATATGCAGATAACCAATTCATCCTTAGAATTAAATCAAAATCTGTTATATCTAAAGGCAACAAATCAACTTCAAATTCTCTATCAGCCATACTAATCACACAACCCCGATAAATTGTCCTGATAATAACCTTATCCCTAGTAGGAACCTCAATAATAATAGCATGTATCAAAGGACTAACACATTCATCAATAGATTTCATATAAACATTGGATGCAAAAGAATGGGTTGCACCAAGATCAATCAATAATCTAGCAAGCCTATCAAGAATAGATACCATACCCATAACAATATCAGGAGTGACATGTACATCTTGTTGTGTCAATGCATAGTCTCTGCTATCTCTGGGTTGTAACTGACCACCGCATCCTCTCTTAGTTACATATCCTTTACCTCTGCCCCGCATACTCCTTGATCCACCATATCTCTCCACCTGTTTTCTCCCAACACCTCCAGTACTTGTCTCAACAGATTTTCCTACTGGACAATCTACAGTAATATGTCCCGCCTCACCACATCTAACCATTTATCAATCTCTTTTTCAATTAATCATCAAACATATCAATTTTTCTTCTCATATATTTAATCATCTCGAGATTATCAATTCAACATTATTTACTTCGTTATGAGATTCATAACATATAATTAATCAATCAAATAATTTTTATCATATCATACATTCATATTTCTTTCTCATCATATCTGTCTCTCTGTGAGACTCATTTATCTATTAATAATTTCACAATCAAGACTGATGCTTTAGCATCTCAATCAATAATAATAAAATAACAAAATAAATAAATGCATGTGTTTAAATCATCTTTCCTTCTTTCTTTTTCATCACATATTCTCATTATTTCATATTATCATCTAGGAACGTCTTCCCACATTCCGACATGTTTTAGCCAGACCAGCTACCTTCCTGGTTTTCTTAGCCAGATCAACTACCTTCTTGGTCTTCTTAGTCAGACCAACTGCCTTCCTGGTATTACCTTTTAAGTATATGAGCAATAACGCCAACAAGCATACATTAAACCATTCAATTCAACTATCTAGCTCTTTTTCAAAATTATTATTTTTATCATATTTATTAAATTGTCTCCTCATATATCATATAAAATTTTCGATCATATTTTTATAAATTTCATATCACTTCTTAGCATGTTTTTCATTTATCCATCCTTTTTAAAATATAAATTCTTATATAATTAATATTCAACATACTATTTAATCCCTAATCAATTAATCAATTAATTATCATATGTAATATATAATATAAAATACATCAGTAGATCATTATAATTCAAAAATTTATTCAAATATCACAAATTCATATTTTTATTGGTCTCAATTACTAAAAGTAAATCTAACTCACCACGTAGCACTTAAAACTACCCATGGATCACCTCCTTGCCTTTCCTACTTCTTTCAGCAATTTCACCCGATTTCTGATCATCAACACGTGACATAATATTTATATTAAAATTTCTAATTTATTCTTCAATTCTTCCGTAATTCATACCTTTAAATTTCTACATAAAATTTCAAGAAATTTTATGTATGTAAAATTTCAAAAATAAAATTCACATTATTACCTTTTTTTCTTAAAGCTTCCTCTGAATCTTTTTAGAATTCTCCCAAAAAATTTTTCAAAATTTCAATCTTTCAACCTTTCTTTCAGTCTCCAGGTGTTTAAAGAAAAAGAGCACTTTGAGAGATAATATAATTTTAGAGTGAGTAAGAAATTTGTAAACTATTTTTTTTTTAAAAACAAAACAAAATGAAACACTTAATTTTTATACCAAAAGCCGACGGTTCTTCATATTTTTTCATCTTATGTGTCTTGCATGCAGGCTTACCATGAAACTGCATTTTTATGTAGATTACACGTGGATGCTTGCATCCAGGTGTTTGTCCTTTTTTTTTCTTTGTGGCAGCAAATGGCTACACCTAGATGCTTAGTGTCCAGGTGTTTGTTTTTTTAATAGTAAATCTTTCATGTATATATTATTTTAAATCCATGTAATATCTATCAAATTACTTATTTACCCTTACTTTAAAAACATAGGTATTACAACTAAATACTAGCATATCAACCTTAATTGAGCTAAACATGATGATTGATTCACTGTGTAATTTGGGGTCTCAACATCGTTTCTTTTAAAGATAAACTTATGTTTTATAAGGTAGATAAAAATTTGGAATTCAATTGTAACATGGTTCGCACAATGTATGACTCAAGACACAAACACCATTTTGCATACAAATTCATACTCGAAAACAGTTAGTGATTTCTTGTAAAGAAAAAAAATCCATGGCTCACTTAAATTGTTTGAGGGAGCTATCTACGAGGGGAACAAAAACTCTTTATCTTAAACATCTTTTTAGTTCTAGTAAAATATCTCATTAATATTTTGCATTGCCACGTTTAATAATGGAAAATACAAAGAATGTTCCCCTATTCATATGCTTATCTTAATTTTTCTTTTCTATTCTTGCATATCTATAATGCAAATATAAGTTAAACGATTGTTGTCCACGCTTTATATATCACAATTGCAATATTTCAAATGATTGTAAAAAATAGAAAAAAAATTAGCTTTGTCGAGCATTCACCTGTTGGGCTTCAAAATTCTTGATTATAGACAATGGTTCTTCGAGATCTGATGATAGTTGTTCGATTTTTCTTGTTCATAGAGCATGAAAAATTAGATTGATGAATCCCTAAACTTGTAGACAAAAACCCTAGAGCTTCTCTTAATGTCTACATTGTTTTTGACACAAGAGATAGGCTTTGGAATTATGGTCATTTTCACTATTAAAAAAAGTCATGTGAGAGACATGTGATTACCCTTTTGGTAATTTTTCTTGTTTTCGTTGAGTATATTGGCAGGAAAATGGGTATAGGTAGTTGATTGCAACTAGTTCATAGTTCAACGAGTTAGGATGCCAAAGTAATAGTTTAGGGAGTTAAGTACAAGGAGTCAATACTTTAAGGACCTACAGAGCAATAAACTCCAAAAAAATAAAAGGAAACAAAATCAAAAGAGGAAATAAGGGCCATATTAGGCTTTTGCAATTGAGAATAGTGGGTTAAATGTTGCAACATGGGATCTATGCCCAATTTGAGAGTGGAAGAATGACTTGCTAAATATTGTTTTTTGTTTTTGATGATTTCATCCTTGTACTTTCAATTTAAGTAAATATATTTCTTATACTTTTAAAATTATTTCAATTTCTTCATATTATCGTATTTTTGTAAAAAACTTAATGAAAGTCCACTTAAAAATTGACTTGACCAATTTAAAAATCGACTTGACTTAATTGAGAGTTTTAAGAGAAATACTACCAAAATATCATATATGCATGTGGTTTAGGATTTTATTGAGGTTAAACATAGTATATGATTTGTCATTTTAATTCAGACCATGTAAATTTAATATGAGAAAATTCTCTCTTAAAATCCCAAATTAAGTAGGTTAACATCTATTTTAGTCACATGGATCATTGATCTATTAATTCCGTTAAGTTCTTGACAAAAATGTGACGACAATGATATAATTGAAACTATAAAAGAAGACATTTCTTAAATTGAAGCTTTACGGACAAAATGTGACGACAATGATATAATTGAAACTATAAAAGAAGGCATTGCTTAAATTGAAGCTCTACGGACAAAAATGAATAATTGGTGAAACCCTAAAAAACAAAAAAGGTGATATTTAACCATAGATAGAGAGAACCATAATCTCTCTTTTAGGCACTGCTAGTGTTGGGATACTCCTCAAATCACACTTTAGATAAGCTTATTATAAGTAGTCTCAGTCTCACATCGTCTATATATAAAAAAGATATGGGTATTAGTTATTACAAATAGGGATCTAGGAGTCTTTTATTTATAACTATCTCAAGTCTTGTAACACTAGAATAACCAGGGGTTGGTTTATTTGAGACGGTATACCAGTGCTTTGGGATAGTGAAGGTTGAGAGGGTTTTACAAATTTTCTACCATCCAAAAAGTTATATTATGGTTGATTTATAGTGGAGTTTGCTACCATGGACGTAGATCTGTTGAGGCCGAACCAGGTAAATTTTGGTGTTTGTGTTTATTTAATTTTTATCTTTGTGGTTGCATGATTTTATTTCTTATGGTATGTGGATTAAATTCTAATAAGTGGTATCATAGCAAGTTTTGTTTGTTGTCGAAAGTACACACTAAATCTATTTAGAGAAGCTATATGCGTCGTTTCTATTTGTTGTGTCTACACCATCATGTCGACAGGTATACCTAACTTTGAGATTCTTTTATATAATGGAAAAAAAAGCAATTTTAGTTTGTGGCAGAGTACGATTCAAAATATTTTGGTGCAATAAGATCTTGATCAGGCTTTAAAAGAAGAAAAGTTAGAAGGGATAACTGATAAAAAGTGGCAGTCGACTCAGAGAAAGGCTGTGAGCACAATAAGGTTGGATCTTACTCATGAGATCAAGTATAATATGTTAAAAGAAACTACATCTAAGGGTTTATTTGATAAACTCGTGAGTATCTATGCATCGAAGTCTTTAACCAACAAATTACGTCTCAAGATGGACCTATACTCTCTAAAGATGGAAGAAGGTACAAGTCTTCATTACCACTTGAATAAATTTAACAAGCTAATATCTCGATTGTTGAATGCAAAAGAAATATTGAAAGATGAGGAGAAGGCATTGATCTTGTTATCATCATTGCCAAAATCTTACAAACCATTGGTGCAAACAATGTTGGTAAGAAAGTCGACATTAAGTTTAGATGATGTGACCATATACTCTTGTGTGAGAATGAGCGGTTGATGGAAAACGAGAGTTTGTTTAGTGGTGTTCAGGCACTAGTTGAGGAGAGTTCTAATTGAGAGAGGAGTCAATGGAGATCTAAATCTAAGCCTAAAGACAATAGTGAAAAGGAATGTTACTACTATAGGGAGACGGGCTACATCCAATCCTATTGCAAATAATTGAGGGAGGATATGGCTAGCTTCAAAAAGTTTGAAGAGAAACTAAATAAGAAGAAAGAAAATGATGATTCTTATGCAAATTTAGTTTCTGAAGATGATGAAGAAATTGAACTAATAAATAAAGATAATGTGAATGAAGAAAACTTTTATGAGAGTGAAGATAGTTGGGTTTTGGATTCCGCTGCTTCCATGCACATATACATGGATGAGAGTTGTTTTGACACCTTGAAGAAAGATGAAAATTTAGGAAACATCATTGCGGGGAACAAATGTGTTGGTCTAAAATATATTATCGCAATACTAAAGAGCGGGGTGAATTGGGTGTTAAGAATTTTCAAAATTCTGTTTGCAACTCAAATATTAGATTGATCAAAATATATGCGAAATTAAATCAAATCAACTTTCTAAATTACTAGCACAAATATGAGAGAGTTTATGTTGGGATTTGTCTAAGAACTAAAGGGTGTAAAAATTCAGCTTCAGCCCCAGGTGTGCGCCGCACCTCAAGAAGTCCACGCCTCACCTTCTAGCAAGGAGAAGGGTTCATGCATAGGTGTGCGCCGCACCTCAGGAAGTATGCGCCTCACCTTCCAGCAAGGAGAAGGGTTCATGCACAAGTGTGCGTCACATCTCAGGAAGGGTGCACCGCGGCGCCAGGCACACCTGATGCTTCCTAATCAGCACTTTGGATTGATACGTGAGGCATGATCAAAACGCACAGGATCACTTAGACTTATTGAAGGGCTATGATTGATTGGTCCTCAAGATCTAAGGGTTAAGATTGACTTCAAGATAGGTTCAAGAAGTGGTGCACTATATCAAGGGTCACCTAACTTCAATCTCAACAAGAAGAAACATAAGTGGGTGACAATCATCTCAATAAGAGAGGTGTGATGTGAATGACATATGAATGCATGTGAAATAGAACACATGGTGTGTGAGAGTGCAAAGACACTAAACACAGGAGAGACTCATTCAAGAGAGGCTGGTTGTTTAGAGAGAGTAGTATAGATTAGGGATTCAAGGGCCTTGTAAGTGGAATTTTCTTGGGGAAAATTCTAGGGAAACTCAAGTCCTTATCACTTTCTTTTTCTCTTCTTTTGTTCTTCAAGAACAAGAGGTTTCTTGAAGAGGTGTTACTGTAACTTGTAAGAACTAATTGATTTAGTGAAGATAGCTCGGAGGAGCTCACGAGGACGTAGGCACATTGCCGAACCTCGATAACAATTGCTTGTGTTTTTCTTTGATTGGTTTGATTCCTATTTTGTTTCGGTGTTATTACAAGTCATTCAAGACTTGGGTGTTTGGAAGATCGCCATGTGGGCATCTTGAGGGTGATTTCCAATAGTGGTATCAGAGCTACAACAGCGGGTATCGGAGCAAGAACAGGAGGTTATCGGAGCAAGAACAGGAGGTTATCGGAGCAAGACTTTAAGAATCAAAGGTCAACTTTTTAGGTGATTCAAGAACGGAGTAGAGATCAATATCTGATCGTGTTCTTGAGGTGATTCAAGAATGGAGTAGAGATCAAGATCTGATCATGTTCTTGAGGGTGATTCAAGAACGGTATTGAGATCAATCTTCAATCGTGTTCTTGAGATTTAGAAGAAGTTGGAAAGCAATTGTGGGTGTTGCATAAATTTGGGATTTTCTCCACAAGATGAGTTCAAACTTCATTGTTGAGAAGTTTGATGGAAAGGGAGACTTTGCCCTTTGGAAGTAGAAAATCAAGGCTGTTCTTATGCAACAAAAGGTGGACTTGGCGATTAGAGAAGATGACACTTTTCCAGCAAGTATCATAGAGGTCCAGCGGAATGAGATGAAGAAGATGGCGTACAGCACCATCTTTCTGCACATGTCAGATAATATTACATGGGAGTGCAGAGACTCGCAAGATCCAGCTATCATTTGGAAGAAACTAGATGAGTTGTGTCTTACCAAGACTCTCCCGGATAAGAGGTATCTTCGTAAACGAATCTTTGCTTTTAAAATGGATCCTGAAAAAGAGTTGCAAGATAATCTTGATGCCAAGATGATGAAAGCATCAAGTGGAGAACGGTTGTTCATTAGAGGAAGGCCAGCAACTCGGTATGACAATAACATATATGGCTACTACCGGGACAAAGGTAGAGGAGAAAGCCATAGGAGAGCGCACAGTAACATACATGGCTACTACCGGGACAGAGGTAGAGGAGAAAGCCATGAGAGTGTGCACAGTAACATACATGGCTACTACTGGGACAGAGGTAGAGGAAAAAGCCATGGGAGAGTGCACAGTAACATACATGGCTACTACCGAGACAGAGGTAGAGAAGAAAGCCATGGGAGAGCACACTCCAAACCGAGATTTGGAGGGAAGAGATGCTTCTACTGCCATAAGGAGGGTTATTTCAAGAAAGATTGCAAGAAGATGATGAAGGATGAAGGAAGAAGCCATACCAAGAATGGAGAGGCTTTGGTTGCCAAGGGAGAACAACAAGATGATGATATTCTTGTTGTGTGCTCAAGTGTGAGCAAGGGGCAAGAAGGCAGCGGGAAATGGATATTGGATACTGGGTGCACTCATCATATGTGTCCTTACAGGAATTGGTTCAAGAATTTCAAAGAAACCGATGATGGAAAGGTTTTTTGGGGGAATGATACTTCTACCAAGTGAGGGGCATGGGAGACATCCAGTTGAGGGTGTTTGATGGAATGACAAGGTTGCTGAGGAATGTGAGATATCTTTCGGAGTTGAGAAGAAATTTGATCTCATTGGGGAAACTAGATTCCATGGGGTACACATACAAGGCAGAGGGAGGAAAGATCAAGGTAACCAACGGATCTTTGATAGTGATCAAAGCAGCAATGAAGGATGGTCTCTTTGAGATGATCGGAGACACAGAGATCAAGGGTCAAGCAACAAGCTTGATGGCTGAAATGGATAAGACAGCCCTTTGGCACAATTGCTTGGGACACATGAGCGAAAAGGGCCTACAAGTTCTCAGCAAGGACGATCTACTTAATGGTGACAAAGTAGAGGAACTTGATTTCTACGAATGTTAGGTTCTTGGGAAACAACATCGGGTCAGCTTCAACACCGGAGTGCACAAGTCTAAGGGCATTCTTGACTACATTCATGCGGATCTTTGGGGACCAGCAAGAACACCAACACAGGGAGGTAATCTTTACTTTCTATCTTTAATTAATGATTATTCAAGAAAGGTTTGGGTTTATTAAGAATAAATCAGATGCTTTGAATAAGTTAGTGGTGTGGAAAAAGCTGGAGGAAACTCAAACGGGCAGGGTAGTTAAGGTGTTAAGAACCAATAATGGCTTAGAATGTCTTAACAAGGAACTCGATCAATTCTGTAAGTTAAATGGGATTCTAAGACATAGAACAGTTGTGAAAACCCCTCAGCAAAATGGAGTTGCTAAGAGGATAAATAAGACCCTCAGGGAAAAGGTTAGGTGCATGTTAATAGGATCCGGATTACCCAAATGTTTTTGGGGGGAAGAGGTGTCTACTGCTGCGTATTTGGTTAATAGATTGCCCTCTAGAGCTTTAGAGCTCAAGACTCTCGAGGAGATGTGGAGTGGTAATCCCCCTGAGTTGAACAACCTTAGGACTTTTAGATGTACTGCGTTTGCACATCAAAAGGATGATATGCTTAGCTTAAGGTCTAGAAAATGTGTGTTTCTAGGATATGGGGAAGGGGTTAAGGGGTATAGGTTGTGGTCCTTAGAGCAAAAAGGATTTAAACTCATAATAAGTAGGGACATCATTTTTAATGAACATTTATTTCCCTATTTGGAGAAAACTAACCCTGCAGGGGATAGTGAGCAAACCAGTTCGGTATTTGTGGAGCATAGCATCAAGGAAAATTCAATTCAGGTAGAGCAAGAAAGACAAGAGAGTTCGGACCAGGTAGAGCCCATTGATGAATGCCAAGCTTAGGAAACTCGAGAGAAGGCTGAACTAGAAGGGGATGATGCAGTAAGTCAGAATGACTATCAGCTCACAAGGGACCGGGAAAGAAGGCTGGTCAGACCACCTTTGAGATATGGTTTTACGGCTGTGAATGCAGCAGCTCCTTGGACAGAAGGAGGGATAAGTGAACCAGAGACTTACATTGATGCCATAGGATGTAAGGATTCGTCAAGATGGAAGCTAGCTATGGAGGAAGATATGGAATCTTTGAACATTCTAGGAAAACAGAGAGTTATGGATTGTAAGTGCACTTACAATATCAAAGAAGGGAACCCTCCAAGGGATGAAGTTCAAAACAAGGCTAGACTGGTGGCGAAAGGGTTCATGCAAAGAGACGACATAGATTTCATAAAAACCTTCTCACCTGGACGCAAGGTGGAGGAAGTGGTGATTATCCTCATCTATGCTGATGACATGCTGCTGGTTGGGAACAGTAGGGAGAGGATAGAAAGGTTGACATCTCAACTCAGTGAGGAGTTCGAGAGGAAGGATCTTAGCCTTGCACAAAAGATCCTTGGGATGAGAAGAATTCAGGAAAGGGAGAGAAATGGGTTGAAGGTTTCTCAGTCTTCCAACATAGAAAAGGTGTTGTACAAGTTTTCTATGGAAGATGGTAAACTAGTGAAGATTACTCTTGCTGGTCATTTCAAGTTCTCCAGCAATCAATGTCCTTGAATAGATGAGGAGAAGAAGGAAATGGAAAAGGTCCCTTACTCTAGTGCGGTTGGATCAGTCATGTTCATGATGGTAAGCATTAGCCCGACATTTCTCATGCAATTAGAGTTCTCAGCAAATTTGTGAGTAATCCCGGAAAGGAGCTTTGGCTTGGGATGAAGTGGTTGCTGAGGTATTTGAAGGCTCAATGGCAGCCCTTGGAAGCACTCTCAACAACCAAGGCAGGGTACATAACGACTACGGAAGCCATAAAGGAGGCTATGTGGTGCAAAGGGTTATTGGATGAGTGGAAGGTCCTAAAAGAACAGGTGGTGGTGTCTTCGGATAGCTAAAGTGCATGGCACTTGTGTAGGAACCTGGTGTTCCATGAGAGGACTAAGCATATGGATGTTTGTATCATTTCATTCGGGAAAATGTTACGGAATGATGCATTCATGTGGACAAAGTCACAATGGAAGAAAATCCTGCAGATTTAGGCACTAAAGTTCTACCTCTAAGTAAGTTCAATCATTGCCTTGGACTTCTTAGGATTGGATTCGGTTGATATGGTGACTCAAGTTGAGTTTGAATCCTGAGTTCTCTGCACTATGGGTTCGGTTTTAGTTGCTTAGACAAAGGTAGAGATTTGGTGGGATTTGTCTAAGAACTAAAGGGTGTAAAAATTCATCTTCAGCCCCAGGTGTGCGCTGCACCTCAGGAAGTCCGCGCCTCACCTTCCAGCAAGGAGAAAGGTTCACGCACAGGTGTGCGCTGCACCTCAGGAAGTCCACGCCGCGGCGCCAGGCACACTTGATGCTTCCTAATCAGTACTTTGGATTGATGCGTGAGGCATGATCAAAACGCACAGGATCACTTAGACTTATTGAAGGGCTATGATTGATTGGTCCTCATGATCTAAGGGTTGAGATTGACTTCAAGATAGGTTCAAGAAGTGGTGCATTATATAAAGGGTCACCTAGCTTCAATCTTAATAAGAAGAAACATAAGTGGGTGACAATCATCTCAACAAGAGAGGTGTGATGTGAATGACATGTGAATGCATATGAAATAGAACATATGGTGTGTGAGAGTGCAAAGACACTAAACACAGGAGAGACTCATTCAAGAGAGGCCGGTTGTTTAGAGAGAGAGTAGTATAGATTAGGGATTCAAGGGCCTTGTAAGTGGAATTTTTTTGGGGAAAATTCCAGGGAAACTCAAGTCCTTATCACTTTCTTTTTCTCTTCTTTCGTTCTTCAAGAATAAGAGGTTTCTTGAAGAGATGTTACTGTAACTTGTAAGAACTCATTGATTTAGTGCAGAGGGCTCGGAGGAGCTCACGGGGACGTAGGCACATTGCCGAACCTCAATAACAATTGCTTGTGTTCTTTCTTTTATTAGTTTGGTTCCTATTTTGTTTTGGTGTTATTACAAGTTATTCAAGACTTAGATGTTTCGAAGATCACCACCTGGGCATCTTGAGGGTGATTTCCAATAGTTTATTACTTAATGTTAAGAAATTAATCTCATTTATAGTGTAAGAGAGATGCAAACCCGATTTATAGTGGCTTGGCAATATCGGAATCACATCCAACCCTACGTCCATTTATTTTCAAGGCTCGTCCTTGAAGGTTTTACTAGCACGAGAAAGCAAGTTCAATGGTATTTTCTCAAACTAAATACAAACAAGCAACTTCAAGGGTATTGCTTCAACCTTTTCATAAGGTACTTAAGTTTGCTACCTAATTATATATACCTAACACTCACAAGCTCACATATAAACTCTCACAAGAGTTGCACCAATTCATTTACAAGAAGATTTGATGAAGAATTTTGAAATAAACAAACAAGAGAGATATCTCAATGAAGATTACACTCAAATTTTTCTCTCTTACAAGATTTTAGCTCAACAATGGAGTTTTTGACCCAAGAAGAAGATAAAGAATATTTAACTTTAATCCCGAAGCCTTCTAGCAATTAGAGAGAAAATGGAGCCGTTGGAGCATTCGAAATGCTGTTAAAAATAGATCCGTTACGTTGGGAGTCAACTCTTGGATTCAAAAAATATATCTGTTACGTTAGGAGTCAACTCTCGGATTCAACTTTCATGGATAGAGAATTAGATATTAGCTTGGGAGTGGGTTCTCTATCAGCTCCTTATAAGATCTCAGAGACAAAAACTTCTCCAAAGCTTTAGGATGACACGATTTCACTTGTAGATCATATTTCTTCATTTTTTTTTGCCTTTTTGAGTTCCAAAAAAGTCTTTCAATTGAATCAAACTTTCTTGCACGTTAAACACACAATTTAAACACTTCAAGAGTGTTTTGTTATCATCAAAATCAACCTAATCAATTTCTTGATTAAGGATGATAAAACATACAAAAAATTTAAACATAATGTGTGTAAAATATGTGAAGAAGAATAATTTATCAAATTCTTTCATATGTCAAGATAAATTATTTGTAAGTTCAAGTAAAGCATGTTAAGCATTGAGCCCTACGAATTGAATATTTGCGTTTAATAAATTTATCTAAAGATTTTATATCTTCAATTAATTAAAGCTAGGCAATAAGATGCAATGTTACTTGTTGAGCTCCGAAAATGAAATACTTACAAAGTATATCCTAGGATTCAAACTATGATTTAGCTCCATTATCTTTGAAGTTGCATTTCAATTCTTCTCATTGAATGTGATCTTTTAGAAAGCTTATTGACTGTTGAGATCATTGGCTTTGATTATTTATTTTATACAATCTTGATATCCTTGTGAGGTAGAAGCATTATTAATAATTTGTATCACTTAAGTAATATTCATTAGTGCTTAATTAAGATTTTTGTTACTATAAAAATCATTTAGGGTCAATAGACAGTTCGTCAATAATCTCTCTTTTTTATGGTGAAAAAAATCTTAATTAGAGATCGAAAAAGAAATATCTGAAGGAAATGAAGGGATTAGAATTTTGCAAAAACTTTGAAATAATCTCCCTTGTTTTTCTATCATTAACATCCTGCACAAAAATCAAACACAGCAGAAACGTTCCCAAAGCAATATGTCTTAATTTCAATCTTATTTCAACAAATGAATATATATATCAAAGTATTTTTCATATGGGTTCAAGAAATATTTTTTAAGTCAAGAATAAGGTCTCTAACAAGATCTTTAATTTTTCTTATTTTTCTCCCCCTTTTTGTCATCATAAAAAGATTTGATTTCAAAGGAAGGCTCCCCCTCAAAATATGCCATTAGAAAGATCTTTAAATCTTGATGGGAGAAATTACTTTTCTTGAAGGATAAAGCAAGAAAACATTTTCAAAAGAACTCTTTTTCATATCAAACAATATAAAGATTTTGAAAGAGTTACCTTCAAAGAAATTAAGTTATGGGATTTTACAGAAAATAGGACAAAGTTTGCTTTGTTTTTCCAAAAAATTTCTTTGCATATAGAGATAAAATAAGTGTAACCAACTTCCGACAAAAATATTAATTCAAGCTCTACTTAAACCAAGATAATTTCTTAAGCATTATAAATCTTAAGATTCAAAATAAGCCCAATACTTAGTGTTGGAAATCACCTTGACAAGATACCCAGGTGGTGATCTTCCAAACACCCAAGTCTAGAATGACTTGTAGAAATAATTTCAGCAATCGAACACAAGAACATAAAATCAAAGAAAGAAAGAAGACAAACAATTTGTTATCGAGGTTCGGCAATGTGCCTACATCCCCGTGAGTTCCTCCGAACTCTCTGCACTATCTCAAATGGTTCTTACAAGTTACAGCAATCCTCTTCAAGAAGCTTAAGTTCTTGAAGAAACCAAGAAGAGAACGAGAAAGTGATAGACCTATTACAATGCTTTCTATCAATTCTCTATTAACCTCTCTTCTTTTACAACCAGCCTCACTACAAAGAGTCCCTATTGTGTTTTGTGTCTTTGCACTCTCACACAATTCTCTCTTGTATTACATTTGATCTCACACAATGTCACAACAATGATTCTTCTCTCATGTGAAAAATGAGGCTAGGGAACCCCTTTTATAGCCATCCACTTCTTGGACATTCTTGTGAATCAATCTCCACCCTTTGATCATGATCTCCTTTTAATCTTAGCCATTCATCACTTTTCAAGTGGTGCTGTGCGTTTTGGTATTGTGCACACACACTTTGGAGAACCTTAAGTCATTCTGCCCATGTGTGCCTTGGTGTGCCTGGCGCCTTGGTGCTCAACAGGGCACGCCTTGCCGCTGGGGCAGAGTGAGCTTGTGAAGTCTCTGGGTGGCACGACACTGGCTGCTGGGCACCTAGGTGTTGGTGCGCACCTGATGTGCAACAGCTGGAGGGTACGGTGCTGGTTTTTGGGCGCCTAGGCGCCGATGCTGTCCTGGAGCACACCATTCTGGAGGGCGCGACACTGGTTCTGAGCGGTGCGGTGCTGACCCGGACCTGGCACATTTCTTGTTGTGCGCACACTTTCTCAGCTTGTGTGCAGAAGTGCACACACTAGTGTGCATGGCCTTCCCTTACTCCAAATTGATGCACACACATGTGTGCAGTCTTTTAACTTGCTGAACTTTAATCCTCCAACCTTGGTTTAGACTTTAACCATCTTTGAACCATGGTTAGACCTGTGCAAACCTTAGACATATACCAACACTTAGAATATCGTAAATATAATTAATAAAGGAAAAGAGTTTGAATTCATTGCTTGATTCACAAATAGCTCAAATATAGATAAAATTCTCAAGATATAATATTCAAATTAAAAAAACACATCAAAGTATCTAAACTCATTTGAGTAAAATAATTTGACCAAAGTTTTCTCTTTTACCAAGAAATTAGATTTTCCCCTTCAAAAAATTCTAAAGTAACTATTTTCAAGAAAAAAATTTGGAGAAAAACTAAGCAAGCCTTATTGATAGATGATTGATTAAATAATCAAGACTGAAAGCTCATCAACTACTCAAAAAAAAAAAATGTTTGGTCTAGCAGTATAAAATATTTTAAATTGGAAAGATCTACAACTAAACAAACATTTAAGCTTACTCCGCTTCAATATATGCACCAAACATAATTTCAAATTATTAATCAAAGAGCATTTTTAGGATAGGTTAGATTTAATCAATAAGATAATTATCAATTCAATGCAAAGATAATTATCATTTTCAAACTCAAGCATATAATAGAAATTTCATACTTTGGCCATGTTTGATTCATAAATAAATTAACAATAATTCTCAAATCTAAATTCAAGCTTATCATTGATTTACCCAAAACCAAACCAATGAGAATTTATCAGAGTTATGTTTAAAAATAAAGGAGTATAAGATAGAGATTTGTACCATACTTTCTCTTTTAGTGTATGTTATGAGCATAAATATCTTATCATTTTTCTCATTCTTTCTATTTGTCATCAATAATAAGTTAAGAACTGAATTTTGAGAAGAATAAACCTATATAAATCTTTTGCATTGACTCAACAAACTCCATTAGTAGATGAATGAAAACATAAGTAATGTTAAGTACTTTTCAACTACTTCACAAGAATGTTAGATTTCTAAGGAAAATTTAACAAAGTCTCCTCCATTTTTAGGAAATTTTACTCCCCGCAATACAAGACAATTTAGATCATCCAATTCAATTAATAGCAATGATCAACTTAAATAGCTCATAACTCAACTCACAAGATTTCTCACCCTTTTTATCATAGAATGGAACAAAGTTTCTCCTTAACTTATGCATTCATCAGAAAGGATATAAGAACATGTTTTGCAAGCATGCATTTATAAATAATTCATATTAGACATAGACAAGCATAAAGAGAGATTAAGGTTCATATATAGGCAGCCACAACAAATTATAAATTTATGAAGAATGTTTAAGAAAATAGAATACTCCTGCAAAAGTGCAATCATTCCTCAAAAGAGTTTTGTTCATGATCCTTTTAAAATATTATCATCTTGAAAGTTTGATGGATGGTGAGGTGTGAGAATTGTACGCTCATTTCATTTTTTTTAATCAATACTCACAAATGAAGTTCAAAATGAGCATAAAGGAAAAAGCGTATAAGCAATTTAGATAAACAGATATAAACTCATGCTGGATGCTAGTGCTGCTCAAGCTGACCTATTAACATATTTTTCTAGTTTGATGCTTCAAGGTCAACAATTGATTCAAAAGTAATTTTGAGTGGTTTGAATTCTTCATGAATGGACCACACAATAGTCTTTAAAACAATTAATGCCATTATTAAAATTTTTAGCAAGTTTAACATCTTTAAAAATTAACTCCATTAGAAATTTAATGACCCATCCCAAGTGGGCCATACCCGATACGTAATTGTCACCTTTAAGCATCAAGCCCTCGCCTGTGTTGCCATACTTTAAGATACAAAGGCTCATCTCATAAAATTTTAACTTCACAAAACATTGATTTATTTATCACACACTCAAATACACATAACATAAATTTACTTCGACTCAAGTTCAACACTATTTCATATAAACTTATCATATATTCAAGTAATCACATTCTCATACTCAATATTTAAACTTTTACAATTTAGCTACCACAAACTCGATCCAAAAGAAGTACCGAGGATGCCTTCCGCGTGGACCCATTTATAAGCCTTCCACCAAGCTTACCCAAAAGAAAGATTCCGGCAAAAATGCCGAGGGGAAAATAAAATAGAAGGGGGGTGAGCTTTAAAAAGCTCAGTGAGTCACATTACTAAAAGTGATCGATTTTTAATTTTAAATTACCAAGCCTCATCATAAATTTATTTATTTAACATAACTTCTGAGTGGTTATTTTTATTTAAAAAGAAAATAAATCTCATACTTCATCATTTATTTATAAAATTAAGGGAAAATAGTTAATCACACCTAGATATTACATGCCATAAAGCATTCACCCAACTCGCATTCATAAGAACATTTACATACACATAATAAAAAAATCAGCATATGTCATGCATCATACACAAAAATTTCACATCATTCTTATCTCAACTTGTCTCGGCTCAACACAATTCATCTCGACTCATCTTTGCGTAACATAACTCACCTCAACTTAAGCAACTCATCTCAACTCAATAATTGCAACTGGACGTCTCCCCACGTACTGTTACATTTACAAATCTCATCTCATATCATTTCAGCTCTCGGACTCGAAGGTCCTACCCTCAAATATCGCTTTCAGATCCTTTTATCCCTCCGGGGCAGATCCTACCCTCAAATATCATTCTTTGATCCTTTCACTCCTTCCAAATAGGTTTTATGGTCATCATACATACAACATCAATACAACATAACAATCATAAAAGGAAATCTCTTCCACACAACCACACCATAATGGTTACAATCATAATTGAATCAAACAACCACATTTAACAGCACATACATATACAACTTCAACATATAAAAGCATAACACACACACACACACACACACACACATATATATATACACACACACACACATTCACACATACATACTTCAATCATCTCACACATCATGAATATCCATATCTATACCCTCAACATTTTTTTATATTTATAATTTGATAAATCTTTTGTTTTTTCTAGATCCTTCTCTCTTACTAGGAGTAAGGTGAACTCACCTTGAGACTGCATTGCAATCTATGAATTAACTAAATTAACTAGTAGAAACTCTTAGATACTCATACCCTCGTTTGTTTTCATACCTAATCATAATAAAAGTAGTAATTATGAGTGACTAAGCCTTTTTGATTTTATGATAATCATACCATGACATAAGCTGTACTTTACGTGCCTTTTTTCTTTTGAACTTTTTTAGAGATATTAAAACTCATAATGTTTTAAAAGAAAAATTTATAATGAAAATTATAAGATTAAGTTTTTAGATTCTATTTTCATAGTCCTCACTTCAAAACAAGTTAATTCATTAATCTGCCTCAACCTTATTTGCCAAAGAAACTTATGTCTCACACCACCGCTAGTCACCATTCTTTCCTTTTAATCAAACCACCCCTATATCTAGTCACCAACCCATCCTTTAGATTATACATACTATGCCTCCTATCAAATCACCATTTATCTTCCATTAAGTAACCCAAGTTAGCTATTCTAGTAAGGCTTCAATTTGAAACAATATCAAAGTTTCTATATCTCACTTTTTAACCACTAAAATTTTTATTTTACCAAGAACCATGAAATCTATTAATTCTTCACAAGATTTACCCTAAAATTAAATTCATTTTTATTCTTTTAAGATTAAGAAACTTTATGTGAAAGAAATAATAAGAATAAATTCTAATGAAATTTCAGCAAAGCCTCCTCTATTTTTCGAACATTTCCCAATTTTCCAATAGCGACATAAAATTTAAAAATTAATTTCTAAACATATTCCAAATCACACTTAGTCGATCCATCTCATTACATACATACACAATAAAAAAAAGAAACTGCATCCATTCTCCACAAATTAAGAATCTAATCATGATAAACGAAGCCTTTAAAATTGTAACTCCATAATGTAAATATGTAAATGCAAGTTAAGGTTATTGGTAACTCTTTGATAAATTTCTATATAATTTGAAATCTAAAAAGTTTATTTAAATTTAATTTATCTTGACTATATCCTTTAGAGAATTTTCAAAAAGAAAATAAATAGGGACATTACCCAAAAGTGTGCTTCCATATACATATATAATTATCAAAAGTTCAAGATTTAATCTAGGTGGGCTTCAAATGTGTTCTTTGTCTAATATAATCATCCTTAGCCACTCCTCCATTTATACTCAACTTATTTAGACCCACTAATCAACGTCTTTAAATCTCTTAGAAATTTTTTTATCAAAAAGAATTTACTAACTCCTTCCATGTACATATTTTTAAATTCTTTTTAAAGAAGAAATTTACATTAATATAAAAACATGACTTACCAATACTTTACCATCATCCTTAAAAGCCAATTTAACGTATTCACATAATTTTCTGTTTCCTCAAATTATTTCCTTAACCATTAGCATGTCAAGTAACCTAGAACAACCTAAAATTCCTAACTAAACCATTGGGAAAATTTTGAGTAATGGGATTTGATGAATTCAACCCAAAAAACCAAGTAAGAAGAACTAGATTGTATATGAAAAGACATTCTATGTATACTCTGTCTAAGATCGCTTCATTATTCATTTTAAATCCTTTTTTTTACTACCCAATCAGTAAGAGACGTATATACCCCTTTTTCTTTTCAAGTTTCTTTTCTAAGCAGTAGCATAGCCTAACTTTCATAATCCAAAAGCAGTGAATGAAGTTAATCCCAAAGTCACTTAATCGTTTTCTTTGAAAAATGAAATCCAATCCGTTGTCACTTAGAAACCAGGACATAATCATATAATCTCTATTTACTACAAGCACAAGGGAGTAAAGACCCATCACAGTAAACAACTATTAGGAAGCCATACATTCAAAATTCAACACTAAAAATGGAGAACCAAACACACTACTAAGCACTATAAACAACTATTTGACAGGAAAGAGGCTACCACATTAGTATAAGCTCCATCTGACATAGCAGAAAATTCTAGCGCCCTGTTTCGTCCATGATCTCTGAATTTGAGCCCACACAAAATTTTTGTTATACAATGCCGAAGATGCATATTTGCAACTGGTCCACGGTGGCGAGGCAGTTTAGCCACCAATTGCTATCACTCGGCAGCAAGAAATCACGCTGCAACAGCAATGAAGAGAAAGAGGGAAAGTGAAGATTAAAGGAATGGAAAAAGAGAGATAAGAAAGGCCAAAGGGTCTAGTGAGAGAGCGAAAAGAGCTGAGTGTTCATATATAAATGACGTTAAGGCCTTGTTTGACCAGATAGTAATTATTAAAAGATCCATTTTATTTTTCTAGTCTCTAACAACATAGCATAGTGTTCTTTAATTGCCTTCAATTCCAAAAGTTAATATTATTTTTTATTTTATTTATTTTAGGAGAAAATTCTCCCAACTTTAATCTCTTTTTTTATTTATATAAAATATATATTATGTGACATATATACTTAATGATTGGAATAATTTTATGAAAATTATAAAATTACTAAATCACCCTTCACATAAAATGATGGTTCTACAAGAAAATATGCTCAAAAATTTCTTTTCTAGAAAAAGTATATCAAATCATGATGAATTTTCTTATTAGTTTTAGAAAATTCCATTAATTTTATAAATATGAATACTTATTTTATGTTTCATTAATGCTTAGGAAAGTATTCAAAATCTATGATTCTTGAGACATAGACACAATGGAATACATGCCAAAAACAATTAAGTAAAATTTTGATATTATTTATATTTCTAAATTTGAGTTAAGATCACATTCATTTATTGGAAATAATTTATTCAAAATAAATCATCCAAGCCATTAAGAGTTTCAAAAATAATTTGATTAAAAAGAAAATTCTCCCTCTAAAAATATACACTATGATTTTAAATAATGCATAACATCAAAAATAATCATAAAGCATTTTCTTTCTAAATGAGGAGTGTGATTAAAACCCATGTCATACGTCAATTATTCTTTTCTTCAACAAGGATACTAAATTAAAGTACATTTGTATCATAATTCCTTGTGCTAAAAAAATTTCAACGAATTAGAGTAAAAAACTTTTGTAGATTAGGATAAACCAATTCTTTTATAGAGAAAATTGAAAATCAACCCATATTCTCAAACAAAATAACAAAATTTTGAATTGAAAACTCCATATACCTCTTGGATAGAATTTCTCAAATCGTTTCTTAGCATCTTGACTTGGAGACTGAATAGATAAATATTTCCCCATTCACTATTTTTCACCAATGGGTTCCTTGGATTTCTTGATGGAACTCAAATTCTAAGAACCATTTGGGAAAGTAAGGTGGAGAATGAAAAGAAAAGAGATTTGAAGCTTAAAGATGCAAGAAATTTGATGAAGAATTGAGAGAAATTTCAAATTTTTTTTTGGATTTTAGGATTAAAAGATGAAAATGTTGTAATAACCACTTTGAAAGTGCCAAAAATTGAAGGAGAAGGCTTTCAGGTTCGGTTGATTTCTTGTTTAGATGGAGATTTTGTGTTGAGAGAGAGAGAGAAAGGGGATGAAAGGGGGGTTAAGGTTCTTAAAAATTTGCAAATGAAGAAGAAGACGGATATATACCGGTCTAGGGAGTCAACTCATCTCTTAGACAGAAAGTGTTTATGTCTCAAGGAGTCCTGTTGGACGGAGGGGGTCGAATCTCAGGTAATTTAAGCTTTATTCTTGTTTCTTTGCAATTTTTGAATTTTTAAGCCTATTCGATCTACCAAGAAACATGTAGTTTTAACGTCATTGTGTTGAAGACAAGGTCAATTTAAAAAAATCATTTTGAGAGTTTTTTAAAGTATCAAAAATCTTATTTCAATAAAACTCATATTGAAATCTAATCATGAAAACAATTAGCAAGTGTAAGATTTTCAAGATTAACTAGACATAATATATCATCAAAATCTTTTATATTCTGACTATCAATCAAACACATACATTTCAATTATTTCATGTCATATGATTCAATCAAGAGATAATAGAGGAATTAAGCATTTATAAAATATCAAAATGTCCTCATATATCTTACATCATAAGATTCTTTTATCAAAACAAAGCTCGCCAAATCCCACTCAAGCAATTCATCTTGGTAGATTATTTCTCATTTGATGAATCACTTCACTTTGATGTTAGATGGCTAATAACACATTTCTCAACTTAAATAAAGATTGTTATCTCATCACAAAATAACATCAAACAAATAACTTTTAAAAGTGCATAAATTTTTGAAAATCTTTAATTTTATCTTTTTCAAATATCAACAATTATCGAGATACGTTTTATGCATTTTTGAAATACTAATCATAATTTATTTTAAAGAATAAATGAAAAGTTAGTTTCCTAATATTATTTTTTTATCATGTAAATTTAAATACAACACAATATATATAGCAAAATGCAATGCAATGAAAAAAAAAATAAATTCCAATAAATAAAGCTTATCATTTATCAACCAAAATCATTTTAGGTCCATTAAGCTTTACCTTAGATGGAATTGTATCCTTAATAAAATTTACCATTTACCTTCTAATTTCACTATTTTTTTTAGCTGAAAATTATAATATTCATGACAGAAATTGGAAGTGATGAAAGAATTTCTTAATATAGTTTTTTTTTGTTGGTATTTGTCTAAGGTTTAAACATGTTTAAACATGGTTAAAGTCTAAACTAAGGTTGGAAGATTAACATACATCCTGTTAAAGGAGTTCACACATGTGTGTGCATCCATTTGGGTGTGTGTGCACACCCCTAAACAACAAAGCAAAGTAGTGCGCATTGCTGTGTGAAGGGTAGCATCAGTGTGCGCCTCACTGCCCCTTCACCAGCGCCTCACCGCCCAGCAAGGAAGTAGCTTGGAGAAGGGAAATGCCACACCACCCCTCCACCAGCGCCGCACCGTCCAGAATGTGGTGCAAAGGGGCTTTGCCTAGCGCCTCACCGCCCCCTGTTCAGCTCCTAGGCACTAGGCACACTGATGCACACATGGACAGCTTGTTTAAACCTCCTCTTAGGTGCGTGAATGAATGGTTAAAACACACAACACCACTTAGGATTGATGGAGGGCCATGGTTAAGTGGTCATCAAGATCTAAGAGTGGAGATTGACTCTCAAGATTGGACAAAAAGTTGGTGCACTGTATAAAGGGTCACCTAGCTTCATTCTAGACATAACATTGTGATATAATTTGAGATCAGTTGTAAAGAGTGATAAGACACAATACAAGAGAGAATTATGTGAGAGTACAAAGACACAAAACACAATAGGGGCTCATTGTAGAGAGGCTGGTTGTAAAGACGAGAGAGTAGTATAGATAGAGAGCATTGTAATAGTTCTTATCATCTTCTTTCTTCTCTTCTTGGTTTCTTCAAGAACTTGAGCTTCTTGAAGAGGGTTGTTATAATTGTAAAGAACCATTGATTCAGTGCAGAGAGTTCAGAGGAACTCACAGGGACGTAGGCTATTGCCGAACCTCGATAACAAATCACTTGTCTTCTTTTCTTTCTTGCTTTTGATTGCTGTATTTCTTTCTACAAGTCATTCTAGACTTAGGTGTTTAGAAGATCACTACCAGGGCATCTTGTCAAGGTGATTTTCAACATTTTTATAACAAAGTTCTTTTTCTTAAATATTTTTTCTTTAAGGGATTATTGTAGAGCCTGGTACCAAAAATTTGAATATTTTAATTTTGAGGCTTACACTTCAACACGTTAAAGTGTGTACCAGTTGAGACTTGAGTCATAATTTATTCGTACTAGGACTTGTGAGAATTAGAAATAAGTAAATAAAATGGAATTTTAGGAACGAAGACTTATCTTGAAATGGTTTCTAAAGTTTTAAGAAGAGAAATAAGATAAACTAGGTAAGATTTGAAGTTTTAAAAAAGTAGACGGGTAACTTGTAGAAAATAGGCAAAATAAGGAAGAGTATGAGTATAAATATGATAAGAATGTGAGAGAAATCCTGCAAGTGTTAGAAGCCTCTAGATTGGCCGAGAGAGAGAGAGAAGAGAAAAAGAGAGAAAAAGAAGAGAAAAAGAAGAGAAGAAGAATGAGAGGAAGAATGAGAGGAGAAAAAGGGAAGAGATTGGAATTTTTTGCAAAATTTTCAAGGTAAAAGCTTGTCTTCGTTCCTTTTAACTCAAATATGTTTATTAAAATAAAGATTTATGAACTTGGAGTTTGGATTCAAAGACTTTTCTTAAGAAAAAGTTAGAAGAAAAATGGTTTGTTTAAAAAAAAAATGGGTCTTTGAACCAAAGTTGTGATTTTTGAGTTTGGGATGCAATTTTTGGTGTGGGTAACATTGATTTTTGTTAATATAATCAGTAGAAACTTGTATCTTTGAAGATTTGGAAAGATATTTTGAAATCAAGAAGAATTTTAGGAAAAAATATGAATTTTCGGGAAGAAAAATTATTGGAATCAGGGGACCCGGTTGATCGGAAAGGGTTTCTGGGCTATTCTGGAAGGACCCAGTTGATTGGGTCATAGATCAACAGGCAGAACTTTCTAGACATTTTCCTAATCGATTGGATCATGTTGATTTATGAAATTTTGAATTTTTCTTTTAGTTTTTGAATGTAAAACATTTCCAAAGTGATTTTAATGTTTACATATATTGGAAGTATGATTAAAGCACCTTTAAAATTGTTAGTATTAATGAGATTTTAGTGCTTTTTGAAACCAAAGAAGATGATTCGAAAAAAGAAATGAAAAAGGGCTTAATGATTTGATTTCATTGATTTTTATTTCGTGCAAAGTGCTCAATTAATATTTGAAGTGTGTAATTACCTTGGGGTTTTCTAGTATTCATTAATGATTGATAATTATGAGGGTTAGATGTTGTTTTACTCCTAGGTACAAGTGGTGAGTATCTTTGAAGAATAATGGAAGTACATTTAGTAAGCGTTGTAAATCAAACAACAAACATAAAGATTAAAAGTATATGAAAATGAATGAGTATGGAAACACTAATAATATTATAAAAATTATATATATGTATATATAAGGGTATAAAGGTATAAGAAACAAGTTTAGATATGCTACAAAGTATCTTAAGGAAAAGTGGAGATGTGAATGATTTAGTAAATGATTAAGGAAATACAATGGACATGAAATGTATAAGAAAGTAATTATGAGTAAAACTTTATGTATTTTTGTGTTTGAAAATTTGTGACGTGTATAGCTGTAATGGAAGTAACTGAATTGATTATTATGAGATGAGTATTTGATTGCTTGGGATTGAGGATTGTTTATCTTATGAGTTTAGTGACGTGATTGGTTGATGGATGATAAATTTAGAAGTTTGTTGGATTATGTATTGCATTTCATATTACATGATCTGTTCTAATAAGGGGGAGCATTGTGTAAGGTCAAAAACATTCATCTAACGAGGGGGATTGTTGGGTGAGGCCGAAAATGAAATTGAAAGTTGTTTATTGATTATATTTTTTTGTTGAGACGTATCGGTACTTAGGGAGACGTCACCGTTGTTATATGATGAGCCCAACGAGGGGTAGCAAAACGAAACGAATAAAGAAATATGAAATGAAATGATGAAAGAAAAGATTATGCATTGCATTACATCTCATTACATTCATCCCATGGATAACAGACATGTGTTATGATTAGCCTATAAGGGGCGTGTGTTGTGATTTGCCTAGTGAGGGGCAAATGTAAATGAAATGAATAAAGAATTGAGCATGTATTACATTGCATCCATTCCATGGATGATTGATGTATATGGTGATTGGCTCATGGGGGCATAAATTATGTTTGGCCTATGAGCAATGTAAGTTGTTGATATGTGCTTAAATATTCATATTTAAGCCCCTTAATTTACATTTGTTAAGTCATAGTTTATGTTAATTTAGTCCATTTTACTTCATCACTGTGTTTCACATGCTTTTGTAGGGTCTTGGAGAAAAAAAGAAGCATTTTTGGTACTTAAAGGAAGAAATCTGGAAATTCTGGAGCGGCTGCACGCCTCGGTATGATCGAGCGCACCAGTGCTCATGCGCACACAAAGAAGGCTCGAGCGCATCATTGCGATCGAGTGCACAATCTATACAATCGAGCGCACATGTATGGGCATGAATAGTAAAACGACAAAAACCTGTTTTGGAAATAGGATAGGTTTTGTTTTTTAGGAAGTTTAGGGTTTTCGGAGCCTTCTAAGGTTATTCAACCCTTATAAATACACTTGTAAAAACACAAAAAATGAGAGCTTCAGTGATAGGGGCTTAAATACCCTTAATTTACATTTTTTTAAGTCCTAGTTTATGTTAATTTAATCTATTTTACTTCATTGCTGTGTTTCACATGCTTTTGTAGGGTCTTGGAGAAAAAAAGAAGCATTTTTGGCACTTAAAGGAAGAAATCTGGAAATCCTGGAGTAGCTGCATGCCTCGGTACGATCGAGCGCCCCAGTGCTCATGCGCACACAAAGAAGGCTCGAGCGCATCATTGCGATCGAGTGCACAACTTATGTGATTGAGTGCACATGTACGAGCATGAACAGTAAAACGACAAAAACTTGTTTTGGAAATAGGATAGGTTTTGTGCATTAGGAAGTTTAGGGTTTCTAGAGCCTTCTAGATTTATTCAACCCCTATAAATACACTTGTAAAAACACAAACAAAGGAGAGCTTCGGAGTTTTAGAATCTCTTATTTTTGCTTGAAGTTGTAAGCTTTGGAGGGGAATTGATGACTCGTCTCCACAGTATTCTTCGGTTTTAATTTTTGATTTTAGTTTATGTTATAATGATGTTTATCATAGACAGCATGTGTAACTAACTTACTTATAGGGCTCGATTGAAGCCCCAATTATGCTTTCCCATATATATATTCATTGATTACCTTTGCCAATAGCTCTTATTATGATGCTTAACTTGATTAATGCCTGTGTTTATTTAAATTATTCATACGTGTGTGTCTGATCAACGTATGCATGTGGTATGATATTTGAAACACTCGCAACATCCAACATCGGTTAAAAATGCTTTGCAGTGCACCAGTATGCGCTCGAGCGCACCAGACTGCGATCAGGCGCACTCAAGCAGTATCCCACATCGAATTTGAAACACATTGTACTCGGGGAATTCCCCTATAAAAGCTCCATCTCACTTCATCATTCGGTTTGCAATCTGGAGGACTTCTGCTAGCATTCTGGTGGATCTTGAAGGCTTTGCTACCACGAGGGAAAGCGCCGCCTAATAGTGAGTGGAATTTCTCCCAATGTATAGTCAGTTTTAATTTATTTCTTTTTTAAGTTTTAAAGTTTAATGTTTAATACTTTTATTATGAACTTTAGTTTCATAATTATGAGAGGCTAAAATCTTCATCTAAGGTTGAAGATGAAGCCTCGCCATTATTTGGCATAATATTTTCAGATTTGTTTATACAATTATGATATTTTTTGTATAAATGTTTTGTTCAATTATTTAAGTAAAATCTTATAATTGATTGTTTTTAAATTGTTAAATTGGATATTCCTTGTGTTTTATTATACGGTGGATCATTCAAATTAGATTAGATTTCCTTTGTGATTTGTAAATTAAACGGATACATTGGATGATTTTGGTTTAATTTGGGTATTCGCCGTGATTTATATAATGGTGGATTCGTGGTATTTTTTGATTACTTTTATATAGAACATGAAAATATATGCTTTACTTTGGTGGGGTGGATTCAGAAACCTTAGTATCTTTATCATTTGTTTTTAAATCAATTTAGTTTAGTTTATTTTGTTTGCAACATACAATTACAAATTTTGAGCTAGGTTAAAATAGATTTAGTTTAGATAAAAATATATTTTCACAACGCAATTCCTTGTGGATTCGACCTCGCACTTGCACAACACTATATTGCAAACGACTCATGTGCTTGTGAGTAATTTAAAACTCACAACAAGTTTTTGGCGCCATTACTGGGGAGTTGTTTGGTTTGTGAAATTTTTGTCTGAATTGGTTTTATTTTTCTACTAGTTTAGTTAGTATTTTTTGTTTTATTTTTCTTTTGCAATTTTATTTTAGTTTATTTGTTTCTATTGACAATTGCCCATAAAAAATATAATAAATAAAATAAAAATTAGAAAAAATAAAAAAAAATGTGGATGAATCTAGCACTGGTTTCACAGTCTTTAGAGGTCACCTTTAAGGATTTCATGAAGATGACCGACCAGTCCATCAGTGCAGCCAATACATTCAATGTTGATAGTTGTTCCATCTGTGCTAGCCCTATGCATTTAGCACAGAATTGTCCATCTATGCCAGCTTTTATCGAGTATCCCATGGAACAAATGAATGCTTTCAATGACTGTCGGTGGCAATCAAATGGATCTTACTCCGAGACGTACAATCCAAGGTGGCGGAACCACCCTAATTTTTCATGGAAGCAGAACCAACTGATGAATCAAGGAGGAGCCCCTCATCATGCTCACAATCAATACTCTCCCAGATTTCCTCCACCAGTTCCAAGTTATGGTCACTCAACCCATCCAGCACCATCACTCGCTTACCAAGCTCCCACTAAAGCGCCAGCGTTGGTTTCACAGTCATTGGAGGATGCCCTCAATGATTTTAGGAAGATGATCGGCCAATCCATAAGCGAAGTGAGGCGTGCAACAATAGTAAACACCAAAGCAATTACCAAGCTCGAGAGTCAAATGGGTCAAATCGCAAGTCACTTGGGTGAAAGAGAGAAGGGAAAGTTCCCCAGTCAACCCGTGCCCAACCCAAAGGAACAATCTGCGGTTGGAAATTCATCAACTCTTACGCACTGGCAGGAACAAGTGCAATTAATAGTCACATTGAGGTATGGAAGACAAATGGATAATTAAGTGGAAGAGAACCCCGCTCTACAGCAAGGGCAAGAAAGTGGCAACAAGGAGAAGTGTGAGGACATTTTGGAGGCACACTTTGCTCAGTTTGGAGAGGATTTGGATTTGTATAAGTTACTTGAGCAAGTGAATGCTATTTTGGAGTCTGCTCCTTGGGAGAGCAGCGAGACGGAGGAGACTATGGATGAATCCCGCATTGAGGGACCCCTGGAAGCGTGCTTTGCTTAATTTGGAGAGGATTTGAATTTGGATAAAGTACTTGAGCAAGCAAATGCTATTTTGGAGTCTGCTCCTCGGGAGAGCAGTGAGATAGAGGAGAATACAGCACCTGAGCCCCTTAAGAAGGAACTTAAGCCTTTACCGGACAATCTTAAGTATGAGTTCCTAGGTCCAGTAGATTCTTTGCCTGCGATTATAGCTTCAGATTTGGTTGAGGCTCAAGAGGAGAAATTATTGGACATTTTAAGAGAGCATAAGGAAGCTATCAGCTAGACTAGTAAAGATATCAAGGGAATCAGCCCCTCGGTGGTGATGCACAAGATACATTTAGAGGAGAATGCCAAGCCATCGAGGGAGCCACAACAAAGGCTCAACCCATCTATACAAGAGGTTGTGAGGACTAAAGTGATAAAACTGTTGGATGCAGGGATCATTTATCCAATCTCTGATAGCAAGTGGGTGAGCCTGATTCATGTCGTGCTCAAGCGGGCTAGATTGACGGTAGTGAAGCATAAGGACAACGAGTTGGTGCCAACTCGTGCTCAGTCAGGATGGAGAGTGTGTCTAGACTACCGTAAGTTGAATGCTGCCACAAGGAAGGATCATTTTCCACTCCCATTTATTGATCAGATGGTGGAGCACTTAGCTGGGCATGCTTACTAATGTTGGGTCTGGCTGAAGATGTTAAACTTAGCGCTCATGGGAGGCACACCACAACATATCCTTTTTGTTTGTTTATTAATTTACGTATTTATTGTTACTGCTTATTTCTAGTATTTCTTTTGCTTTCTAGTCTGTATTTTTTCAGGGGCAATGTGTACTTCAGTTCAAGTTTGGGGGTATACTATGAGCCATGCCAGTCCAGTTAATTCTCCATCTTCCAGGTCAGCTTTTTCTATAATATTCACATATTGGGGACAATGTGTAATTTAAGTTTAGGGGTATGGGAGACACATTACACATATTTTGTCCTAATTTGTTGTTTTTTCTTTGTTTTAAAGAGAAGATAAATGCATGCTCATGTTGTTTTGAAATTTTTGTTTATCTAAACAAATACTGTAATGTGATGTCATTGGTGAGCTTAAAATTGTGAACACATGATTTGATGATAGAGTTTTAAAACTTTGTTACTTACTTTAGGCATTTGAGAATTCACATGTTTGATCTAATCTGATACGAACACATTAGCAAAAAATTGTGTGAGGTATGATATGTGGTTTTAATGTGTATGTTTCCTTATCTTAACTTAAACTGGATGACTTATTGGATAAACACTTGGGCATAGAAAAGCATAAAAAAAGAGAAAAAAAAAAACAAAAAATACTACTAATATTTATAATGATCATCATCAATAAACTTTCCACTGAGTAACTGGACCTCTTGCCTTAGTAAGCAATGAGTGTTCATGTCAAAAGGTGGGAATTTTATTCATAATGATCATTGCGAAACTTTCCGCTGAGTAACTGGACCTCTTGCTTCAGTAAGCAGTGAGCGTTCACGTCAAAAGGTGGAAATTTTGCTTGGTAGCATTAAGACCAATTTAGTTTTGTAGCCTTTTTTACTCGAGTTAGTAAGTTCTTAGGGGTGTCTTTACACCTAATGCCCTAAAACCATTTGGTTTGGGAGTCATTGACTCAACACTCGATATATGGGTCAATTAGAAAGCTTAAGGGAACTAAACATAGCAGAGTCTTATAATAAAAATAAATAAAATAAAACTATTCAATCGTTGTACATTCTGATGAGAAATTCTGTGAATCTTGAGACATGGAGACATTGTACATTGAAGTTATTTGGAAACCTCATATGTATATACTAATTCACTTTACACTGATTCAAGCTTGTGATATCTTAGCCTGCCTCTTGTAAGTAATTAGGTTTTAAAATTCTTATTCATTGCGAAGATGGGTTATATTTTTTAAGCTTGCTCATAAATGAATATCATGGTTTTGAGTGCTCCTTAAATTTTTGGATACTATAAGTGATGAACTTATCTTTATGTTCTTTGTTTTCCATTTAGTTTTTTTATTTATTTTGTTTTGCTAAGGGACTAGCAAAATGTAAGTTTGGGGGTATTTGATGAGTACCAAATATTGCATATTTTGGCCACTTAATTTACATTTATTAGCTTAGGAATTTGTTACTTTGAGTTGTTTTCGTTGTTTTGCAGGTTTACAAGCACTGGAAAAGGAGTTTCACTAAAATTGCCAAAATTGCCTGTACAGGTCAGTCATTTTTGTGGATTTTACTGTATTGATTCAGGAAGAACCATGAGATGAGCCATATATGCTTGGAAAGATCCGGAAGTCTATTTTCTGAGGAATTTTACGGTTCATAAAAATGATTTTTTTTAGAGAAAGTTATGGCAGTTTTAGTAGACAAAGGTCAAGCTGAAGAAGTCTAGTGTGCTCGAGCGCACCGGACTTGCGATCGAGCGCAAGTGTGCACTCGCGACATCCCACAACGGTTAAAAATACTTTGCAGTGCACCAGTATATGCTCGAGCACACCAGACTGCGATCGAGCGCACTCAGGCAGTATCCCACATCGAATTTGAAACAAATTGTACTTCGGGAATTCCCCTATAAAAGCCCCATCTCACTTCATCATTCGGTGTGCAATCTGGAGAACTTTTGCTAACATTATGGTGGATCTCGAAGGCTTTGCTACCACATGGGGAAGTGCCGCCCAACAGCGAGTGGAATTTCTCCCAATGCATAGTCAATTTTTTTTTTAAAGTTTTAAAGTTTAATATTTAGCACTTTTATTGTGAACTTTAGTTTCATAATTATGAGAGGCTAAAATCTTCATCTAAAGTTGAAGATGAAGCCCCGCCATTGTTTGGCATAATATTTTCATTTTTTTTATACAATTATGATATTTGTAGTATAAATGTTCTGTTCAATTATTTGAGTAAAATCTTATAATTGATTGTTTTTAAATTGTTAAATTGGATATTCCTTGTGTTTCATCTGCCGGATATGGCAGATCATTCAAATTAGATTGGATTTTCTTTGTGATTTGTAAATTAAACGGATACATTGGATGGTTTTGGTTTAATTTGGGTATTCTCCGTAATTTGTATAATGGTGGATTCATGGAATTTTTTGATTACTTTTATATAGAACATGAAAATATATGCTTTACTTTGGTGGGGTGGATTCAGAAACCTTAGTATCTTTATCATTTGTTTTTAAATCAATTTAGTTTAGTTTATTTTGTTTGCAACATACAATTACAAATTTGGAACTAGGTTAAAATAGACTTAGTTTAGATAAAAATATATTTTCACAACACAATTCCCTGTGGATTTGACCTCGCACTTGCACAACACTATATTGCAAACAACTCGTGCACTTGCGAGTAATTTAAAACTCACAACACCATACCTAACTCAGTGTTTAGGGAAATCAATAGCTTAAGGAGTAGATACCATGCCCTTAGGTTGGCAACCATTAGGTATTCATAGTAGGGCTAGACCATTAGCACATTACTCATTGGGAAAGTATGATTAGTGATGGATATCAAAGCCCTATAGTCTTATTATTACTAATATACACTCAACAATTATTTCTATCTTCTTATACTTAGAAACTGATTCTAAAACGAAATTCACCAATCCCTGTAGAAATAATCTCACATTTGCACACTTTGCTACTTTTGACCTTTTGCACTTGCAAGTAAAACTGTACAATTATTTACTTATTTATTTCGGTATATTTTTGCACGACAAGTTTTTGCCACAGTTGCCGAGGATTGCTCTTAAATTTCTTTTTAGAATTAATTTTTTTTCGTTTAATCATTATTATTTCTTTATCATTTTATTCCATTTTTTATCTCAAAGAAATTTTAATGTTTTTTTTATCTTATTTTTGTTTCAACCCTAATCGAATTCCTTTTTATTTTCTGTTTTAGGCACACCAGGAGAGCTTTCTGTGCCACTTGCGATCAAGTGCACCCTTCTGTGCGATCGAGGGCAATTTAGGCAGAGAGTTACTCGGGTAGCAATGTTTAACTGTTGCACTTAAGTGATTATCACCAATTCATGCACGGGCATCAATCCAAGCATCCAACATTCTTCCCCCTTGATACTGAGCTTAAGCGGACTATTTGACAAAGGCTTAGAGACAACTCCGAAGAGGTAGAAGAAATTGAGGAAGAAGTATCAATGGCGGAACAGATCAAAGATCAGCAACCTCTTGAGTGAAGGCCGATGAAGCAATCCTTCATCCCACGCAACTTTGATCAACCATCGTTTATTGCTTATCAACCTGAGGTGGAAGGCAACTATTACATATCTCCGTAAATATTGAGTGCATTGACTCACTTTAGGGGTACACCTAATGAGGATCCACACTTGCACCTTTGAGAGTTCTTCGATCTTTGCAAGTTCTAGCACATCCGAGGCTTAGACCAAGAAGGAATAAGGTTAATTCTTTTCCCTTTTTCCTTAAAAGATAATGTTAAACTGTGGTACAATTCATTGCCTGTAGTTTCTATTCACACTTGGGAGGAGTTAGCCAGTAAGTTCTTAAGGAAGTTTTTCCCAACCCAAAAGACAAGACAATTGAGGAAGGAGATTCAGTCCTTCCAACAAAAGGATGGAGACCTATTCTTCGAAGCATGGGGACACTTCAACGAGCTGCTACTCAAATGCCCACACCAAAAACCTACCTCAAGACGAACTGGTACAAGCTTTCTATGAAGGTTTGAGTGATACTAACAAAAGTATTGTTGATTAAGGTTGTGGAGGAGTGCTGATGGAGAAAAGCAGCGAGGAAGTCATGGAGCTCTTCGAAACCTTAAGTGAGCATACCCAGTAGTTCTCCTCTCGAGGTAGACATGTACCCAAGAGAAAAGATATGTATAAGGTAACCCTAAATGGAGGACACTCTCTCCAAATAGCTGTTGTGGAGAGGAAACTAGACCTACTTGTTAAGGCCATGACTGCTCAGAATGCATCACCAAACGCACCAGCTACAGCACTCCAGGTATGTGCGATATGTTCCCAATGTGATCACAATACTGATACATGTCCCTTGTATTCTTTTGCAAATCCGGAACAAGCAAATTACATAGGACCAAACAACTATCCGCCAAAGAACAATCCATATGCAAACACCTACAACCCTGGATGGCGGAATCACCCAAATTTTTCTTGGAGCAACAATCAGAACTAGCAAAGGTAGCAAAGAAACTCACAGCTAGCTGCTCACTCAGCTCCCAAAACAAAGAAAACTGACCTCGAAAGTCTTGTGAGGCAATTGGCAACTCAATAGCAACAACTAATGAGCTCACAAGATCAGTTCATGGCATATGAAAGATAATTCTGGACTGAACTAAGACAAACCATAGAAAAACATGAATAAGCCATCCAAAGGCTAGAGGTACAAATGGGATAATTGGCTAAAGAGCTAAGTGGCAGAAGACAAGGAGAGCTTCCGGCTTAAACATTACCTAACCCAGGGGGGCACCAGCAACTGAAGGCTATCACAACGCTAAAAAATGGTAAAGTCATAGGAACCGATGAGTCTGCAAAAGCATCCCAAGAGAAACCATCAGCATCAAAGGTAAGTGCGACGGAGAAGGTGAATGCACCACCCTTCCCACAAAGGTTAGTCAAACAAAATAAAGAAAATAAACTGCTTGATATCTTTGAAACCTTGCAGAAAGTAGAAATAAATATTCCCTTATTAGATGCAATTCAACAAATACCTGCTTATGCTAAATTTCTAAAAGATTATTGCACTCACAAGAGAAAGTTTCAAGAACATGAGACTATAGCCTTAACTGAAGAGGTAAGTGCTGTGTTATTAAGAAAACTTCCACCAAAACTGAAAGATCTAGGTAGTTTTACTATTCCCTATAGCATAGGTGATCAGTTGTTTGAGTGAGCATTACTAGATTTGGGAGCGGGTGTAAATTTGTTACCATACACAGTATTCGAAACCCTAGGTTTGGGGGAGCTACAACCGACTTCCATTACCTTGCAGTTGGCAGATAGAAGTATCAAAAGACCTAGGGGTATTCTTGAGGATGTCCTAGTTAAGGTAGGAGAAATCATTTTGCCTGCTAATTTCATCGTGCTAGATATGGAGGAATGCTCTATGTCATTACCCTTGCCCATCATATTAGGGAGACCCTTCATGAGAACTCCCGATACTAAGATTTGTGTGAAAAAAAGCATAGTGAGTATGAAGATCAATGGTGAGAAAATAGAATTTAAAATATTTAATGCATTAAAACTAACTCAAGATGATATAGAATGTTTTAATGTATATATGATGCAAAGTTTTGTTGAGCAATCTTTTCAGGTAGTGCACATTGATCCATTAGAGACTACTATCACTCATAGCTTGACGACAGTGGATATTGAGCAAGAACCTGAAGATGTTACTGATGACATCATCAAAGTTGTGCACCACCTTGAAGCCTCTCCAAAACACTCAAGTAAGTATGCTTCTCCATTTAAATCTCTCATACCTACTAATACTACTCTTCTGCCTTCCATTGTCCAGGCACCAACTTTGGAACTGAAGCAGCTACCCGAACATCTCACTTATGCTTATTTGGGGGAGAATAAGACTTTACCTATAATCATGGCTACTAATTTGAGTAGTGGAGAAGAAGAAAAATTATTAAGAGTTCTTAGGGAGCATAGATCTGCCATTGGATGGACCATTGCTGACATTAAGGGGATAAGTCCAGCCAAGTGCATGCATAGTATCTACCTTATGGATGAAGCAAGGCCCACTTGAGATGCTCAAAGAAGACTTAACCCACACATGAAAGAGGTAGTAAAGGCCGAGGTATTAAAATTGCTAGATGTTGGCATTATCTACCCCATCTCATACAGTAAATGGGTAAATCCGGTCCAAGTGGTTCCGAAAAAGAGTAGGATTACTGTTGTGAAAAACGAAAATGAGGAGCTCATACCTACAAGAAAAACAACTGGTTGGAGAGTATGTATCGATTACCAGAGGTTGAACAAAGTAACCAGAAAATATCATTTCTTCTTGCCATTCATTGATCAGATGTTAGAAAGATTAGCCGGTCACAGCTATTACTGCTTCTTGGATGGGTACAGTGGATATAACCAAATTGCCATAGCACCCGAGGATCAAGAAAATACTACCTTCATATGTCCTTTCGGTACATTTGCTTATCGAAGAATGCCATTCAGTTTATGCAACGCACCAAAGATGTATGATGAGCATATTTTCCGATATGGTGGAGAAATACATTGAGGTATTCATGGATGATTTCAGTGTCTTTAGTTCTAATTTTGATGAATGCCTAAATCATCTAGAGAGTGTCCTAAAGAGATGTGAAGAGAGTAACTTAGTGTTGAATTGGGAAAAATGTCACTTTATGGTTCAACAATGCATAGTGTTGGGTCATTCCACCTCCAACAAAGGTATTAAGGTAGACAAGGCTAAAATAGACATCATTTCAAAACTGCCTCCTCTTCTCTCAGTCAAAGGCATTAGAAGTTTCCTTGGACATGCCGGTTTCTATAGAAGATTCATCAAGGATTTCTCCAAAATCTCGAGGCCTTTTTGTGCATTGTTAGCTAAAGATACCAAGTTTGAGTGGACTGATAACTGTATGAAAGCTTTCAACACATTGAAGGATGTTTTCACCTCTGCTCCAATAATGATGGCACCAGATTGAAATCTTCCATTCGAATTGATGCGCGATGCTAGTGATTTTGTTTTGGGAGCTGTCTTAGGTTAAAGAGTCAATAAGGTACCTTATGCTATTTACTATGCTTTTAGAACTTTAAATGATGCTCAGCTTAACTATTCAACTACTGAAAAGGAATTGTTAGCTGTTATTTTTGCTTTAGAGAAGTTTAGATCCTATCTTATTGGCTCTAAAGTCATTGTATTCACTGATCATACTGCTTTGAGATATCTGTTTTCTAAGAAAGATGCAAAGCCTAGGTTAATCAAATAGGTACTCTTATTGCAAGAATTTGATTTGGAGATCAAAGACAAGAAAGATAGTGAAAATGTGGTTGCAGATCATTTATCAAGGCTACCTTATGAGAATGATAATAATGAGCTACCTTTGAATGAGAACTTCCCTGATGGACAACTGTTTGCACTAGAGGTAAAACTTCTATGGTATACTGATATTGTCAATTATCTAACTGCTAAGGTTTTTCCCTCAGGTATAACCACACAAGGAAAGAAGTGGCTGATATCTATGTCTAGACACTACCATTGGAATGACCCTTACCTCTTCAAATTCTGCCTCGATCAAATCGTCAGACGGTGTGTCTCAGAAAAGAAACACTTGAGCTTATTACAACACTACCATCAATTTGCTTGTGGAGGACATTTTGGGGCTAAGCGAACAACTCTTAAGGTATTACAATCTGGTTTTTATTGGCCTAATATGTTTAAAGATGCCTTCTTCTTTTATAGCTCATGTGATAGATGCCAGCGGATAGGTAACATCTCTTCCCAAAATCAGATGCCCCTACAGAATATTCATATCGTAGAACTTTTTGATGTATGGGGCATTGATTTCATGGGTCCATTTCCTAACTCCTTTGGTTATTTATATATTCTTGTGGGTGTGGATTATGTGTCCAAATGGGTCGAGGTTGTCCCCTCAAAGACTAATGATCACAAAGTGGTTATAAGGTTTCTACAGGCTAACATCTTTACCTGGTTTGGGACTCCAAAAGCAATCATCAGTGACGGCAGCAACCATTTTCATCATCACTCCTTTGCCACACTACTAAGAAAATATGGGATCACTCATAAAGTTGGCACTCCATATCATCTTCAAACCAGTGGCCAAGTAGAGATAAGTAACCGAGAGATCAAAGGAATCCTAGAGAGGACTGTGAAGCCTAATTGGAAGGATTGGTCTTTGCACCTAAACGATGCTCTATGGGCATATCGGACAGCTTATAAAACTCCAATTGGCATATCTCCATACTGCCTAGTATTGGGGAAAACATGCCATCTCCTGGTAGAATTAGAGCATCGAGCATATTGGGCCATAAAGCAGTTCAATTTTGATATGAAACAAGCGGGAGAGAAGAGGAAGCTGCACTTAAATGAGCTAGAGGAACTGAGGTATGATGCCTATGAGAACGCCAAACTCTACAAAGAACGGACAAAAGCATGTCATGATAAACAACTGGTTAGGAAAGAGTTTCATGTGGGATAAAAGGTATTGCTATACGACTCAAGATTAAGACTGTTTCTAGGCAAACTCTAGTCCCGATGGTATGGTCTGTATGTGGTCACCAAGGTTTTTCCTCATGGGGCTTTGGAGGTCCTTGGTCCCAACGAAAATCAGCCCTTCATAGTAAATGGACACAGAGCCAAACCATACCTTGATATTAACTTACCTTCTAGAGATGAGGACTTGGTGCTTCAATTTATCCAGCATGAAGCTGAACCAAGAGCACTTGAGCCACAAGGGGTAGGCTCTAAGTGCCCCCTCTAAAGGGAGTAGCACTAAGGATACTATAGAGTGCTTAAGAAATTTGTACTTTCGTACCAATATAACTCAAGCACCTCTATCGAGGTTAGTGGTATTGAGACCACTAAAGTCCGGTATTGTTGTATCGTTACTAATTCTTCTCTTTGTTTATTTCAATCCTTTTATATTACTCACTATCAGTTTTTTCTACACTGCGATCGAGCGCACTAAATAGTGTGCTTGAGTGCATTTCTGCCCTGCACTCACTTGTACACGAGCGCATCACCCTATGCACTTGCACATAAGTGTAATCGAGTACACTTCACATGCACTCAAGCGCACTCGTGGCAGAGAAGGCACGTGAGGGTGTTTAAGCACACTCAGCTCACAAACCCATTCCCCCCTATGCTCAAACTCACAAATGCACCCAGAATACTCTCCCTCGCACTCTTACCTTCAAACATCTCTTTCGCCCATCCTCTAACCTAACTCACAAACAAAATCCTCCACTACAACCATCCCTTTACAACCGCACACCACCCTACGGCTAAGCTACCACCCCCTCCTTCCCCATCGCACACTCATTCCATTTCTACATACACAAGGTATACCCGTCTTGTTCTAATGAGTCACACTCCAATACATATGGTTCTTGATCTTTAATTTACATTTTCATTCTATATATATGTTTATCTTATGTGTTGATTGGTTATTATCATGTTTACTGGAGGTTAGGAATAATTATTTACCCACAATACCATAGCTTGGTTTTCTGTCGCACATAAGCTACTCGACAAAAAGCTTGACCGTGTGCGATTGAGCGCACTACAAACTGCGATCAAGCACAGAGCACAGTGCGATCGAGCATAGAGATTTGTGATCGAGCGCAAATTACTCAAAAACCAGAGTCAACATGTCAAAATAGTCTGCCTCCACCTCCTATGCTTCGAGTAGCCGTGCCCAGTCATCCCGACCAAGTTTTGCACAAAGAGAGCTATTGTTTGAGACCACTTTCAACATCGATGAGGTCTTCCAACACATGGACACCACTGAATGGGCAGTCCAACCATTTAAATATCGGGGACTGAAAAGGCTGTTCAAGCCGGTTTGCTCGACTGCTTACACCCAGCTTATAGTCCAGTTTTATGAGAACATTTCATTCGGCTGCAGCAGGCCGGGAATCTTGACTTCTTCAGTCCAAGGCACATCAATACAGGTGACCAGTGCCGACAAAGCTGCTGCTCTTCACTGCTGTGATGAGTCTCCTCCGGAGGACACAAATATAGAGGAGCAACCAGAGTCTTTTGCTTTGTCCACGATCATTGAGGACATATGCACTGGCCAGTACGCCGATAGGCAAAACAACATGACGAGTTGATCAAAGTTGCCTCCACGGCTCTGGCTCATGAGCACCATCCTCCAGCGTAATGTGTGCCCATTGGGGCATAAAACACAGAGGAGAGACCAGTTTCTACAGACATTATATGCTTTCCACAGAGGCCACTGGTACTCTATCCCAGCTGTCATTTGGCGTCAGCTGCATAAATTTTAGAATCATGTCCATGGCTGCCAGACCACCCCGGTCAATGAATGGGGGCTCCCATTCCTATTCCTACTGTCATACATCCTCAAGAAGAAAGGGACTAAGGGGACCACCAGCGACGGACCAATGCGAGAGCATCCTTTCTTTGGGCAGGCTCAGTGGACAGAGAGCCTGTCGCACTTGCCTCGCAGACTACCAGCACCTGCACCTACAGTTGAGAGGGTTGAGGAGGACCATATGGAGACAGAGACCCCTGCAGTTAGCCTATTGCGAGAGGAGGACCATCCAGACATGGGACCCACTGAGTCTCAGCACTTTCTCGCTGAGCTGTCCTCCTTTCGAAGTGAGGTCTCTGCAGCTACATCACTAGTGCACCAGCGTATAGATGGTTTGGAGGCACAGTTTGCATGACAGGAGGCAATATTACAGGTCATCCTCGATCGCCTACCTCCTGCACCCAGAGTACCTCTTCGACTGCACCACCAGATGACCAGCAGTGAGAGGATACCCCGTCTGGCTGAAGACATTAAACTTAGCGCTCATGGGAAGCACCCCACAGCATATCCTTTTTATTTTCTTTCTCGTATTGTCTTTCATTTTTAATTAGTATTTACTGTTTCGTATTAATATTCCTTGTTTTTCGGTTTTATGTTTGTTTCTTCTTTTTCAAGGACAGAGTGAGTGCATCCAGTTGAAGTTTGGAGGCATGCTACGAGCCTCGTCAGCCATATATTTCTCCATCTCCTAAGTCAGATCCTTCCATGCTATTCACACATTGAGGACAATGTGCAATTTAAGTTTGGGGGTATAGGAACACACTCACACGCCCACTATGTCCCAAATTTTTGTTTTTATAGATAAATGCATGTTCATACTCTTCTAAAAATTTTGGGTGATCTAAACAAAACATCATGATTTGACTTCATAAGTGAGCTTAAAACCTTAAACACATGGGCTAATAATTAAGTTTTAAACCTTATTCACTTACTTTTAGGCATTTAAGGATTCACAAGTTTGACGTAAACTAACACGAGCACATTAGCACATAATTGTGTGGGGTATGACATGTAATTTTAATATGTATGTTTCTTCGGCTTGACTGTGAACCAGATGACTTGTTAGATTCACACTTGGTATAGGAAAATAGAAGAAAAAAAATTGTTATTGCTAAAAAAGAAAAGTGCTCCTAATGATCAGTAAACAAACTTTTCATCGAGTAATTGGCCCTCTTGCCTCAGTAAACAGTGAGTGTCACGTCAAAATGTGAGAATTTTGCTCATAATGATCATTAAAAAGAACTTTCCACCGAGTAACTGGCATTCTTGCCTCAGTAAGAAGTGAGTGTCATATCAAAAGGTGGAAATTCTGATTGGTAGCATTAAGACCAGTTAGTTTCGTAGCCTTTTTGACTCGAGTTAGTAAGTCCTTAGGGGTGTCTTTACACCTAATGCCCTAAAACCATTTGATTTAGGATTCATTAGCTAAACGCTCGCTAAATGAGTCAAATAGAAAGCTTAAGGGAACTAAACTTGGCAAAAATCTTACAATAAAATAAAAGAAGAAAAACTATGTTGTTTTTGTTCATTCTAATAGGAAATTTGGTGAATCTTGAGACATCGAAACACTATACATTAGAATTATTTGGAAACCTAATCTTTTATGTGCTAGTTAACCACACACTAAAGTCAAACTTATGATGTCTTAACCTGCCTCATGAAAGTGATTTGCGTTCAAAACTCTTATTCATTGCAAAGATGTGTTTGTACTTATTAAGCTTGCTCATAAATGCACATCATGGTTTTGTGTGATACCTAAACTTTTGTGGACACCATGAATATTGGATTTATCTGTGTCTCTTTATTTTTTTCATTTTAATTTTTTGTTTTGTATTGCTAAGGGACTAGCAATATGTAAGTTTGGGGGTGTGATAGGTTCTTAATACTCATATTTATGCCCGTTAATTTACATTCGTTAGGTCCTAGTTTATGTTAATTTAGTCTATTTTACTTCATCTCAGTGCTTCACATGCTTTTGTAGGGTTTTGTAGAAAAAAAGAAGCATTTTTGGCACTTTAAGGAAGAAATCTGGAAATCCTGGAGTAGCTCCATGCCTCGGTACGATCGAGCGCACCAGCGCTCGTGCACACACAAAGAAAGCTCGAGTGCATCATTGCGATCGAGCGCACAACATATGCAATCGAGAGCACATGTACGGGCATGAACAGTAAAACGGCAAAAACCTATTTTGGAAATAGGATAGGTTTTGTGTTTTAGGAAGTTTAGGTTTCCAGAGTCTTCTAGGGTTATTCAACCCCTATAAATACACTTGTAAAAACATAAACAAAGGAGAGCTTCGGAATCTTATAATCTCTTATTTTTGCTTGAAGTTGTAAGCTTTGGAGAGGAATTGACGACTCGTCTCCATAGTATTCTTCGGGTTTTATTTTTTAGTTTTAGTTTATGTTATAATGATGTTTATCATAGACAGCATGTGTAACTAACTTACTTATAGGGCTCAATTGCAGCCCTAATTATGCTTTCCCATATATATATATATATATATATATATATATATTTATTGATTACTTTCGCCAATAGCTCTTATTATGATGCTTAACTTGATTAATACTTGTGTTCATTTAAATTCCTCATATGTGTGTGTCTGATCAACGTATGCATGTGGTATGAATTAGTTAGTTAGATCAATTTAGATGACCAAGTCATGGGTCTGATAATAGTAACAAAAGATATCCACACCGGATTCTTGTGTTAATCAACATGGGAAACCGGGAGTAGATACCATACCCTAGGTCTTATGTGGTTGTTAATTTCCACAAATCTTATGCTCTCTTAAGGAACAACTCAGTAGATACCATGCTGAATCCCTTAAGAAAGAAAATAGTTAGAGTAGATACCATGCCTAACTCGGTGCTTAGGGAAATCAATAGCTTAAGGAGTAGATATCATACCCTTAGGTTGGCAACCATTAGGTATTCATAGTGGGGCTAGAGTATTGGCACATTACTCATTGGGAAAGTATGATTAGTGGTGGATATCAAAATCCTATGATCTTATTATTACTAATTCACACTTAACAATTATTTCTATCTTCTTATACTGAGAAACTGATTCTAAAACGAAATTCACCAATCCCTGTGGAAATGATCTCGCACTTACACACTATGCTACTTTTGACCTTGTGCACTCGCAAGTAAAACTATAAAATTATTTACTTATTTATTTAGGTATATTTTTGCAAAACAGTTGTGGTTGGCCCATGAATGGCATATGATGTGATTGGTTTAATGAAAGATATATGGATATTAGTTTCTTATGATATTGAAAATTATTGAGATTAATGTTATAAATGAATAGTTTCCACTAGTGATATGTATAATACATTAATATTATATTTCATATGAATATTGAAATATATGTATAATCCCTTGTAATGATTGTTACCTTCTATGAGAAATAGCAACTAAAGTATCCGAAAATGTTTATATTTGTACTTATATTATAAATTACAAGTTAATAAAGAATGGCCAATACAATGAAACTTAGAAGATATAAGTTATATTATACCTATAGCTACAAAATGATTTATATGGTAAGGTTGAATCTAAATAATTAATTTCAATACAATTACTTCTAGTAATGTGTTCTTCACAGAGCTTTTTACCTCACCCCTTTTTTTTTACTAACCTTTCAGGATAATGTCAGATAGCTTGGTTTCAAATTGAAAGAAGTTTTCAGAGAGATTTTCGTCCATGGCATCCTCATCTCTTTAGTATTTGGAAGCCCAAGTTTTTTTCAAAATATAGTAAATTGTAAAAGTGTTCAAGTTAGTTGAAATTGAGAAAGTTTCATCTTTTTTTGTAAAACTTTGAGAGTTAGTTCAATATATTTACAAGTGTCTTGTGTAAATTGTGATGTTTGAAAATAATGTTGTTTGTCTTGTAAATTTGTATGTTTGCATATCGGCCAGCATGCTTGAAGCTGAAATGTGATGATACTTCCTCTAGTAGGGCCCACCTGGGGATGGATAGTTACATTTTTGGTATCAAAACTTTAGGTTTAAGTTCTTGTATACTTGGTTGCATGATGAATGGTGCATGGGATGGTTATAGGAAGTTGATTGTGTAGAATTAGAGATGATGCCATTTAGGAACTGAAACCAGCAATGGTTTAGGTGGGGGTAATATGTCTTGAGCTTTAAGTTCAGTAGACTTGTGTGTGATTTTTGTGTGAATTTGATGTTGTTTGAAGTAACTTGTGATGTTTATAAATTTCTTACCTGATGCTTTTTTTTAATGAAAATTGTTGGTGTGATTACTTTAATATGATGATGGTAAACTGCTTAATGCGATGAAGTATTTAATTGACGTGTTGTTAAGCATTAATATGTGGTTGGTGGTTTGATGATGATGTTGAAAGGCGAAAGATGAGAAAATGACCTTTGAAGAGTTTAAATTATTTAAAAGTTTTATTGTGGTTGATGCATTTGTTGGCAATTTATTAATGAGATACTAGTTGAAAAAGAATTGGACTTATTATTAAGATTGATCTTCCCTAATGATATGAGTTGAATTAATTGTATTGAGCTAGTGAACTAAATTAATTTACATCGGAACTTTTGTTTTAATTATTATTCTTTATATTGTTGTGCTAAAGTGCTGATGATTAATGATTGTGTAATTATTATGTGGTATTGGTTCAAGAAATAGTTGTTGTAAAATGTAGACTCGAATCAGAAGAATCCATAAGTAGTAGGTTTGTGTGTGAGTACTTAGATGTTGAGTATGGGGAAAAAAGCAGTTGATTAGGTATTGAACTAAAGTACTTTAAAGGTTGGATTGTGAGTATATTAGAAATTTGGAATGGTTTGAAAAAAATGGATATAAGTAACAATTCATAGAATTTGTTAGTATGTTATTAGGAAGTGAGACTTGCAAAGGGTGATTAAAGTATAGGTAAGAGTATAGATGGATTTATGAGTATAAAAAGGACTAGGAGTAAATTATTGGTTAAGTGGTTAGTGCTGGTTGAAGGAGTTTAAGATTTTTGCTTTATTAGAGGATGTAAATTTGAAGAAGGCTCTTGGTATCTAGTGAGAGGTAAGCAATGATAAGCCAAGGTATTTGAAGTACTTGAAAAGCTAAGGAATGTGGATGACTTATTTTAGCCGTAGTTGAAGTACTAGAAAGGTTCATGACTACTGAAAGTACGATGTATATATGCAGCAAAGGAAATGTTAAGAAGGTGTATTATTAGAGATCAAGAGTTTAGTAAGATATATGAGTATTAGAATAATTATGGTGAAAGAGAAATATGTTTGGAATATGGGACTAAGGGTTTGTGGTATAAGTAAATGATAGAAGAATTAAGATTGAGGCAATTAGCTTTAACCCTCACGATGGTTAATACTAAGGACTTGACAATTTTCAGTATTAGTGTAAAATGAGAAATTGTATGAGAAAAGTTAGTAATTGAAGAATCAATGAAGTTAGGGGTGCACTAGAAAAGGAAAGAATTGGGAGAAATTATTAATGGAGAAGATAATTAGAAAGAGTAAGTGTGACTAAATGTTTAAAACCGTAAAGAAGGATAATATAAAGTGAAGGGAAGATCTTAAACAAACGAAGAAGTTAGTGAAGCATGAAGGAGATGAGAATGTATTTTTGTTAAGTGTATGAGAGGAAATAGCAATCATAGATGGATTAAGAGGTACCTTTTGAAGAATAGTGTAGATTGTATGATATGAGTATGAAATACTTTATTCGGGGACATTTAGTAATAGTAAATTAAATGAAATTATTAGATTTCGATGTATGATGAGTGCCAAATATTGCATATTCTGACCCCTTAATTTACATTTGTTAGCTTAGGAATTCGTTACTTTGAGTTGTTTTTCATTGTTCAAGCTTGGAAAAGAGTTTCACTAAATTGCCAGAATTGCTCGTACAGATTAGCCATTTTTAAGGATTAAACTGTATTGATTTAGGAAGAACCAAGAGATAAGTATATATGCTTGGAAAGATTCAGATGTCTATTTTCTGGGGAATTTTACGGATCAATAAAATGATTTTTCTAGAGAAAGTTATAGCAGTTTTAGTAGACAAAGGTCAGGCTGTGCATGATTTCAGTGTGACAGATCAGCCATTTTTTAGGATTTAACTATATTGATTCAGGAAGAACCAGGAGATGATCCATATATGCTTGGAAAGATCTGGATTTCTATTTTTTGAGGAATTTTACGGATCAATAAAATAATTTTTCTAGAGGAAGTTATGGCAGTTTTAGTAGACAAAGGTAAAAGAGCAAAAGCTGGAATCTGCAGTATCCCACATCGGATTGGAAACACATTGCACTTGTGATGTCTCCCTATATAAGCCCCTCTTCACTTCATCTTTAGTGTGCAATTCCTTGTGCCATTTGGTGTAATCTGGTGGACGTCTGCTAGATTTCTGGTGGATCCCGAAGGCTTTGCTACCACGAGGGGAAGTGCCGCCCAACAGCGAGTGAAATTTCTCTCATGTATAGTCAGTTTTAGTTTACTACTTTTTTTAGTTTAATTTTTAGCACTTTTATTATGAACTCTAGTTTTATGATTATGAGTGGCTAAAATCTTCAACTAAGGTTGAAGATGAAGCCTCGCCGTTGTTTGGCATAATAGTTTCAGATTTGTTTATACAATTCTGATGTTTTTTTTAGTATAAATTTTTTGTCAATTATTTGAGTAAAATCTTATGATTGATTGCGTTTAAATTGTTCTGTTGGATATTCCGTGTGTTTCATCTGATGGATACATCAAATTGTTTTTGATTAAATTGGATTTCCTTTGTGATTTGTTAAAAACGGATACATTGGATGCTTTTGGTTTAATTGGAATATTTGTTGTTTTTTGTTTTAAGTTGGATTCATGGAATGTTTTGATAGGCTATTTTTAGAACATGAAGATATATGCTTAACTTTGGTGGGGTGGATTCAGAAACCTTAGTGTCTTTATTATTAGTTTTAAATCAATTTAGTTTAGTTTTTATTTATTTTGCAACATATAATTCGCAATTCGGAACTAGGTTAAGATAGGTTAGTTTAGATTAAATTACATTTTCTCAACGCAATTCCCTGTGGATTCGACCTCGCACTTGCACAACACTATATTGCAAATGACTCGTGCGCTTGTGAGTAATTTAAAACTCACAAGTTTTTGGTGCTGTTGCCCGGGAGTTGTTTGGTTTGTGAAAATTAAATTTTTGGTCTGAATTGATTTTATTTTTCTAGTAGTTAGTTAGCAATTTTTGTTTGATTTTTCTTTTTGCAATTTTGTTTTATTTTAATTGTTTCTATTTGCATTGGCCTATAAAAAATAAAAAAAATATAGATATATAAAAAAAATTTAAAAATGTGGATGAATCCAGCGCCGGTTTCACAGTCTTTAGAGGACACCCTCAAGGATTTCATGAAGATGACCAGCCAGTCCATCAATACAACTAATATATTCAATGTTGATAGTTGTTCCATCTGTGCTAGTCCTATGCATTTAGCACAGAATTGTCCATCTAAGCCGGCTTTTGTCGAGTATCCTATGGAACAAATAAACGCTTTCAATGACTATTGGTGGCAATCAAATGGATCTTACTCCAAGACATACAATCTAGGGTGGCGGAACCACCCTGATTTTTCATGGACGCAGAACCAATTGATGCATCAGGGAGGAGTCCCTTATCATGCTCACAATCAATACCCTCCCAAATTTCCTCCTACAGTTCCAAGTTATGGTCACTCAGCCTATCCAGCACCATCACCCGCTTACCATGCTCCCATTCAAGCGCTAGTGTCGGTTTCACAGTCATTGGAGGATGCCCTCAATGATTTTAGGAAGATGACCGACCAATCCATAAGCGAAGTAAGGAGTGCAACAATAGTAAACACCCAAGTGATTGCCAAGCTAGAGAGTCAAATTGGTCAAATCGCGAGTCACTTGGGTGAAGGAGAGAAGGGAAGGTTCCCTAGTGAACCTGACTCTAACCCGAAGGAATAATTTGCAGTGGGAAATTCATCAACTCCTATGCACGGGCAGGAACAAGTGCAATTGATTGTCCCATTGAGGTCTAGGAGACAAGTGAACAATCAAGTGGAAGAGAACCCAGCAATGCAACAAGGGCAAGAAAGTGGCAACAAGGAAAAGAGAGATGCTGAGCCATCTACAGCCACACCTATTATTAAGGATCTCCCTAGGTCGTTTGTAGCTAAAGCGCCTTACCTTGAGAGATTACAAGCGCCCAAAAAAGGACGGTCTGAGCACATTCTAGAGGCATGCTTTACTCAGTTTGGAGAAGATTTGGATTTAGATAAGTTACTTGAGCAAGTGAATGCCATTTTGGAGTCTGCTCCTCAGAAGAGCAGTGAGACGGAGGAGACTATGGGTGAATCAAGCATTGAGGACCCCCTGGAGGCATGTTTTGCTCAGTTTGGAGAGAATTTGGATTTGAATAAGTTGCTTGAGCAAGAAAATGCTACTTTGGAGTCTGCTCCTCAAAAGAGCAATGAGACAGAGGAGACCGCAGCACCTGAGCCCCTCAAGAAGGAACTTAAGCCTTTATTGGACAATATTAAGTATGAGTTCTTAGGTCCAGCAGATTCTTTGCCTGTGATTATAGCTTCAGATTTGGTTGAGGCTCAAGAGGAGAAATTATTGGACGTTTTAAGAGAGCACAATGAACCTATCAGCTGGACTATTGAGGATATCAAGGGGATCAGCCCCTCAGTGGTGATGCACAAGTTACATTTGGGGGAGAATGCCAAGCTATCGAGGGAGCCACAAAGAAGGCTCAACCCAGCTATACAAGAGGTTGTGAGGACTGAAGTGATAAAGCTGTTGGATGTAGGGATTATTTATCCAATCTTTGTTAGCAAGTGGGTGAACTCGATTCATGTCATGCCCAAGAGGGCTGGAGTGACGGTAGTGAAGAATAAGGATGATGAGTTGGTGCCAATTCGTGTTCAGTCAGGATGGAAAGTATGTATAGACTACTGTAAGTTGAATTCTGCCACAAGGAAGGATCATTTTCCACTCCCATTTATTGATCAGATGGTGGAGCGCTTAGCTGGGCATGATTACTAATGTTGGGTCTGGCTGAAGACGTTAAACTTAGCGCTCATGGGAGGCACCCCATAGCTTATCATTTTTGTTTACTTATTATTTTACATATTTATAATTAATGTTTGTTTCCAGTATTTTTGTTTTCCAGTCTTTATTTTTCAGGACAACGCGTACTTCAGTTCAAGTTTGGGGGTATGCTATGAGCCATACCAAGTCCAGATAATTCTTCATATCCCAGGTCAACTCTTTCCATATTATTCACACATTGGGGTCAATGTGTAATTTAAGTTTAGGGGTATGAGAGACACATTACACATACTTTGTCCTGATTTGTTGTTGTTTTTCTTCATTTTAAAAAAAAAAATAAGAAGGTAAATGCATGCTCATGTTATTTTGAAATTTTAGTTAATCTAAACAAATATTATGATGTGATTTCATTGGTGAGCTTAAAATTTTGAACACACGATTTGATGATAGAGTTTTAAAACTTTGTTACTTACTTTGGGCATTTCAGAATTCACATGTTTAAACCAATCTAACATGAGCACATTAGTACAAAATTGTGTGAGGTATGACATGTGATTTTAATGTGCATGTTTCCATGACTTAATTAAAACTGGATGACTTGTGGGATTAACACTTGGGCATAGAAAAGCATACAAGAAAGAAAAAAAAATAATGATCATTATCAATAAACTTTCCACTGAGTAACTGGACCTCTTGCCTCAGTAAGCAATGAGTGTTCACGTCAAAAGGTGGGAATTTTATTCATAGTGATCATTGCGAAATTTTTCGCTGAGTAACTAGACCTTTTGCCTCAGTAAGCAGTGAGTGTTCACGTCAAAAGGTGGAAATTTTTCTTGGTAGTATTAAGGACAGTTTAGTTTCGTAGCCTTTTTTACTCGAGTTAATAAGTCCTTAGGGATGTCTTTACACCTAATGCCCTAAAACCATCTGGTTTGGGAGTCGTTGACTCAACACTCGATACATGGGTCAATTAGAAAGCTTAAGGGAACTAAACATAGCAGAGCTTTATAATAAAAATAAATAAAATAAAACTATGCCATCGCTGTCCATTCTGATGAGAAATTCTGTGAATCTTGAGATATGGATATATTGTACATTGAAATTATTTGGAAACCTCATCTGTATATGCTAATTCACTTTACACTGATTCAAGCTTGTGATGCCTTAGCCTGCCTCTTGTAAGTAATTAGATTTTAAAATTTCTATTCATTGCGAAGATGGGTTATATTTTTTAAGTTTGCTCATGAATGAATATCATGGTTTTGAGTGCTCCTTAAATTTTTAGATACCATGAGTGATGAACTTATCTTTATGTTATTTATTTTCCGTTTAGTTTATTTATTTATTTTTATTTTGTTTTGCTAAGGGACTAGCAAAATGTAAGTTTGGAGGTATTTGATGAGTGTCAAATATTACACAATTTGGCCCCTTAATTTACGTTTGTTAGCTTAGGAATTCGTTACTTTGAGTTGTTTTTCGTTGTTTTACAGGTTTACAAGCTTGGAAAGGAGTTTACTAAATTGCCATAATTGCTCGTACAGATCAGCCATTTTTGATGATTAAACTGTATTGATTCAGGAAGAACCAGGAGATGAGCCATATATGCTTGGAAAGATATGGATGTATATTTTCTAAAGAATTTTACGGATCAATAAAATGATTTTTCTAGAGAAAGTTATGGCAGTTTTAGTAGACAAAGGTCAGGCTGTACATGATTTCAGCGTGACAGATCAACCATTTTTGAGGATTTAACTACATTGATTTAGGAAGAACTAGGAGATGAGCCATATATGCTTGGAAAGATCCGGATTTCTATTTTCTGGGGAATTTTACGGATCAATAAAATAATTTTGCTAGAGGAAGTTATGGCAGTTTTAGTAGACAAAGGTCAAAGAGCAAAAGCTGGAATCTGCAGTATCCCACATCGAATTGGAAACACATTGCACTTGTGATGTTTCCCTATATAAGCCCCTCTTCAATTCATCTTTAGTGTACAATTCCTTGAGCCATTTGGTGTAATCCGATGGACGTCTGCTAGCATTCTGGTGGATCCCGAAGACTTTGCTACCACGAGGGGAAGTGCCGCCCAACAGCGAGTGGAATTTCTCCCATGTATAGTCAGTTTTAATTTACTACTTTTTTTTAGTTTAATGTTTAGAACTTTTATTATGAACTCTAGTTTCATGATTATGAGTGGCTAAAATCTTCAAATAAGGTTGAAGATGAAGCCTCGCCGTTGTTTGGTATAATAGTTTCAGATTTGTTTATACAATTCTGATGTTTTTTTTAGTATAAATATTCTGTCAATTATTTGAGTTAAATCTTATGATTGATTGCGTTTAAATTGTTATGTTGGATATTCCATGTGTTTCATCTGATGGATACATCAAATTGTTTTTGATTAAATTGGATTTCCTTTGTGATTTGTTAAAAGCGGATACATTGGATGCTTTTGGTTTAATAGGGATATTTGTTGTTTTTTGTTTTAAGTTGGATTCATGGAATGTTTTGATAGGCTATTTTTAGAACATGAAGATATATGCTTAACTTTGGTGAGGTGGATTCAGAAACCTTAGTGTCTTTATTATTAGTTTTTAATCAATTTAGTTTAGTTTTTATTTTTTTTGCAACATATAATTCGCAATTCGGAACTAGGTTAAGATAAGGTTAGTTTAGATTAAATTACATTTTCACAACGCAATTCCCTGTGGATTCGACCTCGCACTTGCACAACACTATATTGCAAATGACTCGTGCGCTTGCGAGTAATTTAAAACTCACAACAATGTATATCGTGTGGTTAGACATAAAATTAGGTAAGGAAAGTTGCAGATATGATTTGTTAAATGGTTTTTCTAGAAGCTTTGATTTCCTAATCAAACCGAAGAAGAAATGAGCAAAGAGAAAGAGCGAAAAATGTAGTTAAGTTAAGAGAGTAGTTTGAGTGTATAAAGATTTGTTAAAAAGATGGAGGTGGAATAAGGAAATAAAGATATTGTAGTTTTATGAGCCTGTGATGAGAGATTGAGCAAGAGGCAAGGAAAGCCGTGTTACCACCAAGTTGTGGTAGAAAAGAACATGATAGTGAGTTATTTTAAGTGAAGAATTTCCATATACAATATGATAGGCTTTGTTATCAGGATGAAAGAGCGATGAAATAATGTAGTAAGTATGAGAAGAAGCAGAGAATATATTAAATACAATATGTGAACTGGTAGATTTATATTTGATTAATGTTCAGTTAGACTTTCTATGAATTATAATCTTGAAGGGTGTGAAGCTATTGCTAATGTTAAAAACATAATGATTGAACAAAAGAAGGGAATAGAAACATAAGATGGTGAGTCAGAAGGAGATAAAAATCAAAGTTTTCAAAAGGAAAGATTAAATACAAGTTAAGGTGCTATAAGTATAATTGAGAAGAAAGTTGGAAATTTAGAGTAAACCATTCGTTTGAGAAGCAGAAGTGAGAATTTATTATACAAGGACTATTAGTTTTGAGAGTAAAAGATAGAAACACTCTTAGAAATTCTTGAAGTGGAAAGTTATCTAAAGTATACCTTTGAGAGTTTTATAAACAAGAGAAATATGAATTAGATGTGAATGATAGAGTATATTATATGGGGAATAAGTCGAAGATTCAATCTAGGGAAGTATGTGAAGGATTGGAAGGATTCTAAGAGAAAGATAAATTGAACGATCAACCCCAAAAGAAAAGGTTTATGTGGATAAGATCCTTGGAAAGTTCAAGTAGAAATTAAAGACGAGGTTAAATAAGTTATTATTAAAAATAATTAAGTGCTAGAGTGGGAAAAATTTGTAAATGGAATTGTTAGTTTTAAATGGGAAGATTTTGTTCGTTAAATGTTCAAGTGATACTATGATTTGGATTCCGATGTGTTATTGTTGTCAATGAGAAACTAATCAATTTGGAATTGTAGTGAGGAATAAAGTACTTGATCGTTATTATTGTGAAATTACTTGTGAAATTATTAATTTACATACCTTGGCGAAACAAATCGAAAGAATTAGAGTTTAACGGAATTAATAAGAGAGGAATATGGTTTAGAGCAAAGAGACATGTTAAGAAAAAAAGGAGTGAATTATTAAATGAAGCTTTTTACTTGAGAAATGTTAAAAAGTAAAATAAGTGATTACAAAGTTGAATTGTGACACTACAAGATAATTGATATTTACCGGTGCTTTATTTTCGGCGCTTCATACACGCGCCGCAATATATTAACCGCCAGCGCTTAATTTTTGGCGCTTCAAACAACATATATCGGAGCTTGAAAGCGCCACAATAGCTATTGTGATTCGCATACATTGAAGCGCCGCAAACCTTGCAGTGCTTCAAAGCGCCAAATAGGAGTTAAAATAGACGTGCGCTTAGGCCCAAAATTACTCATTGCTGCGCGCGCCCTCTCTCTGCTCCCTGCTCCCTTAATTCAACCTCTCTCTCTTCTCTACACTGAGCTTCCACTACAAGAAGTCTTCTCAACGCTAAGCTTCTAGTGCAAGAAGTCTTCTCTACGCTGAGGTTCCACTGCAAGAACACCAAACCAGTGCTCTCACAAACCAGTTCCGCCGTTGACGGCCAAGCACCCTCCTAGGTAAGATCATATTTTGTTTTGCTTTTTGTTTGGAGCTGTCATTATGTCATTAATTATTTTTATACTACTTGTTTTTCATGTTCTAAGAAAACAAAATCTATGAATTAGCAAACCAAGTTTGTATTATGACTCATGGCCTTTGGTTTGGTTACTAAGAATTTGACAGAAAACTGAAAGAAAGAATAGAAATCTTAATGACATTTTGCGTTTCGATTGTTTGGGTCTAATATGAATATTATTTATATAAAATGAAAATTAAATTAAGTGAACTAGACCAAATTATTTTACCAGTCTATTCATTTTGTTAACTGCATGTGAAGGTCAAGGTATTGTAAGCTTTGCATTCGATTTTGTGTGTTGTTGATATATATATATGTGTGTGTGTGTGTGTTTTATTCCATGTTCTGAGATGTACAAGGTAAAAATGGGTGATGACAAAGTTAAAAAAAAAAAATAGGATTTGTGTTTTCCTTTGCTTAGATACTGATTTGATGAAGAAAAAGAAAAAGAAAAAAAAAAAAGGCTCCCTCCATTTGGTTTTTCTTATTTTCATATTAAAATGATCAGCAGGTGCTTTAAATAATGTTGGTTTAAACTATTTTAGTATTTGGGTAAATGAGTACTTAAAGTGTTGCTTATTTTGAAAGAAGCTAGAACAAACAAAGCGGCTACTAATTGTTTTATTATGCAGAGCGATTAGGGCATGACACTTTTTTACGTGAGCTGTTTGTAATTTTTTTGCTCTATTTGGAAGTAAACTTATCTTTCCAATGACTTAACTTAGTTAAAAGTGAAGAGTACAATGCTTGCTTTGTTAGCAGAAAATGAAAAATTCTATCAAAATGAGATCCCTTTCCTTACATTTGTAGTATTGTTTATGTGCTAGTTTATGTTAGGGGCATTCCTTTTGGGGTTTTCAGAAGCAGTGTTAGTGTTATCTAGGAAGTTTGTTTAGGTGTCAACTTGGCAAGCATGCCATTAGTAGGTGGCCTATTGGATATGCTTATGATAAAGACAAAATATAGAAATACAAAGTTGTTTGTTTCTTGCATTTTTTATTTTGTAGCTGGATCTGGTCCTGTAATTAGCATATGTGCGCCTACAATTGAGAGGTTCAAGGGAAGAATTATGTAGGCCATGATGCTATGTAATTGTTATATATCTTAAGGACAGGCTTGTAACTGTTGAGAAGTACAATTTTTTATTTTTATTTTTTCAGAAACTGGACCTTTTAATGCAAAGAAAGTGATAATTTCACAAAAATATTATTGCAAAACTTTTGCCCTCTTTGATTTTTTGTTCTTGTTGGTCTCCATCTTTAATGCAAACATGTATCTTTTTTTTTTTACAATGACAGAAGATTTTAAAGAATACGATGTAATTTTTCTTCCAGTACTTTAGAAATGTTAGTTGTAATACTTAAGAGAAATAAAAGAAAGAAAAAGAAACGTTAGTTGTAACTGACATCAAATATGAATGTTCAAACTAACAAAACTAAATATACATTTTGGTCCTTAAGGTTTTATCCTATTCCTATTTTGGTCATTGAGATTAAAAAACTAGCAATCGAGTCATTAATGTTTAATCGCATTATCAATCAGGTACTTCTGTTAGTGATTCTGTCAATACCTGCTGTTAAAGTCCACCTGGAGCCATTTAGGACAAAAATACCCTTGTCAAAATTGAAATTTTCTACCCATGCCATTATCCCAAAATAAAATTTCTAAACACAAACCCAAAAGAGCAAGCATGAGTGTTAGGTCGTAGAAAACTAACAGTCTAACACTTTACAATTGCTATAGGTAGAAATGTTGTCTCCAAAAATTAAAAAAAAAAAGGTTAGAAATGTTGTCAAAGTTAGAAATTGCTTATCGTTTAGTGAAAATACTGTTAAAAGACTGTCAAATTATTTTTTTGAAATATTAATAAGCTATTCTTTTTAATTTCTGGATCAAAAGATAGAAAACTCCATTTCTGTTTTTGATCAGAATCAGTGATTTTATTTGGTTTTTGCTTACTTAACTACAACTACTCGATTGGTAATAGAAGCTACCCATAAATTAATTAAAACTTCTGACAATTTTTGGGTAATAAAATTTGTGCTGCAATCTTGTGTACTATAATATATATCTCTATCACCTCAACACATACTTACCCATATCAGCCAAAATGTGACAGTGATGAAGTTAGTCCACTTAGTAACATTTGTTTGTATCCATAGCTAGTTACAAATGTTAGGTTTGCGTTACATTAAGGGGATCACCTTTATTCAAATCATGCTACAAAATCTTTTAATTTCTTTTTCCTTTTTTAGTAAGGGTTTGTATAGTGGGCAATCCACACCATGTGCATGCATGTGTCTTTCTCTCTCAAAGGCCCACCACCTCCTCTCCTTTAAGCAAATAATTGGAGTTCCCTGCACATTCTTCTCCTTCCCATTCCTCTCTCTCTCTCTGAGAACTTCCTTCTTGGATTCAGAACACTTTTCTTGGATATGTAGAATTGCACCACTTGCAACTTGTCTCTCATCTCTTGCTCCGATGACTTTCACTCCTCTTATTCAATAGAAGAAAAACTACCAAGGTAAGTGTGTGATTTTTTCTGTAGTTACTTAACTTTTTGTCTAAAAACTAGGCCCATATGATATAACATTGAAGGCTTGAAGCAATCTTATATAAGCTCCATTTACATAATATGTAATATATATATTCTCTTCATTGTCTACTTAGAGTTTATTTCTCCCCTCCCCTCTGCAAATTTTATTTCATGAGTTTTTATCTTTTACTTCAACACCAAACCAGTTCTCTTTTATTTCTACCCTCCACTTGCACACAAGGGATTCATTATCTGCAGTACCGGGGGGATCAGGATCTTATAAAAAGGGATCAACACCTTCATTTTATAGCGATCAACAAATTTCATAATTTCAATATTTCCTTTTGTTCTTCTGTTTCTCTGAGTTACTGTGCATTCTTCTTTATTACTTTTATTTCTAATTTATTTTCAATAGCTAAATCTATTTGTTTATGTTCTCCTGCTGGCTTCTTTGTAACTATTGCTTTCCAATTTCATTGGTACGTACTGAATTCCAGTTTTTGTCTATTTTCAACTTGCCCATTTGGTTCTCCTGGTCTTAATTTCTAATTTTGACAATAGGACCACTCTTACAACCCTATTTGGTTCTCCCAATGCAGCACCAGCACCAGCAACTGCACATGGGCTGGTGCAGCACCAGCACCTAAACAGGGGTATTGGCTATTCCAAGGGCAACTGTTCATTGTTGTTTTCAATTTCAATTCATCCACTTAGCAATCAAATCTAAGTATGTGATTGTGCATTCTTTTGCCAAAATAGTACATTTTTGACTTTCTTAATATTATTTTAGGAAAGTCTATTGGCATCATTTTAAAATAGATAAAAGTTGGATAGATAAACCGAGGTCGAGTAAAGCTTATAAACTTCATTATATTTGCATGTCAGAAAGCTTGTGGTCGAGGTAGTATTGTTTGTTCATGTAGGAGATGTGGTAATTGTTCTTCATTCGAACCAGAAGTTGTTTAGGAGCATCTATTGTATAATGGGTTTAGTCCAGGTTACACCGAGTGGGTTTTTCATGGGGAGAAAGTCTCTCGTATAGACCACACTCACACTAGTTTAGAACCCACTAGTGTTCCAGTTGGCTTCATGGGACGAGATGACATGTTAGGTTTGCTCCGAGGTGCCTTCAAGGTTACTTGTGAAAACCAAAACAATGAACCATTAAGTGTAGGAATCGCTGTGGGATCTTCAAATGAGCATGGTGAAGAGCAACAGGCCCATGGTGTGTTTGAGTTCAATAATTGTGGTGAGCCTTCACACGTCGAACATCTAGTTCGTTCTGCTATTGATGAGATGACTCAGTATCGCAATTTGATGAAAGATTATGATAATGAACTTTATCTGGGATGTCAGAATTTGACAAAGTTAAGTTTTATGTTATACCTACTACATATCAAATGTTTGAATGGGTGGTTTGGTAAATCTCTTACTATGTTGTTTGAGTTTATCAACATGGCATTTTCGATGTGTGCTCTAATGCCATCAAATTATTATGAAGCCATAAAGATTATCAAAGGATTAGGTCTTGGCTATGAGAAGATTCATGTTTGTCCTAATGATTGCACATTGTATTGGGGTGAGCATGTGAATGATGAATTTTGTCGTGTGTGTGGTGTGCCAAGGTGGGTTAAAAACAATACTGATGATGAGGATCCGTTGAATGAGAGGGATGCTCAATCTAAAAAGAAAAAGCCAGCTAAAGTATTGCGTTATTTTCCTTTAATACTGAGATTGAAGAGGATATATATGCCATCTAAAACGGCTTCGTTGATTAGATGGCATGATAAAGATCGGACAAAGGATGGCATTTTAAGAACCCGACGGATGGATTAGCTTGCAATGAATTTGATACTTTGTATCCCGATTTTGCAGCTGATTCTCGTAGTGTCAGGCTTGGCCTAGCTAGTGATGGGTTCAATCCCTTTCGAACAATGAGTTTTACTTATATCACATGGCCCGTTCTTTTGGTCCATAAAACTTGCCACCATGGCTTTGCATGAAGAAAACATCGTTCATCCTTTCAATGGTGATTCCTAGTGAGAAAAGCCTTGGTAATGATATTGATATCTTTTTGCAAGCCTCTAATGGAAGAGTCAAAACAATTATGGGATGAGGTTGATGCGTTTGATGCGTCCACCAATCAAAGCTTTAAGCTGCGCACTTCTCTTCTTTGGACCATTAATGATTTTCCAGCATATGCAAACTTATTTGGTTGGAGCACCAAGGGGCAGGTTGCTTGTCCATGTTGTGGGGACTCTACGCATTCTATATGATTAAAGCACGGGCGAAAGTTTTGCTATATGGGTCATCATCGATTGTTAAAAGAAAACATGAGTTTCGTTTTCAAAAGGATTAGTTTGATGGCACCATAGAGTTGGGATCTACTCCTGTTCCACTGTCTGGACACGATGTTTTAAGACAACTAGATGGTGGAAACTACATCTATGGTAAATCCTCGAAGCCTTCTAAGAAGAGGGCAAGAGAGGATGATGGTACCTCTACAGGGCAAGTACTAGTGGATGAAGTTGATAACCTTTTTGAGGGTGTGGAAAATTTCCTAGAAAATGTTGATAATGAAGATCTTCCTATGGATGAGGGAGTTGTACATACTTTGTGGAAAAAAAGAAGTATTTTTTTTTTGAGTTACCTTATTGGAAAGACAATCTCTTGCGCCATAATCTAGATGTGATGCATATAGAGAAGAATGTGTGTGATAATTTGATTGGAACAATCTTGAATATAGATGGTAAGACTAAAGATAATAAAAAGGCATGCCGTGATCTCGAGGAAATTGGTATTAGAAAAGACCTCCATTTAGTTATTCTTCCTAATGGAAAAGATCACTCGCCTTCAGCATGCTACACTACGTCTACGAAGGAGAAGCACAATTTCTTGACAGTTTTGGAAAATCTTAAAGTTCCTGATGGGTATGCATCAAACATCTGTCAAACATAAAGAGTCATGATGGTCACATATTGATGCAAAAAATCTTTCCCATTGCCTTAAGAGCATCTTTGCCTAGACATGTTGTAGCAGTTGTTTCTCAGTTATCATCATTTTTCAAAGCTTTATGCTCTAAAGCCCTTGATCCACAGAAGCTTGACATATTGGAGTCGCGTGTTGCTTTGACACTTTGCCATTTGGAGAAAATATTCCCCTTAGGTTTCTTTACCATTATAGTTCATCTTATCATTCACTTAGCCTCCGAGGCTAGACTTGGTAGTCCCGTACACTACAGGTGGATGTATCATGTTGAGAGGTTAGATGTTCAAATCTAATTTGTGCACTCTTTATTTTTGATATTAATGGCTATTGAATTTATCTTTAATTTTTTGGCTTTGCAAGATATTTAGTGCGCTTGAAATCTGATGTACATAATAGAAGTCGACCCGATGGGTCAATTACTGAAGGGTACAATGGGGAAGAGTGTCTAACATTTTGCTCACAATACTTCAAAGGTGTAGAGACAAAATTCAACTGCCCCCAAAGGAACAATGATACTGTAAATTATCCGGATGAATACATGTTTTCTCCGGGTGGACGGATAATGGGAAAGATTGTAAATGTTGAGCTCGATGACATGTCATTGGCTCAAGTACATCGTTATGTATTGCTCCAAAATGATAAACTTTCTCAACTTCGTAGGTTAGTATCAATAAAAGAACTTAGTAATCATCTGTTTAAATTGAGTAGTTATTATGTTTTGTTATCCTTGTGAGGGCTAATAGTTTGATAAAAACATCAATCATTGCAGCGAATTTTTGGCTGCTCATAGAGTAACCAACCATTCCAATCGACTAATACAAAGTCTCGAACATAAGAGGTTGGTTGAGAAATTTCCCTCATGGCTTATGTGATAGGTTAGGCATAATATCAATTGTCTTTGAATGTTTTAAGTGCGTTTAATAAAACATTGACTGATGTTGTCTCCTATTAATGGCTGGAAAATGTTTAGGTGCCATGGATGGTGAATAACAATTATTTAGATGAAATAATTACCTTTGCTCGAGGTCTGAATAATGTTGTTAGGAGATTTAATGGATTCAACATCAATGGATTTAAATTCCACACAAAGGAGCGTGAGAAGTTTAGACGATCTGAAAATTCAGGAGTTAAGGTTGAAGCGGATGATCAAATGTATTATGGTGTGCTCAAAGATATCATCGAGTTGGATTACTATTGGATGTTTAAGATTGTGTTGTTCCGTTGTGATTGGGTGGATATTAATTCATCCAGGGGTTTAAAGAAAGATGCAGGTAGGTGCATTCTCGTGAACTTGACTAGGTTCATACACACTAGTCAGTTATTGAAGGATGATTTGTTCGTTATTTCATCTCAAGTGAAACAAGTTTTTTATGTGCAAGACCCAACAAGAAAGGAATGGTATCATGTGTGATCACAAAGCCAAGGGACCTATATGAATGGGGGAAAAACACAGGAAGAGGATAATGACACTTACAATCAGTGCATGCCTTCTAATGTAGTGGTAGACGATCAATTAGATTGTATCTCAACTTGGGCTAGGATGGACATTGATGAAGATACCAATTAGTTATATGTGCATTTCCATGTACTTGTATTTGGATGTGTATTTATGTGATGCATATGTGAGTTAAGGAGATTTGTAATGTGTTATTGTATTCTTTCAGGTTACTGTTGCTTTGTATCACACAGTTCAAGAGTCGTGAACTTTTTTACCTACAGTTTGTGGAATGTTACTACAGAATGTCATGAATTTTTGTTATAGTTGTATGATTGCTTATTTCTTGTTCTTTAAATCCTATTTAAAGAACTTATTTGTTCATTTGTTCATAGGTACTCTGAAGTGCTTCCTGCATCAGCCAGTCCTTAAGGTTTGTATTCTAAATCATATTTAGAATCAAAATAATCATTTACTTATTGTTATCCTAAGTAGAATACACAAATTTTATTCAACCACTGATCTGTGGCAAAAATGGTTAGTCCCTTAGAATCAGAAGTTCTTGATTGTTGCATTTGTTGCGAGCCCTTGACTATTCCTATCTTTCAAGTGTGGTTCTTCTAATTCTTATTAACTTTTAATGCATTCTTATGATGACTTTGATGCTGGGTACGTATCTGATTAGATCTTGTTGGCATTTTAGGGTAAGGTTACTTATGGGTGGAAACCATGGAATTCTAATTTGGTTGTGTATTTTATTTACGGTTTTTAAATGTTTTTGTTGCTGTGTTTCTTTACTTATAAAAAAATTGTTTTGTTGTTGTGTTGCATGAGAAACTTGGATTCTTAGCTTAGTTTGTTGAAATTGAGTTTGGGCTATGGATTGTAAATTTGTGATTGTAACTGTGTGGGTATATATATAGAGAGAGAGAGATGAGAGGTTATTGATTAAGGGGTTTGGGTGTTTCTTTTTCATGGATGTGGTTTTATAATTCATTTTCTCAGTACAGTTAGTATTCTATATGTGCTTATGTTGCACCAGCACCTGTTAGATATACTTTAAAACACATGTTATATTTACTTTAGGCCAGTGTTTGATAGACATGTGAGATATAATCATGTTTATGTTTTTATGTATACAGATTGCAACATGTTTAGGTCAAAATATATTCCTCCCTCAATCAGAGATAATATGTTAAACCAGTCTCCAGTTGGGTCTTCACACTATCAAGAAGATATTGATCATGAACATGAGTATCACCTTGATGATGATCATGACTCTCATACTGATTAGGAGATCGAGCCAATAACAACAAAAATTCAGAACACGGATAATGAACAATATGAGATAATTGGTAATTTTTGTATTATAAGACATTATCTTTATAACTAGTTTGAAATCACATTGTTATACTAATTATAAAATTTATGTTTTCAATGTATAGATTCTGAAGGGAGGGTGAGAAAGCGAACATGTGTCATGCGAACCTCACAAGTGTGGTCCTTAGAACGTGGGGAGAAACATATTGTCCACTTCAATGCACATAATCAACCTAATAAAAAAGGTAGACAAATACTAAGTAGCTGGTTAAGCAAAGTTGCAAAAAGAGGGAACCTTTGTCCGCTTAGTTACACGGATTGGAAAAAGGTGTCTTCTAACTACCAAAAGGACCTTGTTTTATCGGTTTTTCTTCCATTTATTTTTTGTGATGTTGTACTTACATATAATCCCTAACGCAAAAAATACTTATTTGACATGGATTTCTTTTCTTTGTGGTAGAGGAAGTTCTATTATCCTATGATTGAGGTGATCGACAAGATATTATTGAGGATGATCGGGAAAAAATGGAAGGACTACAGATATATACTTAAAAGGGACCATGTGAGGAACAAAACAAAACAACAAGTTTTGAGCAATAGTGTTAGGAAACCACCCTCAATGATCCCAGGAGGTGATCTTCCAAAAACCCAAGTCTAGAATGACTTGCAATGATCAAAACAGAAACAACAATCAAAGAAAAGAAAGAACACAAGAAATTTGTTGACGAGGTTTAGCAATTTGCCTATGTCCCCGTGAGCTCCTCCGAGCTCTCTGCACTATCTTGTCAATGGAGTTATTTACAATCAGCAACACCTCTTCATGAACTCACTGGTTCTTGAAGAATGAAAGAAGAAGAAGTAAAAGAAAGTGATAAGACCTAACCCTGGAATTTTCCCAAGAAAATTCCCCTTACAAGCCCTTGAATCCCCTTTCTATTCTACTCTCTCTCTCTAAACAACCAGCCTCTCTACAAAGAATCTCTCTTGTGTTTAGTGTCTTTGCACTCTTACAATTGATCTCACTTTCACATTCACATGTTATGTCTCTTTGAAGCTAGGTGACCGTTTATATAGTGCACCAACTTCTTTAGCCAATCTTTGAAGTCAATCTCTACCCATAGATCATGAGGACCAATCAATCATAGCCCTTCATCAATTCTAAGTGATACTGTGCATTTTGAACATGCATCCACGCACCTTTCAAAGAGGCTAAAAAACTTGCATCAGTGTGCCTTCAAGCCGCGGCCTAGAACAGGGCAAGCCATGGCCTGAAGAGGGCTGAAATCACACCATTCTTCATCCTTGCTGGAGGTCGAGGCCTGGGGTGGCTGAGCCGCAGCGCGCACACCTGGGGCCACAGTGTACAGCTCCTCTCCCATCTTCTAGAGTTCCTGGAGGCCGAGGCGCGCACACCTTAAGCCGAGGTGCCAAGACTTGATGCTGAACCTCTTCAAACCTTGTTTAAACCTTAGACGAATACCAACAATCTTTGCCTTTGTCTAAGCGATTAAACCCGAACCCATTGTACAGAGAACTCAGGATCCAAACTCAACTTGAGTCACCATATCAACCGACTCCAATCCTAAGAAGTCTAAGGCAATGATTAAACTTACTTAGAGGTAGAACTTTGGTGCCTAAATCTGCAGGATTTTCTTCCGTGGCTATCTTGTCCACATGAATGCATTCTTTCGTAACATTTTCCTGAATGAAATGATACCAAACATCCATACGCTTTATCCTCTCATGGAACACTGGATTCTTACACAAGTGCAATGCACTTTGGCTACCCGAATACACCACCACCTACTCTTTTAGGACCTTCAACTCTTCCAACAACCCTTTGCACCACATAGCCTCCTTAATGGCTTCCGTAGCCGCTATGTACCCAGCCTCGGTTGTTGAGAGTCCTACCATCGACTATAACTGAGCCTTCCAACTTATACAACATCCGTTTAAGTTAAAGAAGTAAGAGGTAATCGATCTTCTTTTATCCCGATCAGTTCCATAGTCCGAATCCGCATAACCTTCAAGACAGATGGACTTACCTCTCTTCTCATAAACCAGCCCCACATCTGGGCTTCACTTCAAGTACCTCAGCAACCACTTCATCCCAAGCCAATGCTTCTTTTTGGGATTACTCATAAACCTACAGAGAACACTTATTTCATGAGCAATGTCGGGTCTAGTGCTTACCATGGTGAACATCACTGATCCAACCGCACTAGAGTAAGAGATCTTTTCTATTTCCTTCTTTTCCTCATCCGATCTTGGGCATTGATCGCTGGAGAGATTGAAATGACTAGCAAGGGGAAACTTCACTAGTTTGCTATCTTCCATAGAGAACTTAGATATCATCTTCTCTATGTAGGAAGTCTGAGAAATCTTCAATCTATTTCTCTTCCCTTCCTGGATTATGCTCATCCCAAGGATCTTCTATGTATGGCCAAGATCCATCGTCTTAAACTCCAAACTGAGTTGAGACTTCAATTCTTCTATCCTCTCCATGCTACTCCCAACCAACAGCATATCATCAACATAGATGAGGATGATCACCACTTCCTCCACCTTGTGCCCCTTGTAGTACAAGCACGAATCATAGTAGCTCCTTATGAAACCCAATCTAGTTACAAAGGAATCAAACCTCTTGTTCCATTGTCGAGGTGATTGCTTTAGGCCATAGAGAGATTTGTTCAATTGGCACACCAACTCTCCCTACTTTCCTTCCTCATAGCCTTCGGGTTGCCTTATGTAGATGGTCTCATCAAGCTCTCCATGCAAGAATGTTGTCTTCACATTTATTTTCTCGATCTCCCAGTCAAATTGGACCACCATAGCCAATACTATCTGTATCATCTTGTATTTCACAACCAGTGAGAATATTTCGGTGAAATCTATGCCTTCTCTTTATGTGAACCCCTTCGCCACCAGCTTAGCTTTATACCAGACTTCATCCCCTAGAGGGTTCCCTTCTTTAATCTTGTAGATCCACCTACAATCCACAACTCTATGTTTTTCTGGTTTGGGCACTAATTCCCAAGAGTTGTTCTTCCTCAAAGAATCCATTTCTTCCTCCACAGCTAGCTGCCACTTTGACGACTCCTTACATTCCATGGCTTCAATGTAAGTTTCTGGTTCAACCATCCTTCCTTCTAAATAAGGAGCTGCTATATTAGGATCCGCAAACCCATATCTCAAAGGTGGTCTGACAACCCTCCTTCCTTGGTCCCTTGTGAGCTGGTAGTCATTCTGACTTGCTGCATTAACTCCTTCTAGTTCAGCCTCCTCTTGAGTATTTTGAGCATGGCCTTCATTAATGGGCTCTTCCTGGTCCGAACCCTCTTGCTTTCCTTGCTCTACTTGAACTGAATTTTCCTTGATGCTATGCTCCACAAATTCTGGACTGGTTTGCTCACTAGCCCCTACAGGGTTAGTTTTCTCCAAATAGGGAAATAACAATTCATTAAAAATAACATCCCTACTTATTATGAGTTTCATTCCTTTTAGTTCTAAGGACCACAACCTATACCCCTTAACCCCATCACCATACCCTAGAAACACATCTTTTTTAGACCTTGGGCTAAGTTTATCATCCTTTTGATGTGCAAAAGCAGCACATCCAAAAGTTCTAAGGTTGCTCAACTCAGGGGGTTTCCCACTCCACATCTCTTCAGGAGTCTTGAGCTCTAAAGCTCTAGAGGGTGATCTATTAACCAAATATGCAGTAGTAGACACAGTTTCTCCCCAAAAATATTTTGGTAAACCAGACCCAATTAACATGCACCTAACCTTTTCCATAAGGGTCCTATTCATCCTCTCAGCAACTCCATTTTGCTGAGGTGTTTCTAGAACCATTCTATGTCTAAGAATCCCATTTAACTCACAGAATTTATCAAAATCCTGATTGCAAAATTCTAAGCCATTATCGGTTCGTAAAGCGTTAACTACCCTACCCGTTTGAGTCTCCAGCAACTTTTTCCACGCCACAAATTTGTTCAAAGCATCTTATTTATTTTTAAGCAAATAAACCCAAACCTTTCTTGAATAATCAACAATAAAAGATAGAAAGTAAAGATTACCTCCCTGTGTTGGTGCTCTTGCTGGTCCCTAAAGGTCCGAATGAATATAGTCAAGAATGCCCTTAGACTTGTGCACTCCGGTGTTGAAGCTGACTCGATGTTGCTTCCTAAGAATGAAACACTCGCAGAAATCAAGTTTCTCTACTTTGTCACCACCAAGTAGACCATCCTTGCTGAGAACTTCTAGGACCTTTTCGCTCAAATGTCCCAAGCGAGTGTGCCAAAGGGCTGCCCTATCCATCTCAGCCATCAAGCTTGCTGCTTGATCCTTGATTTCTGTCTCTTTGATCATCTCATAGAGTCCATCTTTTATTGCTGCTTGATCATGATGGGATTCATAAAATACATCTTAACAGTACTTAATTGTTAGCATTTTAGGGTTGATCTAGTTTTTAATTGCACTTTTATACGTTAACAACTCTAAAGTGTCATTCTTGGATCATTGATCTATTTTGGTACATTTTCAAGTACTTTGAGTTTAAAAGAGATTGAAAAGTGATCATTGTTTAAAGCTCGATGATTCCATACGTATCAGAGTGAAGGAGTGCTTCCGAAAGAACAAGATGAAGGGTTTATGGGCAAGGAAGCCTTCAGTGTGCGCCTAGGCCCAGACCAGTTAGGGCCTAGGAGCCCAGAAACTCCAGACTCCGCCATCAGATAGAGCTGCGGCGCCCAGAAAAGAGAGTCGCAGCGCCCAGAAGCTCACCTAACCAAGGAATAGACAGAGCCGCGGCGTGAGTAAGTGAGAGCCGGGGCGCGCACACGGTCCCCTGCTCCGAGCCATGAGCTAATTAGGGTTTTAATGATAGTTTAGACCTAAAAACACCCTTGGACCTCTTGTATTATAAATAGATCATTTAGGGTTTGATAAAAGAAATAATTATTGATTGAAATCAAGGGAGGCCGGAGGCCGAGGAAAACTCCATCAAGCATGAGTCCCATGGCCAACTAATCTCCAAGCAAGGCAAAGGGATGAATCCCTAGGTATAGTTGTTCTTATTTTCCATTATTGATTCAGTTGTAGTTTGGATTTATTATCAAAACATTGTATAAGTTATTCTTTAATTTAATTAAAAGATTTTTCTCTTAATCCAATGATTGTGTCTTTCTTCTCCATCTAAGTCCAGTCATGCTTTTCTTATGTGACGGGTATGATTGAGTCAGGTAGATTTATATTTTAGGTTTGTCCATTACTGTAATATTGTCATTAAAGATATATTGTTGTTTCTTGATAAATCTATAGGATAAGTCATGTGTGCTTAACTCGAAAGTAAAGAATAATTCATATCAATTACATTAGGGTTTATATATGTGCTTGATTGAATATTTTTCGATTGCTTGTTTGGGATGTAAAACTTGCAATCGAGACAAAAACAACTGAATTGAGATTGGAATAAGGCAACAAACTTAAGGAGGATTCCCGGAACCTTGTTGCTTCCATTATATTTTTCATTACAATTACACAATTTTCTCACACTACTCAGATTCTCTTATTTAGATTCTACCGTTTCATATTAAAGTTTACACTTTCCTTGTAGTTCACGTTTCCCTGTGGAATCGACACCTCAAAGTTTTGCTACAACTACCGTGTTATACTTTGGGCGTAATCAAATTTTGGCGCCGTTACTGGGGAGGCGCGCTTAAGTACAAGGAAGATTGTCAACCTTGAGACATGACAGTAGAAGAATTGTAGATAGTTTTTTTTCTTTCAGTAGTTTGTAAAGGCAGTAACTTCGTTCCTTCTTTTAGCTTACTGCATTAGTTTTATTTTATTCTTTCGTATTATAGTATTTTTTTTTTATTTTATGATCTTGCATGCCCCGATATAGAGACACTTTGGGTAGATTTGCTTGTAGGCCTGTGTTAGAGTCATAATTAAATTCTTTTCTAAATCATTTATTGAACAATCCATCTAGTCTCGAAGAAATGAGCGAACATAAATATCAACCCCCTAGGACCCTTCAGGATTACCTTTACCCTACACGTATAGCCACACCATCGTGCGTCATGTTTCCAGCCGATACTCGCTAACTGGATTTTAAAGCAGGGATGATACAGTTACTCCCTATATTTCATGGCTTGGAAAATGAAAACCCATATGTGCACATTAGAGAGTTTGAGGAAATAGTTGCGACCTTTCATAGTCAAGATGCACATGATGATATCGTGAGACTCAAGTTCTTTCCTTTCACTTTGAAGGATAGAGCTAAGAGTTGGCTATACTCACTGAGACCACGATCTCTTGGTTCATGGGCTGAGATGACTCGGGTCTTCTTCAATAAATACTTTCCCCAACATAATACCAATGCTTTAAAAAGGCAAATCTCTATCTTTGCACAAAAGGATAGTGAGACTTTGTTCAGTCTTGGGAGAGATTTAAAGAGTTGTTGAGTATGTGCCCTCACCATGGGTATGAGACTTAGCGTTTAGTGAGCTATTTTTATGAGGGACTTACATATAAAGAGCGCCAATTTGTGGAGATGATGTGTAATGGTGAGTTCTTATAGAAAGATCCTGATGAGGCCAAAGAATACCTCAATGAGATTGCTGAAAAAGCTCACACTTGGACTGGACCTAGTGCTACTGAAAGCACAAATAGGTCACGACCTGTAGAGAACCCAAATGGTGGTGGAAGATACCATCTTAGGGAAGAGGATAACCTAAAGGCTAAGGTCGAGATGATCACTAGGGAACTAGATGCGTTAAAGACTAAGAACTTAAAGCCAACACAAGTAGCTAATCATGCAGTGTCTTTTGGACCATGTTTTGTGTGTGGCGGGGTAGATCATCTCGCCTAAGAATGTCCCACATTTGTGGAGATGAGAGGGATGTATGAGGAACAATGTAATGCCTTAGGTATGTACAAGAAGCCTTTTTCACCCTTCTCTGATACCTATAATCCGGAGTGGCACGATCATCCCAATCTTAGCTAGAAGTCTAAAAACCAACTACTTGCACAACCCCCTAGATCATATCCTGCACCATATCATGCACCTCACCTTCTAGGAGTCCTTTAGAAGAAACTTTACATGCTTTTATTGAGGCACAAGGTAAGACTAATCAAAGGCTTGAATCTTTAATTACGAAGCTTGTTGAAGAACATAAGGATCTAAAGAGCTAAGTGTCTAAATTGATGATATCCTTGAGTGTGAATGAGTGAGGTAAGTTCCCTTCCCAAGCTCAGTCCACACCCCATGGTCAACACCTAGCACAAAAGAATTTGAAGGAGGTAAATTCCTTTGTGACCCAAAGTGTTAAGTCATTACACATCCCCACAACAAACAAATAAGAGGTTGTGGACGAGAGCCACCAAGTATACATGATTGACTCACTCATGGAAAAGGTCCATCTCCTTAATCCATTGGATTCAATCCACACCCATGGTTTCACAAGAGCATATATTGAGCCAGAATCTACAGATGTTACTAATAACATCCTTGAGGCCTCTCCAAAGCATACAAGCACCAAATTTGGAAGTGAAGCAGTCGCTGGTGCCTCCAACCTATGTTTGTCTAGGAGGGAATAAGAGAGTTTGGCTGAAGATGTAAAACTTAGCACTCATGGGAAGCACCCCACAACTCATCCTTTTTATTTTTATTGTTTTTCATATTTCTTTTTCTTGTTTATTATTAGTATTTTGTCGTTTTTCAATATTAACTTTATTTTTTTTCTTCGTTTTTTTCTTTTCAGGGACAAAGATGAGCATTCAGTTCAAATGGTGGTGCACAATTTTCAGCTTCTGTGCACTTTTGGCTACAAAGGGAGTTTCCTTTACTTTTTCTTTCACATTGAGGTCAATGCAATTTTTAAGTTGGGGGTGGAGGAAATGTATTTCTTTCCATTGAATTGTTCGGTGTCATCTCCCCTTTTGTTTAGCATGCTTTGTGTTAAGCCTTTGAGTTAATTCACGTGTCAATGATATGAGCTTAATTGAGATAGTGTATAGCATTTAGAAGAAGTTAAATCTTGCTTCGGTTTAAGAATAATTTAAGTATCAATTTTCATTTGGTTTGAGACTCTGATTTGTGGTAAGATTGCATGATTAGTCTAAATTATCTAGAGAAGTTTTATGTGCGATTGTTTTGTGAATACTTTTGTGGTCTCGACAAGCTCTAGAACTTATTTGATAATCACTTTAGGTGAATTCCTATAATGTACATTACTTAGGATATGATATAGGCTATTTTTTGGATCGTTTGAGCCTTTCAAACTTATCCTTGCTATATCTATCACTAGTCACCTGTTTGAGCCTTTTTTCTTGAAAAAGAATTTAAGCCTTGTTTCTTTCGAAAACCCATTTACTTGCCTTTATGAGCCTAAAAATATTTTATCCTTACCTTAAAAGAACTTAGTTATACACATTTGTTAAGAAGCACTTAAGAGGAGTAAGGATGGAAATATGAAAAAAATATTACTGCTATAACCCAAGTACATTAAAAGAGATAAGTTGGGGGTTGTGAAAAGAAAAGAAAAGAAAAGAAAAGAAAAGAATGAAAAAGAAGGTGAATGGTCTTATGCCAAAGTAAAAAGAAGTGAATTATGGCAAAGAAAGAGGAAAATAAAAGAAAAGTGGTGACTTATCGAGAGATATGCTCTTATAAAAAAAATGGTTGAAAGAGTTGGGTGTTGAAATAAGGTTATCCAGTGCTTAAAAGAAGGTTGTGTTTAAAACTAAGAGATTAAGTTCTTTTATTTGTTGAAACCTTCTCGTTCTCTCTTAACCTTTACCTTAGCCTAACGTTACAAGCTTATTAAAGACCTATTTATCCAAGGTAGTGTGATTTTTCTACAATAGTGGAGAGTGATTTGAAAAATTAGCCTATGGAGCTTGATTTGTGATTGATGTCACACAATTCATTATGTTTTTAGAGGCCAAGACTTGTATTCATGAATGTTATGCATAAAATCATCCGGGTGTTCATATTAATGGATTGTGGTAAGATGGATGTTAAGAGTCAATAACAATTTTAAGATTGATGTTTGGATTACTTTTGGACTTGGGTGATATTTAATGATTCTATGCGCTGTGTGTTATGTGCGATTTCTGAGACAAAAAGTGAATTGCTCTTTGTTTAACACTAAGATTGCTTTACTTTGTTTTGATTCCTACCATAGAATTCATCTCTTGTTTTTGCTTGAATTGCTAAGGACTAGCTATAAGCTAGTTAAGGGTTGTGATGAGAGTCATAAAATGCATCTTAATAGTACTTAATTGTTAGCATTTTAGGGTTGATCTAGTTTTTAATTGCACTTTTATACGTTAACAACTCTAGAGTGTCATTCTTGGATCATTGATCTATTTCGGTGCATTTCCAGGTACTTTGAGTTTAAAAGAGATTGAAAAGATATCATTGTTTAAAGCTCGAAGATTTCATGCGTATCGGAGTGAAGGAGTGCTTTCGAAAGGACAAGATGAAGGGTTTGTAGGCAAGGAAGCCTTCAGTGTGCGCCTAGGCCCAAACCAGTCAGGGCCTAGGCGCCCAAAAGCTACAGACTCCACCATCAGATAGAGTTGCGGTGCCCAGAAGAGAGAGCCGCAACACCCAGAAGCTCACCCAACCAAGGAAAAGACAGAGCCGCGGCGCGAGTAAGTGAGAGCTGTGGCGCGCACACGGTCCCCTGCTTTGAGTCATGACCTAATTAGGGTTTTAATGATAGTTTAGACCCAAAAACACCCTTAGACCTCTTGTATTATAAATAGATCACTTAGGGTTGATAAAAGAAATAATTATTGATTGAAATCAAGGGACGCCGGAGGCCAGTGAAAACTCCATCAAGCATGAGCCCCATGGCCAACTAATCTCCAAGCAAGGCAAAGGGATGAATCCCTAGGTATAGTTGTTCTTATTTTCCATTATTGATTCAGTTGTAGTTTGGATTTATTATCAAAACATTGTATAAGTTATTCTTTAATTTAATTAGAAGATTTTTCTCTTAATCTGGTGATTGTATCTTTCTTCTCCATGTAAGTCTAGTCATGCTTTTCTTATGTGACGTTGTTTGGGTATGATTGAGTCCGATAGATTTATCTTTTAGGTTTGTCCATTACTACAATATTGTCATAAAAGATATATTGTCGTTTCTTGATAAATCTATAGGATAGGTCATGTGTGCTTAACTCGAAAGTAAAGAGTAATTCATATCAATTACATTAGGGTTTATATATGTGCTTGATTGAATATTTGTCGATTGCTTGTTTGGGATGCGAAACTTGCAATCGAGATAAAAACAATTGAATTGAGATTGGAATAAGGCAACAAACCTAGGGAGGATTCCTAGAACCTTGTTGCTTCCATTATATTTTTCATTACAATTACACAATTTTCTCACACTACTCGGATTCTCTTATTTAGATTATACTATTTCATATTAAAGTTTACACTTTCCTTGTAGTTCACATTTCCCTGTCGAATTGACACCCGAAAGTTGTGCTACAACTAGTGCGTTATACTTTAGGCGTAATCAGATCACTACCAAAGATCCCTTGGTTACCTTGATCTTTCCTCCCTCTGCCTTGCATGTATACCCCATGGAATCCAGCTACCCCAATGAGATCAAGTTTCTTCTCACATCCAGAAGATACCTCACATTCCGTAGTAGCCTTGTAACTCCGTCAAACATCCTCAACTGGATGTCTCCTATCCCCCTCACTTGGCAAGAAGTGTCATTCCCCAAGAAGACCTTTCCATCATTGATTTTCTGGAAATTCTAGAACCAATTCCGGTGAGGGAACATGTGATAAGTGCACTCGAAATCCAGGATCTATTTCTCGATGCCTTGCCTTCTGCTCACATTTGAGCACACAACAAGAACATCATCTTGCTATTCTCCCTTGGCAACCGAAGCCTCTCCATTGTTGGTATGGTTTCTTCATCTCTCATCCCACATCTTCTTCTTGCAATCTTTCTTGAATTGACCCTCCTTATTGCAGTAGAAGCATTGCTTCCCTCCAAACTTCGATTTGGAATGCGAGCCCCTATGGCTCCGCCCTCTACCCTTTGATTTCTTCCAGTAGTTTCCATGAATGCTACTGCCATTCTGAGTTGCTGGCCTTCCTCTAACGAACAACTCTTCTCCACTTGATGCTTCCCTCATCTTAGCCTTGAAATCATGAGCCCTTATAACATTAATCACAATTTCCTTGGTTAGTATATCTCTTCCATATTCAATTGCATTAATCAAATTATCAAAACAATCAGGAAGAGAATTCAACAAAATAACAGCCAATTGTTCATCTGGGAATGGTATGCTGCAACTATTCAAATCTTGAACTACCTTATTAAACACATCAAGATTATCTTGCAACTCTTTATTGGGATCCATTTTAAAAGCAAAGATTCTTTTAAGAAGATATATCTTATTAGGGAGAGTTTTGGTAAGAAACAACTCATCTAGTTTCTTTCATATGATAGCTGGATCTTCCGAGTCTCTGCACTCCCTTGTGACACTATCCGAGATGTGCAGAAAGATGGTGCTATACGCCATCTTCTTCATCTTAATCCGCTGGACTTTCGTGATACTTGCTGGAAAAGTGTCATCTTCTCCAATCGCCAAGTCCACCTTTTGTTGCATAAGACCAACCTTGATCTTCCACTTCCAAAGGGCAAAATATCCCTTTCCATCAAACTTCTCAACAATGAAGTTTGAACCCATCTTGCAGAGAAAATCCCAGATTTATACAGCACCCAAAATTGCTTTCCAACTTCTTCTAAACCTCAAGAACACGATCTAAGATTGATCTCAATACTGTTCTTGAATCACCCTCAAGAACACGATCAGATCTTGATCTTTACTCCATTCTTGAATCACCCAAGAAGCTGATCTTCGATTCTTGGAGTCTTGCTCTGATACCCAGCTGTTCTTGGACCACAGCTCTGATACCACTATTATGGTATCCCCTTTAGCTCTGATACCACTGTTGGGAAACCACCCTCAATGATCCCAGGAGGTGATCTTCCAAACACCCAAGTCTAGAATGACTTATAATGATCAGAACAAAAACAACAATCAAAGAAAAGAAAGAACATAAACAATTTGTTGACGAGGTTTGGCAATTTGCCTACGTCCCCGTGAGCTCCTTTGAGCTCTTTGCACTATCTTGTTAATGGAGTTCTTTACAATCAGCAACACCTCTTCAAGAACTCACTGGTTCTTGAAGAATGAAATAAGAAGAAGTAAAAGAAAGTGATAAGAAGTAACCCTAGAATTTTCTCAAGAAAATTCCTCTTACAAGCTCTTGAATCCCCTTTCTATTCTACTCTCTTTCTAAACAACCAGCCTCTTTACAAAGAATCTCTCTTATTTTTAGTGTCTTTGCACTCTTACAATTGATCACACTTTCACATTCACATGTTATGTCTCTTTGAAGCTAGGTGACCCTTTATATAGTGCACCAACTTCTTGAGCCAATATTTGAAGTCAATCTCCACCCTTAGATCTTGAAGACCAATCAGTCATAGCCCTTCATCAATTCTAAGTGATCCTATGCATTTTGAACATGCATTCACGCACCTTTCAAAGAGGCTAAAAAACTTGCATCAGTGTGCCTTCAAGACGAGGCCTATAAGAGGGTAAGCCGCGGCCTAAAGAGGGCTGAAATCACACCATTCTTGATCCTTGTTGGAGGCTACGACCTAGGGTGGCTGAGCTGTGGTGCACAAGGCCAGGCCGCGGCACGTACACCTTAGACCGTGGTGCACAGCTCCTCTCCCATCTTCTGGAGTTCCTGGAGGCTGAGGCGCGCACACCTTGAGCTGAGGTGCCAAGACCTGATGCTGAACCTCTTCAAACCTTGTTTAAACCATAGACAAATACCAACAAATAGTGTTCCGAAAGGAGTACATCAAGATCAGTGGAAACATCTTGTGAACTATTGGTTTTTTTAGTAGAGTGAGGTTGTTTTTTCATAATTATGTTCATTTAAATTCTCATCGTTTCTATTTTCTTTTAATGATTTATTATTCAATTGGTTTATTTTTGGTGTAGAAATATTCTACGATAGGGACAGCAGCACGTGAAAGACAACAATGTCTTCATATGACCGGATCAAAGAATTTTGCTAGAAAACGGGATGAATATGTGAGTCAATTTGCTTTATTCATCCAATCTTTCATTTGAGATGTAGTGTATTGAGTCATTGTTTGAACTCTTTTCATAAATGGTAGGAGATGAAGCATAGAAATGAGCCTGGGTGCGTAGAGGTTTTTACTGAAACTCATAAACGCAAGGATGGAACTTTTGTTGATGAAGCATCAAGACAATTTATGGTAAGGGTTAGTCGTTAATTTGACTTGTTAGTGAATGAAACTTTTGTATGGTTCTTTTGTTTTCATATTGAAATGATTCATTTGGTTGTTGTTTTTTTCTGTTTAAAAGTGGAAAGTGGAAAGCCATTTGCTTTTAACATTGGTAATTAATTGATATATGATTAAATCACTAATTAAGCCCACTATTGAGTAGGCACACAAACTTATAAGGGAAAGTTGAACCAAGATACCGGAGCTGTAGTGAACTAAGCCATGTCATAGAAGAAAATTCTTCCTCTCTTAAGTAGAGGATGAAAAATTGTATTTTCATAACCAAAACTCATCTTATTAATAGTCAAATCTCGTGCATAAATCTCTGACTTGTGCTCTACAGTTTTCTCTTTGTGACCTGCTGCTGCTCCTCATGGAGGATCTATCATTGCTATATTGTGTGCCTTGTTGTTGTTTGTATATCCTATCGAACTCCAATTTGGTTACATGATTATGGTATGCATCTTATGTTAAATGATAATTTGCTTCACTGTACAACCATGTCTTGCTAAAGCTAAAAGAACTGCAAGATAAAAGGTCTCATAATCCAAGTCCCACACCATTTTTTTTTTTTAAAAAAAAAACCTTCATTTGTTCATGATTCTATTGGAAATCACCTTGACAAGATGCCCAGGTGGTGATCTTCCAAACACCCAAGTCTAGAATGACTTGTAGAAAGAATTGGAATCGAAAACAGGAATAGAAAATCAAAGAAAGAAAGAAGACAAGCAATTGTTATCGAGATTCGGTAATGTGCCTACGTCCCCGTGAGTTCCTCCGAACACTCTGCACTAAATCAATGGTTCTTACAAGTTTACAGCAATCCCCTTCAAGAAACCAAGTTCTTGAAAAAACTAAGAAGATAAGAAAGGAAGAAGATGAGAACTAACAATGATCTCTATCTAATCTAGACTTCTCTCTCTTTTACAACCAGCCTCACTACAAAGAGTCCCTCTTGTGTTTATGTCTCTCACACAATTCTCTCTATGTGTTTTCAATTGATCTCACAATGTCACAAACTTGTGTTGTTGTATGTCTGAAAAATGAGGCTAGGGAACCCCTTTTATAGCCATCCACTTCTTGGACATTCTTGTGAATCAATCTCCACTCTTTGATCATGATCTCCACTTAATCATGGCCCTCCATCACTTCCCAAGTGATGCTGTGCATTTTGACCTTGCACACATGCACCTAAGAGAGTCCTTATGCATGTTGCCTATGTGTGCTTGACTTTTCCTAGCACCTAGGTGCTCAACAAGGCAAGGTGCGATGCTGGGCAGAGTTCCTTTGCAGCAGCTTCTGGCCAGTGCACCGCTGGAGTTGAGCGGTGAGGTGCTGGTCTGTTCCTGGAGGCATGCACACTAGGCGGTGTGGTGCTGGATGGTGAGAGGTGTGGTGCTGGCCCTGTCCCAGTAGCACCCATGCTGAACGGTGCGGTGCTGGCAGATGGGAGGTGAGGTGCTGGTGCACACTGATGCTGCCCAGCAGTGCGCACACTCCATCAATTTGTGTGCAGAAGTGCACACACCAGTGCACCTAGACTTACCTTACTCCAAAGTGATGCACACATATGTGTGAAGTCTTATAACTTGCTGAACTTTAATTCTCCAACTTTTTTTTAGACTTTAACCATCTTTGAACCATGTTTGGACATGTTTGAACCTTAGACAAATACCAACAATCTCTATCTTTGTCTAAGTGTTCAAAAACCAGAACCATTATGCAGAAACCTTCAGGATCCAAACTCATCTTGAGTCCTTAATTAACCAACTCCAATCCTAAGTAGTCCAAGGCAATGATTGAACTTACTTAGAGGTAGAACTTTAGTTCCTAAATCCGCAAGATTTTCTTCCGTGGCTACCTTGTCCACATAGATGCCTCCTTTCGTAACATTTTCCCGAATGAAATGATACCGAACATCCATGTGATTTTTCCTCTCATGGAAAATCAGATTTTTACACAAGTGCAATGCACTTTGACTATCCAAAAATACCACAACCTGCTCCTCGAGTACCATCAACTCTTTAAGCAACCCTTTGCACCACATAGCCTCCTTAATGGCCTCCGTAGCTACTATGTACTCAGCCTCGGTTGTTGAGAGTGCTACCATTGGCTGCAACTGAGCCTTCCAACTTACATAACATCCATTTAAGTTGAAGAAATAGGAGGTAATCGATCTCGTTTTATCCCGGTCTACTCCATAGTCCGAATCAGCAAAACCCTCAAGGCAGATGGATTTACCTCTCTTCTCATACACCAGCCCTACTTCTGGGCTTCCCTTCAAATACCTCAGCAACCACTTCATCCCAAGCCAATGCTTCTTTTCGGGATTACTCATAAACCTGCTGAGAACACTCATTGCATGAGTAATGTCAGGTCTAGTGCTTACCATGGTGAACATAACAGAACCAACCGCACTAGAGTAGGGGACTTTCTCCATTTCCTTCTTCTACGCCTTTGATCTTGGACATTGATCGCTGGAGAACTTGAAATGACCAGCAAGGGGAACCTTTACTGGTTTGCTATCTTCCATAGAGAATTTAGATATCATCTTCTCAATGTAGGAAGTTTGAGAGATCTCCAATCTATTTTTCTCCCTTTCCCGGATGATACACATCCCAAGGATATTTTGTGCATGGCCAAGATCCTTTATCTCAAACTCCTCACTGAGTTGAGCCTTCAATTTCTTTATCCTCTCCATGTTGCTCCCAACCAGTAACATGTCATCAATATAGATGAGGATGATCACCACTTTCTCAACCTTCTGCCCCTTATAGTACAAGCACGAATCATAGTAGCTCCTCATGAAACCCAAGCTGATTACAAAGGAATCAAACCTCTTATTCCATTGCTGAGGTGATTGCTTTATGATGAGTCTTAAATATTGCATATTTTAGACCCTTAACTTATATTTGTTATGCTCTTAGTTAGTATTATTTTACTTTATTTTACGTTTTTCTTGTGTTTTGTGTGTTTGTACAGCTTTGTGGAGAAAGTGCAGCATTTCAAGTTGATTTGAAGCTTCTGGAGACATTGCGCTCGATCGCAACAGATATGCGATCGAGCGCACCAGCGCTCGAGCGCACCTGCCTTTGAACGAGCGCATGATCAACATCCCACATCGAAATAATTGAAGTTCAGTGCATTTGCGATCGATCGCAGCAGACATGCGATCGAGCGCACATGAGATCGTGCGCACAAGACATGCGATCGATCGTACCTGCGATCGATCGCACCATACTGCGATCGAGCGCACACGGGCCTGTATCCCACATCGTTTCTGCAACCTGTTTTACTCCGGGTCTCCCCCTATATAAACACCATTTGGCTTCATAATCCAATGTACAATTCCTGAGCCACTTTGGTGTTTACCGGTGGACGTCCGCTAGCATTCTGGTGGATCCCGAAGGCATTGCTACCACGAGGGGAAGCGCCGCCCGTCAGCGAGTGGAATTTCTCCCATGTAAAGTTGTTTATTTATTTCTTTATATTCAGTTGTTTTAGTTTAAATATTTAGCACTTTTTATTATAGTTTTATAGTTATGAGTGGCTAGACTCTTCAGCTAAGGTTGAAGATGAAGCTCCGCCGTTGTTTGGCATAGTAGTTCAGATTTGCTTGTACAAATCTGACAATTTTTAGTATAAATGTTCTGTCAATTATTTGAGTTAATCTTATAATTGATTGATTTTAAATTGTCTGTTGGATTTTCTTTGTGTTTCATCGGATGGATACATTGAATGCTTTTCGATTAAATTGGATTCCCTTTGTGATTTGTTAAGAGCGGATACATCGGGTGCTTTTGGTTTAGTTGGGATATTCTTTGTTTTTTGTCTTATAGTTGGATTCATAGAATGTTTTGATAGGCTATATTTTTAGAACATGTATGCTTAACTTCGGTGGGGTGGATTCGGAAACCTTAGTGCTTTTTATTATTAGTTTTAAAATCAATTTAATTTAGTTTTAATTTATTTTACAAATTATCATTCAAAATTCGGAACTAGGTTAAGATAGAGTTAGTTTAGATTAAAAATTATATTTTCACAACGCAATTCCCTGTGGATTCGACCTCGCACTTGCACACGCTATACTGCAAACGACTCGTGCGCTTGCGAGTAATTTAAAACTCACAACAAGTTTTTGGCGCCGTTGCCGGGGAATTGTTTGGTTTGTGAAAATTTTTTTGTCTGAATTGATTTTATTTTTCTACTAGTTAATTTAATTTAAAAAAAAAAAATTTTGAGTTTTGTGTTTGATTTATTCTGTTGCTTCTGCTGGTTAGTATCTCACTATTTTTCTGTTAGTGTATGCTTGGTCGGAGATCCTTGAACTTAGATTTGACACATTTAGATCCCGACTTAGAAAGAACTCTTAGGAGGCAGAAAAGAGCACTAGTTGAGAGAGAGACTGTTGAGATGGGAGAAAATTTTAATCAACCTGAACATGTAGAGCAACCTAGAACTTGGAACATGGACTCCACTACATCCCTTAGGGATTTGTTCACACCCGTTGCGACTAACTCATTTTCCTGCATAGTGTTGCCACCAACCAATGCCACACACTTTGATTTGAAGCCACATGTTATCCAACTCCTACCCTCATTCCATGGCTTAGATCTTGAAAATCCTTATAGTCATGTGAAGAAGTTCAAAGACATTTGTGCTACATTCAAATTCCAGAACTTCTCTGAGGAGTCAGTCCATCTTCGACTTTTCCCTTTCTCCCTTCACGATAGAGCTAGGGCGTGGTTGGACTCCAACACGTCCGGATCTATCACATCTTGGGAAAACCTACTTAGCAAATTTTACCATAAGTTTTTCCCAATGTCTAGAGTGAATGAGTACCGTAAGGAGATTAGCTCTTTCACTCAGGACGAGGATGAGAAGTTCTCTGAAAGCTGGGAGCGCTTTAAAGAGTTACTGATCAGATGCCCTCCACATGGATATGAGAAGTGGAGACTCGTTCAATTCTTCTACCAAGGGTTGACTCAACCCAATCGTAGCATGATCGAGTCTATGAATGGGGGGCATTCTTGAGTCTGACAGGAGACGAAGCATATATGGCATTGGACAAGTTGTCCGACAACTCACAGCAGTGGGATTTTTCAAGCTGTCGAGATAAGTCCATTCGTGCTCCTAAGAGGGGAGGCATCTATGAGGTCCGAGAGGACGTTGATTTGAGGATAAAGTTAGATGCCCTCACTAAGAAGATTGACGCTTTCACTGTGAGCCAATCCATCAATGCTGCCAACATATTCAATGTTGAAAGCTGTTCCATCTGTGCTAGTCCCATGCATCTAGCACAGAATTGCCCATCAATGCCGGCTTGTGCCGAGTATCCTATGGAACAAGTAAATGCTTTCAATGACTTTCGAAGGCAGTCAAATGGATCGTACTCCGAGACGTACAATCCAGGGTGGCGGAACCACCCAAATTTTTCATGGAGGCAGAACCAACCAATGAATCAGGGAGGATCCTCTCATCATGCTCAAAATCAATATCCTCCCGGATTTGCCCCACAAATTCCTAATCATGGTCGTTCTACCCATCCAGCACCTTCACCTGCTTACCATGCACCCGCTCAAACACCAGCGCCAGTTTCACAGTCGCTTGAGGACACCCTCAAGGAATTCATGAAGGCGACTAGCCAAAATATGAGCGATGTGAGGAGTGCAACAATGGTAAACACCCAAGCAATTGCCAAGCTGGAGAGTCAAATAGGGCAAATTGCAAGTCATTTGGGTGAGAGAGAGAAAGGAAAGTTCCCCAGTCAGCCCGTGCAAAACCCAAAAGGACAATTTATGGTTGAGAGTTCATCAACTCCTACGCACGGGGAGGAACAAGTACAGTCGATTGTCACACTGAGGTCTGGGAGACAAGTGGACAATCAAGTGGAAGAGAGCCCTACTATGCAGCAAGGGCAAGGGAGTGGCAACACAGAGAAGAGAGATGCTGAGCCATCTACAGCCACACTTACTGAGAAAGACCCTCCTAGGTCGTTTGTACCTAGAGCGCCTTACCCCGAGAGATTACAGGCGCCCAAGAAAGGAGGGAAGTATGAAGAAATTCTGGAGGTATTCAAGCAAGTCCATATCAATATCCCATTTTTGGATGCCATCCATCAAGTGCCATCATATGCCAAGTTTTTAAAGGACTTGGTCACTATCAAGAGGAGGACGAATGTCCCAAAAAAGGCATTTTTGACCGAGCAGGTCAGTTCAATCCTTCAGTGCAAGTTACCTATCAAGTATAAGGACCCGGGGTGTCCTACCATCTCTTGCACAATAGGAGTCAGCCATATTGAGAGGGCCCTTTTGGATCTAGAGGCGAGTGTGAATCTTCTACCTTACTCAGTCTATGTGCAGTTGGGGTTACGAGAACTGAAGCCCACAACCACGACGCTTTAATTGGCTGACAGGTCAGTGAAAAGACCACGGGGGATAGTTGAGGATGTTTTGATAAAAGTGGATAAGTTCTATTTCCCCGTGGATTTTATTGTGCTTGACACAGAACCGGTTCAGAATGTAGGGATTCAAATACCGGTGATTCTAGGGCGACCATTCTTAGCCACGGCTAACGCCCTAATCAATTGTAGGACAGGGGTGATGAAGATCTCCTTCGGAAATATGACAGTGGAGTTGAACATTTTTGATATCACTAGGCAACCACTGGAATATGATGAAATGAGAGATGTATGCTTGATAGAGGAGATTCTTGAGGATACTGTGGATGAATCAAGCATTGAGGATCCCATGGAGGCATGCTTTGCTCACTTTGGAGAGGACTTGGGTTTAGATAAGTTACTCGAGGAAGTAAATGCCATTTTGGAGTCTGATCCTCAAGAAAGGAAGGGGGCGCTTTAAAGAGTTACTGATCAGATGCCCTCCACATGGATATGAGAAGTGGAGACTCGTTCAATTCTTCTACCAAGGGTTGACTCAACCCAATCGTAGCATGATCGAGTCTATGAATGGGGGGGCATTCTTGAGTCTGACAGGAGACGAAGCATATATGGCATTGGACAAGTTGTCCGACAACTCACAGCAGTGGGATTTTTCAAGCTGTCGAGATAAGTCCATTCGTGCTCCTAAGAGGGGAGGCATCTATGAGGTCCGAGAGGACGCTGATTTGAGGATAAAGTTAGATGCCCTCACTAAGAAGATTGACGCTCTCACTGTGAGCCAATCCATCAATGCTGCCAACATATTCAATGTTGAAAGCTGTTCCATCTGTGCTAGTCCCATGCATCTAGCACAGAATTGCCCATCAATGCCGGCTTGTGCCGAGTATCCTATGGAACAAGTAAATGCTTTCAATGACTTTCGAAGGCAGTCAAATGGATCGTACTCCGAGACGTACAATCCAGGGTGGCGGAACCACCCAAATTTTTCATGGAGGCAGAACCAACCAATGAATCAGGGAGGATCCTCTCATCATGCTCAAAATCAATATCCTCCCGGATTTGCCCCACAAATTCCTAATCATGGTCGTTCTACCCATCCAGCACCTTCACCTGCTTACCATGCACCCGCTCAAACACCAGCGCCAGTTTCACAGTCGCTTGAGGACACCCTCAAGGAATTCATGAAGGCGACTAGCCAAAATATGAGCGATGTGAGGAGTGCAACAATGGTAAACACCCAAGCAATTGCCAAGCTGGAGAGTCAAATAGGGCAAATTGCAAGTCATTTGGGTGAGAGAGAGAAAGGAAAGTTCCCCAGTCAGCCCGTGCAAAACCCAAAAGGACAATTTATGGTTGAGAGTTCATCAACTCCTACGCACGGGGAGGAACAAGTACAGTCGATTGTCACACTGAGGTCTGGGAGACAAGTGGACAATCAAGTGGAAGAGAGCCCTACTATGCAGCAAGGGCAAGGGAGTGGCAACACAGAGAAGAGAGATGCTGAGCCATCTACAGCCACACTTACTGAGAAAGACCCTCCTAGGTCGTTTGTACCTAGAGCGCCTTACCCCGAGAGATTACAGGCGCCCAAGAAAGGAGGGAAGTATGAAGAAATTCTGGAGGTATTCAAGCAAGTCCATATCAATATCCCATTTTTGGATGCCATCCATCAAGTGCCATCATATGCCAAGTTTTTAAAGGACTTGGTCACTATCAAGAGGAGGACGAATGTCCCAAAAAAGGCATTTTTGACCGAGCAGGTCAGTTCAATCCTTCAGTGCAAGTTACCTATCAAGTATAAGGACCCGGGGTGTCCTACCATCTCTTGCACAATAGGAGTCAGCCATATTGAGAGGGCCCTTTTGGATCTAGGGGCGAGTGTGAATCTTCTACCTTACTCAGTCTATGTGCAGTTGGGGTTAGGAGAACTGAAGCCCACAACCACGACGCTTCAATTGGCTGACAGGTCAGTGAAAAGACCACGGGGGATAGTTGAGGATGTTTTGATAAAAGTGGATAAGTTCTATTTCCCCGTGGATTTTATTGTGCTTGACACAGAACCGGTTCAGAATGTAGGGATTCAAATACCGGTGATTCTAGGGCGACCATTCTTAGCCACGGCTAACGCCCTAATCAATTGTAGGACAGGGGTGATGAAGATCTCCTTCGGAAATATGACAGTGGAGTTGAACATTTTTGATATCACTAGGCAACCACTGGAATATGATGAAATGAGAGATGTATGCTTGATAGAGGAGATTCTTGAGGATACTGTGGATGAATCAAGCATTGAGGATCCCATGGAGGCATGCTTTGCTCACTTTGGAGAGGACTTGGGTTTAGATAAGTTACTCGAGGAAGTAAATGCCATTTTGGAGTCTGATCCTCAAGAAAGGAAGGGGGCGCTTTAAAGAGTTACTGATCAGATGCCCTCCACATGGATATGAGAAGTGGAGACTCGTTCAATTCTTCTACCAAGGGTTGACTCAACCCAATCGTAGCATGATCGAGTCTATGAATGGGGGGGCATTCTTGAGTCTGACAGGAGACGAAGCATATATGGCATTGGACAAGTTGTCCGACAACTCACAGCAGTGGGATTTTTCAAGCTGTCGAGATAAGTCCATTCGTGCTCCTAAGAGGGGAGGCATCTATGAGGTCCGAGAGGACGCTGATTTGAGGATAAAGTTAGATGCCCTCACTAAGAAGATTGACGCTCTCACTGTGAGCCAATCCATCAATGCTGCCAACATATTCAATGTTGAAAGCTGTTCCATCTGTGCTAGTCCCATGCATCTAGCACAGAATTGCCCATCAATGCCGGCTTGTGCCGAGTATCCTATGGAACAAGTAAATGCTTTCAATGACTTTCGAAGGCAGTCAAATGGATCGTACTCCGAGATGTACAATCCAGGGTGGCGGAACCATCCAAATTTTTCATGGAGGCAGAACCAACCAATGAATCAGGGAGGATCCTCTCATCATGCTCAAAATCAATATCCTCCCGGATTTGCCCCACAAATTCCTAATCATGGTCGTTCTACCCATCCAGCACCTTCACCTGCTTACCATGCACCCGCTCAAACACTAGCGCCAGTTTCACAGTCGCTTGAGGACACCCTCAAGGAATTCATGAAGGCGACTAGCCAAAATATGAGCGATGTGAGGAGTGCAACAATGGTAAACACCCAAGCAATTGCCAAGCTGGAGAGTCAAATAGGGCAAATTGCAAGTCATTTGGGTGAGAGAGAGAGAGGAAAGTTCCCCAGTCAGCCCGTGCAAAACCCAAAAGGACAATTTATGGTTGAGAGTTCATCAACTCCTACGCACGGGGAGGAACAAGTACAGTCGATTGTCACACTGAGGTCTGGGAGACAAGTGGACAATCAAGTGGAAGAGAGCCCTACTATGCAGCAAGGGCAAGGGAGTGGCAACACAGAGAAGAGAGATGCTGAGCCATCTACAGCCACACTTACTGAGAAAGACCCTCCTAGGTCGTTTGTACCTAGAGCGCCTTACCCCGAGAGATTACAGGCGCCCAAGAAAGGAGGGAAGTATGAAGAAATTCTGGAGGTATTCAAGCAAGTCCATATCAATATCCCATTTTTGGATGCCATCCATCAAGTGCCATCATATGCCAAGTTTTTAAAGGACTTGGTCACTATCAAGAGGAGGACGAATGTCCCAAAAAAGGCATTTTTGACCGAGCAGGTCAGTTCAATCCTTCAGTGCAAGTTACCTATCAAGTATAAGGACCCGGGGTGTCCTACCATCTCTTGCACAATAGGAGTCAGCCATATTGAGAGGGCCCTTTTGGATCTAGGGGCGAGTGTGAATCTTCTACCTTACTCAGTCTATGTGCAGTTGGGGTTAGGAGAACTGAAGCCCACAACCACGACGCTTCAATTGGCTGACAGGTCAGTGAAAAGACCACGGGGGATAGTTGAGGATGTTTTGATAAAAGTGGATAAGTTCTATTTCCCCGTGGATTTTATTGTGCTTGACACAGAACCGGTTCAGAATGTAGGGATTCAAATACCGGTGATTCTAGGGCGACCATTCTTAGCCACGGCTAACGCCCTAATCAATTGTAGGACAGGGGTGATGAAGATCTCCTTCGGAAATATGATAGTGGAGTTGAACATTTTTGATATCACTAGGCAACCACTGGAATATGATGAAATGAGAGATGTATGCTTGATAGAGGAGATTCTTGAGGATACTGTGGATGAATCAAGCATTGAGGATCCCATGGAGGCATGCTTTGCTCACTTTGGAGAGGACTTGGGTTTAGATAAGTTACTCGAGGAAGTAAATGCCATTTTGGAGTCTGATCCTCAAGAAAGGAAGGGGGAGGAGGAGAAGGTGTCACCCGAACCTCAACAGAAGGAACTTAAGCCTTTACCGGATAATCTTAAGTATAAGTTCCTGGGTCCAGCACACTGTTTTCCTGTGATAATAGCTTCAGATTTGGGAGAGGCTCAAGAGGAGAAATTATTAGATGTTTTAAGAGAGCACAAGGAAGCTACCGGCTGGACCATTGAGGATATTAAAGGAATCAGCCCATTGGTGGTGATGCACAGGATACACTTGGAGGAAGATGCTAAGCCATCGAGGGAGCCGCAAAGAAGGCTCAACCCTGCTATGCAAGAGGTTGTAAGGGCAGAGGTTATTAAGCTGTTAGATGCAGGGATCATTTATCCCATCTCTGATAGCAAGTGGGTGAGCCCCATTCATGTCGTGCCCAAGCGAGCTGGGTTAACGGTAGTAAAGAATAAGGACGACGAGTTGGTGCCAACTCGTGTGCAGTCTGGGTGGAGAGTGTGTATAGACTACCGTAAGCTGAACACTGCCACAAGGAAAGATCACTTTCTACTTCCATTTATTGATCAGATGGTGGAGCGTTTGGCTGGGCACGAGTATTATTGCTTTTTGGATGGTTAATCTGGATATAACCAGGTCCCCGTGGACCCTGAAGATCAGGAGAAGACGACATTTACCTGTCCTTTTGGGACCTTCGCCTACCGTCGCATGCCCTTTGGGTTATGCAATGCACCTGCCACTTTTCAGCGGTGCATGGTCAGTATATTCTCTGACATGGTATAGCGGTTCTTGGAGATTTTCATGGACGACTTCTCCGTCTTCGGTTCAACATTTGAGGAGTGCCTGCACCGTCTCTCTTTGGTTTTGGTACGGTGCAAGGAGAAGAACCTGGTGCTTAATTGGGAGAAGTGCCATTTTATGGTCAAGCAAGGAATTGTACTGGGGCATATCGTATCTCATCGAGGGATTGAGGTCGACAAAGCGAAGGTGGATTTGATTTCCAGCCTTCCACCCCCACGTACGGTGAAAGAAGTTCGATCTTTTCTGGGCCATGCAGGTTTCTATAGGCGATTTATCCAGAATTTCAGCAAGATGGCCAGGCCCTTGTGCAAGTTGTTGCAAAAAGATGCCCCATTTCTATTTGATGAGGATTGTAAGAAAGCATTTGGGGATCTGAAGGAAATTCTGACGTCCACACCCATTATTCAGCCACCTAACTGGGGTGTGCCTTTTGAGATTATGTGTGACGCATCAGACTATGCTGTTGGAGCTGTTTTGGGGCAGCGTGTTGATAAACTTCCCCATGCTATCTATTACACAAGTCGAACTCTAAACGACGCACAACTCAATTATTCTACCACAGAGAAGGAGTTGCTTGCAGTCGTTTTTGCACTAGACAAGTTCAGATCCTACTTGTTAGGATCTAAAGTCATTATCTACTCGGACCATGCTGCATTGAAGTATCTTTTCTCTAAAAAAGATGCTAAATCTCATCTTATCCGATGGATCTTGCTACTTCAAGAGTTCGACATTGAGATTCGGGATAAGAAAGGTTCGGAAAATGTGGTGGTGGACCATTTGTCTAGATTGATTGTGGAATTCAGTGAGGCTGCAACTCCCATTTCTGAGACCTTTCCTGATGAGCAATTGATGCACATTGCTCACAGTCCCGCACCATGGTTTGCTGACATAGTGAACTATCTTGTCACCGGACACATGCCCTTGCATTGGGGGAGGCAAGATAAATCAAAATTTTTGGCCATGGTAAAACACTTTTTTTGGGACGATCCTTACCTGTTCAAGTATTGTCCTGATCAGATCATTAGACGATGTATTCCTGAGCATGACCAATCTAATGTCATCGCCTTTTGTCATGATCATGCATGTGGAGGCCATTTTAGTGCTAAAAAGACCGCTGCAAAGATTTTGCAGTGTGGATTTTATTGGCCTACCCTGTTTCGGGACTCTCACACCTACTGTATATCTTGTGAGTGTTGCCAAAAGCTAGGGAGTCTTTCTAGGAGAAATATGATGCCCCTCAACCCTATTCTGATTGTTGAGATTTTTGATGTGTGGGGCATTGATTTCATGGGATCATTCCCAAACTCCTTTGGCTACTTATACATTCTAGTTGCTGTGGACTATCTGTCCAAGTGGGTGGAGGCCGTTGCGTGCAAGACCAATGACCACAGAGTTGTGGTCTAGTTCTTGAAAGACACTATTTTTGCTCGTTTTGGTACGCCTCGAGCAATCATAAGTGATGGAGGTAAGCACTTTTGCAACAAGATCTTTAAGCAGTTGATGAAGAAATATTGTATCACGCACAAAGTTGCCACCCCATACCACCCACAGACGAGTGGTCAAGTGGAAATCTCAAATCGCGAGATCAAACATATTTTGGAAAAGACTGTGAACCCTACTAGAAAGGATTGGTCTCTGCGATTGACGGATGCACTGTGGGCATATCGGATAGCCTTCAAGACGCCAATTGGCATGTCTCCCTATCGCATTGTATACGGAAAGGCATGTCACCTTCCGGTTGAATTAGAGCATCGTGCGTATTGGGCTATCAAGCAACTAAATTTCAATCTTTCCAAGGCTGGCTCACAACGGAAGCTCCAACTCAATGAATTGGAGGAGCTGCGGAATGATGCATATGAGTGTGCCCGATCATACAAAGCACAAATGAAGAAGACTCATGACCAAAATATTTTGAGACGAGCTTTTGAGCCGGGTCAGAGAGTTCTTCTTTATAATTCACGCCTGCATCTTTTTCCAGGCAAGCTCAAATCCCGATGGTCAGGCCCATTCATTATTCGATCGGTTTTTCCTCATGGGGCCATCGAGATTGAGGATCCTAAGAATGGTAATACTTTCAAGGTAAATGGATAGAGGCTGAAACCGTTCTTAGAGTTGAGGAGTCCGGACATTGAGACAATACTGTTGGAGGATCCTAGTTACTCAGATTGAGTGTAGTATTCTAGGGAGAGTCTGGCTGAAGATGTAAAACTTAGCGCTCATGGGAGGCATCCCACAGCTTATCTTTTCTTTTGTTTATTTATTATTTCGCATTTTTATGATTAATGTTTGTTTCCAGTATTTTTTGTTTTCCAGTTTTTATTTTTCAGGGACAAAGCGTACTTCAGTTCAAGTTTTGGGTATGCTATGAGCCATACCAGTCCAGATAGTTCTCCATATCTTAGGTCAGCTCTTTCCATATTAGTCACACATTGGGGTCAATGTGTAATTTAAGTTTGGGGGTATGGGAGACACATCACACACTTTGTCCTAATTTGTTGTCTTTTCGTCATAGAGATAAATGCATGCTCATGTTATCGTGAAATTTTAGTTGATCTTAACATTTTCTGTGATGTGATGTCATTGGTGAGCTTAACATTTTGAACACATGATCTGGTGATAAATTTTTAAAATTTAGTTACTTACTTTAGGCATTTTGAGAATTCACATGTTTGATCTAATCTCACACGAGCACATTAGCACAAATTATGTGAGGTATAACACGTGATTTTAATGTGTATTTTTCCTTATCTTAACTGAAACTGTATGACTTGTTGGATGAACTCTTGGGCATAGGAAAATATAAAAAAAAAATAAAAAAAAAAATTTCTCAATAAACTTTTCGCTGAGTAACTGGACCTCTTGCCTCAGTAAGCAGTGAGTGTTCACGTCAAAAGGTGAAATTTTGCTTGGTAATATTAAGGTCGGTTTAATTTCGTAGCCTTTTTGACTCGAGTTAGTAAGTCCTTAGGGGTGTCTTTACACCTAATGCCCTAAAACCATCTGGTTTGGGAGTCATTGACTTAACACTCGCTACATGGGTCAATTAGAAAGCTCAAGGGAACTAAGCATAGCCGTGCCTTAATAATAATAATAATAATAATAATAAAAAGAGTGAATAAAATAAAAACTATGCCTTTTCGTTCATTTTTGATGGGAAATCCGGTGAATCTTGAGACATGGAGACCTTACACATTAGAGTTACTTGGAAGCTTCATTTTTATATGCTAATTCACCTTACACTGATTCAAGCTTGTGATGCCTTATCCTGCCTTTTGTAAGTAATTAGATTTTAACATTTCTATTCATTGCGAAGATGGGTTTACCTTTTTAAGCTTGCTTATGAATGAATATCATGGTGATGTGTGCTCCTTAAATTTTTGGATACCATGAGTGATGACTTTATCTTTATGTTCTTTGTTTTTCATTGAGTCTTTTATTTTGTTTTGCTAAGGGACTAGCAAAATATAAGTTTGGGGGTATTTGATGAGTCTTAAATATTGCATATTTTAGACCCTTAACTTATATTTGTTATGCTCTTAGTTAGTATTATTTTACTTTATTTTACGTTTTTCTTGTGTTTTGTGTGTTTGTACAGCTTTGTGGAGAAAGTGCAGCATTTCAGGTTGATTTGAAGCTTCTGGAGACATTGCGCTCGATCGCAACAGATATGCGATCGAGCGCACCAGCGCTCGAGCGCACCTGCCTTTGAACGAGCGCATGATCAACATCCCACATCGAAATAATTGAAGTTCAGTGCATTTGCGATCGATCGCAGCAGACATGCGATCGAGTGCACATGAGATCGTGCGCACAAGACATGCGATCGATCGTACCTGCGATCGATCGCACCATACTGCGATCGAGCGCACACGGGCCTGTATCCCACATCGTTTCTGCAACCTGTTTTACTCCGGGTCTCCCCCTATATAAACACCATTTGGCTTCATAATCCAATGTACAATTCCTGAGCCACTTTGGTGTTTACCGGTGGACGTCCGCTAGCATTCTGGTGGATCCCGAAGGCATTGCTACCACGAGGGGAAACGCCGCCCGTCAGCGAGTGGAATTTCTCCCATGTAAAGTTGTTTATTTATTTCTTTATATTCAGTTGTTTTAGTTTAAATATTTAGCACTTTTTATTATAGTTTTATAGTTATGAGTGGCTAGACTCTTCAGCTAAGGTTGAAGATGAAGCCCCGCCGTTGTTTGGCATAGTAGTTCAGATTTGCTTGTACAAATCTGACAATTTTTAGTATAAATGTTCTGTCAATTATTTGAGTTAATCTTATAATTGATTGAGTTTAAATTGTCTGTTGGATTTTCTTTGTGTTTCGTCGGATGGATACATTGAATGCTTTTCGATTAAATTGGATTCCCTTTGTGATTTGTTAAGAGCGGATACATCGGGTGCTTTTGGTTTAGTTGGGATATTCTTTGTTTTTTGTCTTATAGTTGGATTCATAGAATGTTTTGATAGGCTATATTTTTAGAACATGTATGCTTAACTTCGGTGGGGTGGATTCGGAAACCTTAGTGCTTTTTATTATTAGTTTTAAAATCAATTTAATTTAGTTTTAATTTATTTTACAAATTATCATTCAAAATTCGGAACTAGGTTAAGATAGAGTTAGTTTAGATTAAAAATTATATTTTCACAACGCAATTCCCTGTGGATTCGACCTCGCACTTGCACACGCTATACTGCAAACGACTCGTGCGCTTGCGAGTAATTTAAAACTCACAACACTTTATGCCATAGAGAAATTTCTTCAATTTGCACACCAACTCTCCCTGCTTTCCTTCCTCATAGCCTTCGGGTTGCCTCATGAAAATGGTCTCATCGAGCTCTCCATGTAAGAACATTGTCTTCACATCCATTTGCTCAATTTCCCAATCAAATTGGACCACTAATGCTAACACTATCCGGATCGTCTTGTACTTCACAACCGGTGAGAAGATTTCGATGAAATATATGCCTTCCTTTTATGTGAAACCCTTTGCCACCAGCCTAGCTTTATATCAGACTTCATCTCCTGGAGTATTCCCTTCTTTTATCTTGTAGAGTCATCTACAATCCACAACTCTCTGTTTTTCTAGTTTAGGCACCAGCTCCCAAGAGTTGTTCTTCATCAAAGAGTCCATTTCTTCCTCCATAGCCAGCTACCACTTTGATGAATCCTTACACTCCATGGCATCTGTGTAAGTTTCTAGTTAAACCTTTCCTTCTATCCAAGGAGCTGCAAACCCATATCTCAAAGGTGGTCTAACCTCTTTTTTCGGTCTCTTATGAGCTGGTAGTCATTCCGACTTACTGCATCAGCCTCTTCTTGTTCAGCCTCTTCTTGAGTTTTTTGAGCTTGGCCTTCATCCAAGGGCTCTACCTGGTCCGAACCCTCTTTCCTCCTTTGCTCTACCTGAACTGAGTTCTCCTTGATGTGATGCTCCACAACTTTCGGGCAGGTTTGCTCACTAGCCCCTACAGGGTTAGTTTTCTCCAAGTAGGGAAATAATAATTCATTAAAAATAACATCCCTACTTATAATCAGTTTCATGTCTTTCTTTTCTAAGGACCACAACCTATATCCCTTAACCCCATAACCATATCCTAGAAATACACATTTTCTAGATCTAGGGCTAAGTTTATCCTCCTTTTGATGTGCATATGCAGCACCCCCAAAAGTCCTAAGGTTGTTTAATTCAGGGGGTTTTCCACTCCACATCTCTATGGGAGTCTTGAGCTCTAAAGCTCTAGAGGGTGATCTATTTATCAAGTATGTAGCTGTAGCCACAGCTTTTCCCCAAAAATATTTTGGTAACCCGGATCCTATTAGCATGCACCTAACATTTTCCATAAGGGTTCTATTCATTCTTTCAGCAACTCCATTTTGCTGAGATGTTTTTATAATCATCATGTGCCTTAGAATGCCATTTAATTCACATAATTTATCAAAATCTTTATTACAAAATTCTAAGCCATTATCGGTTCGTAAAGCCTTAACTACCCTACTCGTTTGAGTTTCCAGCAACTTCTTCCACACAACAAATTTATTCAAGGCATCCAATTTATTTCTAAGCAAATAAACCCACACTCTTCTTGAATAATCATCAATTAAAGACAGAAAGTAAATGTTACCTCCCTATGTTGGTGTCCTTGCTGGTCCCCAAAGGTACGAATGAATGTAGTCAAGAATCCCCTTAGACTTGTGCACTCTGGTGTTGAAGCTGACCCGGTGTTGCTTCCCAAGAATGCAACTTTCACAGAAATCCAGTTTCTCTACTTTGTCACCACCAAGTAGATCATCCTTGCTAAGAACTTGCAGGCCTTTTTCACTCATGTATCCCAAGCAAGTGTGCCAAAGGGCTGCCTTGTCCATCTCAGCCATCAAGCTTGCTACTTGATCATTGATTTTTGTCTCTCTGATCATCTCATAGAGTCCATCGTTTCTTGCTGCCTTGATCACTACCAAAGATCCTTTGGCCACCTTGATCTTTTTTCCCTCTACTTTTCACGTATACCCGATGGAATCCAGCTGCCCCAATGAGATCAAATTTCTCTTCAAATCTGGAAGATACCTCACATTTCACAGCAGCCTTGTGACTCCATCAAACATCCTCAATTGGATGTCTCCAATCCCTCTCACTTGGCAAGAATTGTCATTCCCCAAGAAGACCCTTCCATCATTGATCTCCTTGAAATTCTTGAACCATTCCTTGTGAGGGCACATGTGATAAGTGCACCCGGAATCAAGAATCCACTTTCCACTGCCTTGCCTCCTGCTCACATTTGAGCACACAACAAGCACATCATCTTATTGTTCTCCTTTGGCAACCGAAGCCTCTCCATTGTTGGTGTGGCTTCTCCTCTCATCCCACATCCTCTTCTTGCAATCTTTCTTGAAATGGCCCTCCTTGTTGCAGTAGAAGCATCTCCTTCCTCCTCCAAGTCTTGTCTTGGAATGGGATCTCCCATGATTCTGCCCTCTACCTCTTGAGATCTCCCAGTAGTGGCCATGGTTGCTACTACTATTCCGAGTTACTGGCCTTCCTCTTACGAACAGCCCATCTCCACTTGATGTCTCCTTCATCTTAGCTTTGAAATCATGTGCCCTTATAGCATTGATCACAATCTCCTTTGTCAAAGTATCACTTCCATACTCAATGGAATTAATCAAGTTATCAAAGCAATCAGGAAGAAAATTTAACAAGATAACAGCCAATTGTTCATCCGGAAAAATAATGCTACAACTATTCAAATCTTGAACTAGCTTATTAAAGACATCAAGATTATCTTGCAACTCTTTACTATGATCCATTTTAAAAGCAAAGATCCTTTTAAGAAGATAAATCTTGTTAGGGAGAGTTTTGGTAAGAAACAACTCATCTAGTTTCTTCCATATGATAGCCGAATCCTCCGAGTTTCCGCACTCCCTTGTGACACTATCCGACATGTGCAAGAAAATGGTGTTGTAAGCCATCTTCTTCATCTCGGTCCGCTAGTCCTCCGTGACACTTGCTGGAAAAGCATCATCTTCTCCAATAGTCAAGTCCACTTTCTGTTGCATTAGAACCGCCTTGATCTTCCGCTTCCAAAGGGCAAAGTCTCCCTTTCCATCAAACTTGTCAACACAGAAATTTGAAGCCATCTTTGCGGACAAGATCCCAGATTTATGCACTACCCTTAACTGCTTTCTTTAACCTCAAGAACACAGATTGAAGATGAATCTTAACATCGTTCTTGAATCAACCTTCAAGAACACGATCAGATCTTGATCTTTACGCCATTCTTGAATCACCCAAGAAGTTGATCTTTGATTCATGGAGTCTTGGCTTCATCACCTTCTTGTTCTTGCTCCGATACCCTCTAACCAAGCTCTGATACCATTGTTGGAAATCACCTTGACAAGATGCTCAGGTGGTGATCTTCCAAACACCCAAGTCTAGAATGACTTGTAGAAAGAATTGGAATCAAAAACAGGAACAGAAAATCAAAGAAAGAAAGAAGACAAGCAATTGTTATCGAGGTTTGGCAATGTGCCTACGTCCCCGTGAGTTCCTCTAAACTCTCTGCACTAAATTAATGGTTCTCACAAGTTTACAGCAATCCCCTTCAAGAAACCAAGTTCTTGAAGAAACCAAGAAGAGAAGAAAGGAAGAAGATGAGAACTAACAATGGTCTCTATCTAATCTAGACTTCTCTCTCTTTTACAACCAGTCTCACTACAAAGAGTCCCTCTTGTGTTTATTTCTCTCACACAATTCTCTCTATATGTTTTCAATTGATCTCACAATGTCACAAACTTGTGTTGTTGTATGTTTGAAAAATGAGGCTAGGGAACCCCTTTTATAGCCATCCACTTCTTGGACATTCTTGTGAATCAATCTCCATCCTTTGATCATGATCTCCATTTAATCATGGCCCTCCATCACTTCCTAAGTGATGCTGTGCGTTTTGACCTTGTACACACGCACCTAAGAGAGTCCTTTTGCATGCTGCCTATGTGTGCTTGACTTTGCCTGGCACCTAGGCGCTCAACAGGGCAAGGTGCGGTGCTGGACAGAGTGCCTTTGCAGCAGCTTCTGGGCAGTGCACCGCTGGAGTTGAGCGGTGAGGTGCTGGACCGTTCCTAGAGGCATGCACACTGGGCGGTGCGGTGCTAGATGGTGAGCGGTGCGGTGCTGGCCCTGTCCCAACAGCACCCATGCTGGACAGTGCGGTGCTGGCAGATGGGCGGTGAGGTGCTGGTGCACACTGATACTGCCCGGCAGTGCGCACACTCCAGCAGCTTGTGTGAAGAAGTGCACACACCAGTGCACCTAGCCTTACCTTGCTCCAAAGTGATGCACACACGTGTATAGTCTTCTAACTTGCTAAACTTTAATCCTCCAAATTTGGTTTAGACTTTAACCATCTTCGAACCATGTTTGGACATGTTTGAACCTTAAATGCTTACTTCTGACCCAATGCATTTTTCTGCCTTAGTATGTGCTTCTGTGCTTACTAATGTGTCTAGCAATTTATAAGAAATGAAATCATGGAAAGCATGCTCTACAGTTGGTTGGCCATGGCACATTGAATATGTCAAAATCTATCTGTTCATTTGATGTGCAACTTGATAAAAATGTATGGATGATGTTTTCCCTTTTCCACTTACTGCTCCCATGTTTACTGTAATTTGCTCGGTTTTGCCTTCCTGCTAGCTTTCATAGTTTGCTGTGTCTTTATCTCACTGGTGTATGAATTTGAGTATCAACTGAGGTAGGAAGTTTAGGCAGTTTCTCATCAGGATTAGAGCTAGTTTAGATAATAATGGGGGGTTTGGTCAGTGATACTTAGAACTCCTGAGGAAACTGTCAGGGGATTTTCTCTGTTTGCCACCCATGCTACCGTCCTTGGAGCTGGAGATACATCACTGTACCATATTCCTAAGTAACGATTCTTCGAATTTCCCGGGCTGAAAAATCCCATTTCAAAACTTCTACCACTTGAAACTAGAGTCTCACCGTCTCTGATGGATTTACTTGGAGTGACACTATCTGGTGTAGTTGAGGCTACTAAGATAAACACCATAAAAGGGTACACCAAAAGCATTCTAAAGCTTCCAATTGATTTTCCCATGCTCTTCTTCCTTCCTTCCTTCTTTAAAGCTTGTAGTTGTAGTACATATAAGTTGTCTTAAAATAGGTATACAGCAGATCTAGCTGACAGTCAATTTGGGGTAATATTCAACCTATAAGGAACCCCTTGTTTAAAGCAAAGTCTACTGCAATAATTTGTAGACTAATGCCGTATACATTAATGAGTACTGATGCCCAGCGAGAAGCTGTCTGTTTCGATATAAAAAATTGTATGCTTTCTCTTGACCCTTAATGATAAATCCGAAAGGTTTTTCTGTATAAATGAGATAGTTCAACAGTCAGGAAACTTGTTGGTCGTTGCTGTGATGGGGTTGCTGCATTGAGTATGCCAATGTCTTTACAAAAAAAAAAAAAAATTCTTGGACCTTCAAATTTCCTTCTGTCATTCATTTGCAGTCTTGAAACTTTTCTTATCAGCATTCGGTGGTGGTTCCTAGTTCCCTCTTTACAATGCTAGTTGTAGGTGGTGCCAAATGACGAGGCATAGGGCTGTTTGTCTTATATTTGATGACTGCTGTGAGACTTAGTCATAAGAACCTTAGCTGAAAAGGAAATAAAAGAAAATGTTCAACATGAGCACATAGATATTTTGTTTTGAAAAAGCTAATGAAGGATGTTGGATTTCTATCTATATGTGGCCCAAAATTTTCAACGCATGAATAAATTCTTTTCATGTTAGTTAGCTCATTAACTGTGACTCAACCCCCAGCATTTAATAAATATCTTCGTACTAAGGATCTGTTTTATTACATGGGAATGAGTAACTAACAGGAAGTGCTTTTGAGCTCTCCATACTTAACAAGGCTAATGATAAACAGAAACAGCATTGAAGTTCAAATAGGATTTAGCTACAGGTAGGAAGTTTCATATCATTGGCTTTCAAAAGCACCTTTAATAAATAAGCCTTCTTAATGTTTTTTTTTTTTTTTTTTTTGGAATCTGATAAATGAGGTAGACTTTTCTTTTAGAATATGACAGAATTATGACTTCATACCTATACACTCAAAATGTTTACAAGATGACAGCATGTATTGGTTTATGGATTTGTAAAGAGTGAAATCCTGTGCATGTATTGGTTTATGGATTGGTAAAGAGTGAAATCTGTGTGTATGTATTGGTTTATGGATTTCTTTGGAGTGAAATTTGTGTGCATGAATGATTTTAGCGTACTGATTTTGGGTGTTTGAAATCGAGTATGTATGGGGTCTTTCTTTGCATTCATTTCTCTGTGCTTCACTGCAGTCCCAGTCTTCACATTACCTTTGTTAGGAAATTTGATTTGTGAAATTAAATTTTTGTAACTCTGATTTGATTATATATTTTATTTAGAGAAAGGACTAATACATCATAAAATTTATAAGTTATTGACATGGTAAATCCAAGTGGATGTATGATATTTCAAAGAATCATTAAATAAATGGTCAAAATTTTGATGCATGATCTCTATCCGTGTGCTTATGAGTTATGTTTAGATATCAAAATTTGTTCATTTTCAATTTGAATCGCTTGAGCAACTGCATAATGGCAACTTCTTTTTTTCCTCTCCTTGTTAATACTATAAAAGCACTAGTAATTGGGAAACAAAAATCTTAGAAAAATAGGTCCCTTCTGAATACTTGATTTGGATATTAATGTCACTCACCTAACAAGCAGAGGAAATTATAACAATTTTGGTGAGACAGAAGAAAAAAGGATCATTTTCAATTTCAACTGCCCCGAATCTTTACTAGAGAAATGGTAAGGTTACCCGTGTTTACTAAGCCAGCTCCTTCCTTCTCAAGAAAGAGTTCGCAACAATTCAATATTTCTACTTTAGTGTGTTGAATATGTCAGATTGATATGTTTTGCAGCAAGTTGTTCTGTTCAATTGCTTTTCTGTGTCTGGTTTATGTTATTTTTCGTTCGGCACTAATGATATTGTTTGAAGTATGTAAGTACATGATCATAATGTCTTTTTTTTTTTTTTTTACTTTTGCTGTATTTTTGGATGGGTGTTTTATCCTCCATCAGTACATGATGTTTATCTATTTGGTTTATTTTGTTTGGATTGTATTTTTGTTTTTCATTTACAAGAGGTTTTATGGAAACATAGGAGAAATTCTGCCCCTTTTTCTATAAAATCTGATAAGTAACTTTTCTTTTATGTAACTTTCGCTGCGTAATCTTTGGGAGAGTTTAATCTTTGTTGTTTCGTAATTATAGGTGATAGCTGAAGCTCGTGTGGCCGAACTTGTTGCTGCTTCAGGATCTTCTGATGCTAGCAATAATTTACAAATACAAAATGAAGTCTTCATTGAGCTTATGGGTGAACAGAGTTCTGGTCGTGTACGAGGTCAAGAGTTTGGAGTTATACCCTCAACTGTGTATGGACTTTCAGCTCAAATTAGGAATGATATGGGATACAATGGGGCTTATGCTGAAGAGATAAATAGTTTGAAAGAACAAATAGAAGAACTCAATCAAAAGCATGAGCATCAGATTCAAGAAATAACAACAAAGCACGATGATCAAATGAACAGTATGCAATCCCAAAATGGATGAGCTAAAGTCTTTACTACAGCGGTTGGTTAATGGAGGATCTCATTTTTTATTTCAAGTGTAATGAAAAAATAATTTTTCAGACTTCATTCAAATACTTGGTTGTGTACGTATATGTTAATTAACTATGAATGTTTTTTTGTGTAAATTAATGAAATGACTTTTGTATTGATATTTGAATTTTTATGGATTTCATGGTACATATATTGAAGAATGGGTCTATATATATTAAACCCAAAATAGTATAAAAAATCAAATCATGTGTATTTTGATGCTTAAAGTGTAACAAAAATTGTTAATATTTGGCATATTGCAGCGCGTAAAAGTGCTGCAATATGCATAATTTTGTTCGTTATATTTTGGTGCTCGTAAGCGCTGAAATCTAACGGCGCTTAGAAGCGCCGAAATATAGTGGTGCTTGCAATCACCGAAAAAAAAGTGCATATTTCGACGCTTACACTAAGCGCCGGTACTGGCACTGCGACACAACACATACCGGCACTTATGTAAAATATTTCGACACTTTAAAGCGCCGAAATATGCTAAAAAAAACGTCGGCGTATGAAATTTACCTTGTAGTGCGAAGGGCTTAGTGATTATCTATCTTCCATAAGTTGAGTCAGAATTATAAAGAAAATGAACTAAGAATTTGAGCAAGGAACCAAACTGAAGTGAGTCCAAGATTTGGTAACACTATGGATGGATTCTAGTATAGTATTTAGTTAGGAAAGGAATTAATGATGGACGAGAGGAAGTGATTTGTTAGTAAGTGACTTAATGAAGAGGTATCTTAGGAGAGACGCATAAATAAAGTGGTATATCTTTGGAGGCCCGTGAAGCATGAAGTCAAGATGGAAATACAAAGATATAGAGAGAAGTATGAGATTAGTTGGAGTTTAATGAACTAGTAGTTTGGATTAGTTCTAATAATTAAAGAGAATTAGTTTGCAATGATATGGAGAAAGCTCAAGTTAATGGTGAAATAGATGTTAAATCTAATAATGACAAATTTGTGATGAAGATGGGAGATTAGAGGAGGATAGTAGAGAATGTGAAACAGACTTAGGAAAGTGATAAACCTGTTGTTTTTGTGGACCTTGTCAAGAAAATTTCAGGGATGAAATTTTTATTAGTTGGGGAGAATTGTAGAGCCTGGTACCAAAAATTTGAATATTTTAATTTCAGGGCATACACTTCTACATGTAAAAGTGTGTACCAATTAAGAATTGAGTTATAATTTATTCGTACTGGGACTTGTGAGACTTGGACATAAGTAAATAAAATGGAATTTTAGGAACAAAGACTTGTCTTGGAAGGGTTTTTAAAGTTTTAAGAAGAGAAAAAAGATAAACTAGTTAAGATTTGAAGTTTTAAAAGAGTATAGGGGTAACTTATAGAAAAGAGGCAAAATGGGAGGATGTTTGTGTAATTAAGGAAGATATGAGTAGAAATATGATGAGAGTGTGAGAGAAATCCAACGAGTGCTTCAAGACTCCAGATTGGCCGAGAGTGAGAGGAGAGAAAAAGGAAAGAGATTGGAATTTTTTGCAAAATTTTCAAGGTAAAAGCTTGTCTTCGTTCTTTTTAACTCAAGTATGTTTATTAAAATAAAGATTTATGAACTTGAAGTTTGGATTCAAAGACTTTTCTTAAGAAAAAGTTTGAAGAAAAAGGGTTTGTTTAAAAAAAAATGGGTCTTTGAACCAAAGTTGTGATTTTTGAGTTTGGGATGCAATTTTTGGTGTGGGTAACATTGATTTTTGTTAATATAACTAGTAAAAACTTTTATTTTTTAATATTTGGAAATATCTTTGAAATCAAGAAGATTTTTGGGAGAAAAAATGAATTTTCGGGAAAAATTGTTGGAATCAAGGACCCAATCGACTAGGTCGGGCAACCAGTCGATTGGAAAGGGTTTTTAGGGTGTTCTAGAAGGATCCAGTCAATTGAGTCATACAACCAGTTGACTGGATCAACTGACAGAACCTTTTGGATGTTTTCCTAGTCGATTGGATTAGGTACCCAGTCGACTGGATCATGCTAATTTTTGAAATTTTAACTTTTTTCATTAGTTTTTGAATGTAAAACGTTTCCAAAGTAGTTTTAATGTTTACATACATTGGATGTATGATTAAAAAATATTTAAATGTGTTAATGTTCATGATATATTAGCATTTTTGAAACCCAAATAAGATGATTTGAAAAAGAAACGAAGAAAGGGCTTAATGCTTTGGTTTCTTTGATTTTTATTTCGTGCAAAGTGCGCACTTAATATTTAAAGTGTGTTACCTTGGAGTTTTCTAGTATTCATTAATGATTAATAATTATGGGGGTTAAATGTTGTTTTACTCTTAGGTACAAGTGGTGAGTATCTTTGAATAATAAAAGAAGTAGTTTGGTACTAATTGTGGAGCGCGTAGCTAGCTGAGTTTCACCTTACTTTTAGTAAGCGTTGTAAATCATACAACAAACATAAGATTAAAAGTATATGAAAATGAATGAGTATGGAAATACTAATAATAATATTATTAAAATTATATATGTGTGTGTGTGTGTGTGTGTGTAAGGGTATAAAGGTATAAGAAACATGTTTAGATATGCTACAATATATCTTAAGGAAAAGTGGAGATATGAATGATTTAGTAAATAAGTAAGGAAATATAAAGGACATGAAATGTATAATTAATTGAATAAGAAAGTAATTATAAGTAAAACGTGATGTTTTTTTGTCTTTGAAAATTTGTGACGTGTATAGTTGTAATGGAGGTAATTGAGTTGATATTTGATTCCTTAGGTTTGAGGATGCTTTATCTTATGAGTTTAGTGACGTGATTGGTTAATGGATGATAAATTTAGAAGTTTGTTGGATCATGAATTGCATTTCATATTGCATAAAGCATTGGATGATCTGTTCTAACGAGGGGGAGTGTTGTGTAATACCGAAAACATTTGTCTAACGAGGGGGAGTTTTCGGTGAGGCCAAAAATGAAATTGAAAGTTGTTTGTTGATGAGATATTTTGTTGAGACGTATCGGTACATGGAAAGACGTACCCATTGTTATATGATGAGCCCAATGAGGGGTAGCGAAATGAAACAAATAAAGAAATATGAAATGAAATGATGAAAGAAAAGATTATGCATTGCATTGCATCTCCTTACATTCATCCCATGGATAATGGACATCTGTTGTGATTGGCCCATGAGGGGCATGTGTTGTGATTAGCCTAGTGAAGGGCAAATGGAAATGAAATGAATGAAGAAATGAGCCTGTATTGCATTGTATTGCATTACATTCATTCCATGGATGATTGGTGTATATGGTGATTGGCCTATGGGGGCATAAAATGTGTTTGGCTCATGAGAGGTGTAAGTTGTGGTTGGCCCATGAAGGGCATATGATTCGATTGATTTAATGAAAGATATATGGATATTAGTTGCTTGTAATATAGAAAAATATTGAGATGAATGTTATAAATGAATAGTTTACATTAGTGATATGTATAATAAGTTAATATTATGTTTCATCTGATTCTTTAAAAATATGTATAATCCCTTGTAATGATTGTTACCTTCTCTGAGAAATAGCAATCAAAGTATCTGAAAATGTGCATATGTGCTTATCTTTATAAATTACAAGTGAATAAGAATGAACTAAATAATGAAACTTAGAAGGTGTAAGTTATATTATAAATATAGCTACAAAATGACTTATATGATAAGGTTGAATCTAAATAATTAATTTCGATATGATTGCTTCTAGTAATGTGTTCCTCACTAAGCTTTTAGCTCACCCCCTCATTTCTACTAACATTTCAGGAGAACATCATAGAGCTTGGTTTCAAATTTAAAATAAATTTCATAGAGATTTTGGTCCACGACATCTTTATCTCTTTAGTCTTTGGAAGTCCAATTTTTTGTCAAAATCTAGTAAATTGTAAAAGCATTCAAGTTAGTTGAAAATTAGAAAGTTTATTCTTTTTTGTAAAACTTTAAAAGTTAGTTCAATGTATTTATAAGTGTCTTGTGTAAATTTTGATGCTTGAAAATAATATTGATTGTCTTGTAAATTTGTATGTATGCATAATGGTCGGCGTGCTTGGAGTTGAAAGGTTCTGATACCTCATTGGATAGGGCCTACCCAAGGATGGGTCGTTACAATTATTCACTTGGTTGTAATTTATTTTTTCTTCTCAATATTTTCTATATTTTTTACAAATTTTATTTCTTTGTTTTTCTTCTTCAAAGATTCAAACTCATTTTCTTCTTCAAATTTAACACTTTATTTTTCTTTTTATCATTCTCAAGATCAAAAGATAGCTTAGCTGTTACCTCGTATTTTTCTATTACGCAAGAATTTGCCATTTTGATATTGGAGTCTTCTTTTGCGCTTCCATCATCACTCCAAGTTGCAACCTCTTTTCTTTGAGTTTCTCCTCTTATTGCATTGTATGAAGTGATTCTTCTTGGAGTGAAACTTCTAAAGTTTTCATTGAAGCATATTGATGAACTTTTTTATTTTTTATTTTTTTTATCTAGTTTCCCCATATTCCTCTTCATCATCCCCATCATGATTAATATATTCAATTTGCATAAGAGGTAAAGATATGGTGAAATCTTCCTCTTTGTAATCCAAGTAGCTTTCATGCTCCTTGAGGGATTCTATAAGCTCTTCTGAGATTTCACTTGTAAAATGCTTTATCAAATAATTTTACATTGATTTGACAAAGATCTAAGAGATATTATCACGAGTTCAAGGTTAGATAAATTTTACTTATAAAAGATAAAGTTTTAACAAGCATAGTAAAATGAGTTTGCAAATAAAAAAAAAGATCCATTTTCTTTCAATTCAAAGTTCTCTAAGTCATGAACAAGGTTTTTCAATTTCAAATCAGTTTCTTGCTCATTTCCTCCATGTATGACCTCCAATAAATCTCAAATTTCTTTTGCAATCTTACATGAGGAAATTTGATCAATTTTATTTTGATCAAGAGCACTATAACAAATGTTCAAAACTTTAACATTTAGTTGAATCAATTTACAATCATTTGCATCAAAATCTTTTTCATTTTTGAAATCTTTGAAAAATGACGTACCAAACATCAATATTATAAGCTTAAATAAAAAATCTTCATTTTAGCTTTCCAATGGGTGAAGTTTGTGCCATGGAGAAGAGTAAGACTAATAGGATCTCTTCCTTCTAAAAACATGGTTGTCGTAGGATCAACTTTAGGCTATTTAGGCTAAAACAATATCACCTTGCTCTGATACCAATTATTGGTCCAAAATATATTATGGCAATATCCAAGAGGGGGGTGAAGTGGGTATTAGGAATTTTAAAATTATTTTTGCAATCTCAAATATTGCATTGATAAAAATATATGTGGAATTAAATCAGTCAATTTTTCTAAATTATTAGCACAAAGACGAGAGAGTTATTGCTTAATATAGAAGAGAGAATTGAATTATAAAATATTAAACAATCAATCTCATTTACTTGAACAATAAATAATTATAGGTAAGTAATTCTAAAAGTAATTAAGGAGATAGATTTAGATAGATGCACACTCGATTTATAATGGTTCGACAATATTGGAATCACATCCGACCTCACGTCCACTTCTCTTCAAGTCTCCTCCTTGAAGGTTTCACTAACACGAACAAACAACTTCAGTGGTGTTACTAAAACCTAATACAAACAAGAAAATTCAAGGGTGTTGCTTCAATCTTTTCACAAGAGTCCTAAGTTTGCTACCCTAGTGTATATATCCCACACTCAAAAGCTCTCAAAAGAGTTGCAACAACTCTATTACAAGAAAAACAAATAAGAGAGAGATATCTCAATGAAGATTACACTCAATATTTTCTCTCTCACAAGCTCTTAGCTCAACAATGGAGTTTTTAACCCAAGAAGAAGATAATGAACATTTAGCTTTAATCCTTGTTTGTAGAATGTTATTCTCTCATTCAAAGTGACCCTTGAGGCTCTATTTGTAGTGTTTTGAAGTCTTCTAGCCGTTGAAGACAAAATGGAGCCATTGGAGTGTTCAAAAAGCTGTTAAAAAATAGATCCGTTACGTTGTGAGTCGACTCTTAAGCTTGGAAGTCGACTCTCGGATTCAGAAAATAGATCAGTTGTGTTGGGAGTCGACTCTCACGGACAGAAAGTCAAATATAAGCTTAGAATTTGACTCTATATCAATTCCTAGCTTGGGAGTCAGCTCCCTATCAACTCTAAGAGACAAAAACTTCCCGAAAGCTTCATGATAATGTGATTTCACTTAATGTCATATTTATTTATTCTTTTTGGCCTTTTGAAGTTACAAAAAATCTTCCAATCGATTCAAACTTTCTTATACATTAAACAAATGAGTTAAATACTTCAAGAGTGTTTTGTTATCATCAAAATCAATCTAATCAATTTCTTGATTAAGACCTTTTTGATGATGACAAAACATACAACAAATTTAAACATAATGTGTGTATAAAATATGTGAAGAAGAATAATTTATCAAATAATTTCATATGTTAAGATAATCTCTTTTTAAGTTCAATTAGAGTAATCATTGAGCCCTAAGAATTGAATATTTGCATTTAATAAATTCACTTAGAGATTGTTTTATCTTCAATGAATTAAAGCTAGGTAATAAGATGCAATGCAACTTGTTGAGCTCCTAAAATGAAATACTTACAAAGTATATCCTAGGATTCAAACCTATGATTTAACTCTTTTTTCTTTGAAGTTGCATTTCAATTCTTCTATTTGAATTTGATCTTTTGGAAAGCTTTTTGACTTTTGAAATCAGTGGTTTTGATTCTTTAGTTTCTACAATCTTGATATCCTTTAGAGATAGAAGCACTATTAATAATCAGTATTACTTAAGTAATATTCATTAGTGCTTAATTAATATTTTTGTTACTACCAAAATCATTCAGGATCAACACACTTAGTCAACAAAAGAGAAGATGAATATTGAAGGCACTCGAAGAGTTCGCCTCAAGCTTCATGATTGATGGTATTGTCAAAATTCTTCCTAATGTGAGGTATGTACCTGCATGCGGCTACAAAATAATGTTGATAGGTGAGTTAGCTTCACATGGGTACTCATATTCGAGTCATGAAGATTGGTGCAAGGCATACAAGTATGATGAGATGATTATTCACGGTAAAAGAGATGTGAGAAATATTTGCATCTTGGATCGTCACTTTATTAGTGGAAAGCTTGGAGGTGGTAAAGTTAGTGGACCTAAAAGAATCTTGTCTATTCACAAAAAGACCAAGAAGACCAACAACCGTGCGAGGTTTGCTTAACGGGTCAAAGTGTTTAGGGATTTAAGTTAAGGGAGGAATTTGTTGGGATACTCCTCAAGTCCCACATTGGAGAGAAATCTTATCATAAGTAGTCACAGTCCAGTATCGTTTATGTGTCAAAAGGATATGAATACTAGTTATTGTAAATAGGACTCTAAGAGTCTTTTATTTGTAACTATCTTAAGTCTTGTAGCAATAGAATAACCAAGTGTTGGGTTATTTGAGAGGGTGTAAAGGGGCTTTGTGATAGTGAAAGTTTAGAGGGTTTAACAATTTTTTTACTATCCAAAAAGATGTATTGTAGTTGATTTATTAGTGGGGTTTGCAACCGTGAATGTAAGTCTATCAAAGCTAAACCACATAAATTTTGATGTTCGTGTTTATTTAACTTTTCTCTTTGTGGTTGCGCGAATTTATTTCGTGTGGATGTATGGATTGAATTCTAACAACTAGGCTAACACCCATTTTTAACTCCAAAAAAAATACCAATCAAAAGTCATTTCACACTTATTAGTTATAATGATTTTCGGGGTAAAATAATGAATTAAAAATTAAACTTCATTACTTGATGTAATAATATATACGCACTGTTCAATTGACAAAAATAATTGTCGATTTTGAAAGTTTAACTATGTTTAGCGCTCTCTCCAACATGTTTACTGGTTTGGCTTTTGGTAACAAACATTTTATTTTTTATTAATTGGGTCATACATTGACAATTGATCATGAGAGCTCCAAGAATTGATCCAAGAACTTCAGGATACTATTCTCCCAGGTACTCGAAATTGGGTTATACATGGTTGTAAATAAAAGCGTAATGATGTCTCAAAAATAAAGTTGCGGGTATCACCCTCTCTTCCCCAAAGGAATTTTTTGATCCCCAAATTTCAAAAGATAAACATGCCTATTTAGACAAGAAATTCTTGCATAGACATTAAGACAGAGCCTTATAAAATCCTATCAATCATAACAACATATTATTAAATGTAGAGAGGGACGTGAAACATTATGATTGGTCTATCTAAAGGCAATTTAAAAAGAAAAAAAGCCGACATTACGTTTACCAAGCAAATCAGCCAACCATACATAGACCAAGATGCATATTGATACACAGCAAACTAAAACAAAATCAAAGTAGTTGCATTCAAATTAAGTACCAACACAACTACAACTATCATTTTAAAGATGGAATAGCTCTAACTAAATTTCCTTCTGCTTAATTAGTTATTAGGCTCGTTATTAAGATTAGCAAGCTGCTCTATGTTCATGGGGTAAACAATGCTAAAGTCACCATTGAACGCTTTCCTCCCCAGTAAGATGTTCACTCTTTCCGTCGGGTGAAATGCATCCCAGAACACGTACTGGTCTCTGTCCGGACACGGTGTTTGGAATGGAAGACATGTAATCTGCCCTCTGTTTCGCCCGATGCCACAGCACCCTCTATCCACCACACTAAATCCTACATGCATATACATAAAGTAATTAAATTAATTTTACATTAATCAATTACTCCATGTTTAGTACTGAGTAGAAATTTAATAAATATCACAAATCAAATACATACCATAAGCTCTAGAGTTGGTGACAAGATCTTCAAACAAGCGAGCAATGTCAATGTAAATGAATTTTGCACCAGGCAGATTGGCATTCAGGTTGTTTATCATAGTCTTCACATTACCATTGAAAGGTAGAACAAGCTGATTCACTTCCTCTGAACATCTCCCTCTTGGGTTTTGAGCCAAGATGCTTGGAATGCATCCCATTCTTCCTAAACCAGGCAACACAAATTTTCTTGCTCCCAAGTTGTAAAGGCTCTAATTTTCTCATCAATAAGTATTTTACGGCAATGGGATTCAAATTAATCCCTAGTGTCCAAGTTTTTGTTTTGTTTTGCTTTTTTGTTTTTTTTGTTTTTTTTTTAACTTGGGGTTGTTTGGTCAACAAAACTTAACAAGGGGTAAGGTATTTTTGAAATTTAAACAAAATATTTAGACCTATCCTCTTTCTTCTCCATAAACTTAAAAAGGGTAGTGTGAGTTCTTGTTTAAATTCCGAAAATACCCCCACCACTTTTTTAAGTTGTTTTTTATTTTAAACAACTATTAAACAACGATTATATTGTTCTAAGAACAAATACATGTATTTCAAATTCATTAATCCAAATGATAACGAGTAAATTAATCTTACAGTGAGCTGCTGTTGGTATTGTTGAACCAAGAGATAGGCATATTGTTGGGCATTATATTGATTTCGAGTCGCGTAATTGGGCATGAGATAGTTGTTAAGGTAGTCATTACTGCCCATTCCTACGAAAAATATGCATCGAGCCAGGGATTCCGCCACATCGGCTGCCCCAATATTATCAGTAATCTGATCAAGCGTGCTCTGGAAGTTGTTTATCTGTTGACTGAATAGTATGCGATCCACCTCATCAAAACCAAAAATATACAAATTTAGGCTACAGCGAGGCGTAAATGCCATTTAATTTCTTGTACATGTTTTCACTTGTGAATACAGTAAATGCTATTTACTGACTACATCTATTATAAAGAGAAGACATTGTAAATTATTCAATTTGTACAAGTTAAAATTGCATTAATTAAGAATGCAACTCAAATCAAAACATACATGAGATGCAGATTACACTAATATATATGTAATCAAAATTAACATTACCCAGAAAATAAAATACAAAATCATATAGAAATAGTTAAAAAGATTGAGCATTAATCATGCATGCAAGAGCAGAAACTAAGCTGTTTATGAGGGTGTTTTTGTTTACAAAGTTTCTTCCGGTGATGTCAAGGATTCCGGCAGCTGCAGAAGCATAATTGACTCCATGAAGCACTTCATCTCCAGAGGCTTCAGAGTATGCAGGAATCAGAGGTAGTCCTAGCAGTTCAGCTGCATGCACATTACAGAAATGTTTTGTGTTCAATTAATGAAATAGTTCAATTTCTGTCGACAAATAATGATCATATTTATCCCTTGTACCAAAAAAAAAAAAAAGATTTATATAAGAATTGACTTAACATTAATTAACTGCACAGAATATAGAAGTCAAATTGCCCCAATAAATTAATATCCCATAAAATGCTTCTCCAGAAAGAAAAATTAAACAAAGAATGGCGTTTATGGTAATAATGACCAGTTTATAAAATTATTATGATAGCAAGATATATCTGAAGCAATTATTAAATGCCTTATCATAAGTTAGGTTTAAGAGCCTAAAAAGGCTGGGTACATGACATAAGTAACCGAGAGCCTGATGTCTCTATTATAGTTTTGCATGCAGTTTTTAGAGAAAGTATTTCTCAAAAGTTTTTAGCTATAATTCTGTGTACCATATGTGTTGCAGATTAGACAAATAATTATTCTGTTACATCAGAAAATTTTCAGTCTGAATTATCTTCAAGTTAACAAAATTTATGACCTTGTAAAACATGCAAGATTTGTTTATGTACGGCTCACTTAAAAGTGCAGTCTATGCAAAAATTTCTCTTATGGTTTGGATGCACATATGCACCGTTGCATTCAAGAATCTTTCCTATTAATTTTTTTTTGAAGAAAATTTTAGCTGCATCTCATTCAAGTAGAGAGAGATTGCATCGAGTGCATCCAAACCCTCTGCATCCAAACCCTCCAAAAGAAGAGAGAAGGAAAACAAGAGAACAAAAATATAGAAATATCAAAACATATTTGAAAAATCTAAAAGTAAAAGAAAATATGTACTAATATTCTAGATTGAGCTAACAAATAATAGCCCTTTCACATTCATGCTCTAAAACCTAATTTCTCTTACTATCTATAGCAAACGTCCTGCTGATGTTAAGAGAGAGAGAAATGATTTTAGAAATAATTCGTCTAGCTAGGACGTATATATCAAGATTTGATTGAACATTCAAGAAAAGAAATTAATCATAATACTTTATATGCTCTTGAATAATTACATGCGTGCATGGTATGTACCTATTTCATCAACCATGGTGTACCCATTGGAGAAACGACCAGTAGGGCCACCATTGAAATCAATGCCATAGGGGAATTAGTTGGCCTTTGCAAAAGATGGAAGATTATTATTATTGCCATTGTCAATCAGAGAATCCCCAAATATGAACATAGCAGGAACCATCTCCTTTCTCCTTCCACCACCACCAGCTGCTGGCCCAAATGGATCTTCCACTTGCCCTGAAACTGAAGTACTCAATACTATCAAAAGCACAAGCAACTTGAAGATAGGCATGTATGCGTGCGAGAAAGAGAGAGAGAGAGAGACGGAGATTAAAATTCTTTAAGTGTTGAAAGAATTGATGAGGGCCTTTTTTTTACTGTGAAAAAGGAAATTTAATAGGAGAGGTATTAAGGTGGTTGAAGAGCAGTAAATGAATTCATATGTTTTCTCAACTGCATTAATTACTACATTGATGTAGCCAACAAGTATGTGCAGGCCCCTTCTTTCTTAATTTCTTTCCCCTTTATTTCTTAGGTTCCTTCTTCTTCTTCTTTATTTCTTTTTTCCTTTTCTCCACTTATCGATTACTTTTTTGCAAGGGGCAAATAACAAGACTGACTTCATTTTACCATTTACAATGCACCCATCTATGTCTACGGTCTACTGTCCTCATCGTCACCTATCACCTCCAAAACTTGAGTCTGTGATAAATTGTAGATATAAAATTGACCTACAATTGCTAAGCACTAATTGATTTCAGCCAATTTTATCTTTTCCCTTTAAGGGCAGTTAGTGGGAAAAAAATACCACTGTCGTGCCCCTTGAAATTAATCATATTCTGCTAAGCACTAATTGAGAGGCTAGCTAGTTAGGATCAATTTGCAGTCTTCAATGTTATCTCCTCTCATCTATAAAGGACTTTTAGTTTTTTTTTTTCTAATAAATTTTTAATGCGCATTTGGTTGATTGGAAGATGGAAGAAGAAGATAGAATGAGAATGATAAGAATGAAGATAAGATGTCTTATTCTAATTACTTTTTAAAATTGGATAATTTGTCATTTCATCACCAGATGAGAGTCCTGTGAAACTATCTATTTTCTCATCTATTCCATCAAACATTCGGGGTTTGTTTGGTTCACAGAAAAATTACAGTGAGGTAGGATAATGGTTAATATGGAATAGGATAAAAATGATTAAAGAGGTAATACTCATGAGATTGTTAATCTAAGTATCAAAATACCCTAATACTATTCATCATAATTAACAATCTCCAATTTCTTCACAAACTCAAAAATTTAATTGTTATTATTATTATTAGCAAAAAATCCCCTCAATTTTGGGCCAGACAACACTTTACCCTCTCTGTTTTAGAAAAAGGGCAATTTAACCTCTCAGTTTCACAATCTAGAGCAATCTTTCCCCTTAACTAGATTCCAACCATAATCCGACTACTGAAAATTTTAAAAAAATAATAAATTGCCACGTCAGCTAGTGTTCTACCCTATGCATGTGTAACAAACAAAAACAAAAAACAAACACATGTCTCTCGAACAAAATCAAACGTGTCTCTCTCAATAAAGACTCGTGTCTCTCTATCCATTAAGCTCTCTCCCTCTCAACTATGGTGAAGCTCGGCTCATTCTCAATGCTTTATCACGTTCTCCCTCAGTAAGCTCGCCAAAGTCGCCTATATCAATAAGTTTTCTCTCTCTTCACTCGTCTTGAACCCTAGCTTCTAAATCCCCGATTTCCTCCCCAATATTTAAGAAATTGTTGAAGCACATTTGTCCATCTCTCATTGATTTCATCTAAAATTTGCAAGGAAGCTCATTCATTTCAACTTGCCTCTATCAGTAAGCTCTCTCTCTCCACTTAGTTTTTTTTAACCCTAGTTTGCAAATCTCCAAATTCATCCTTAAGATTGAAAAAAAAAATTGTTGAATAAGGTGATATATGATCTGTTAGAAGCAACTAACTATAAATGCGATAGTTATGAGTTTTATATAAACACTTATTTAGGAATAAGGTCTGGTTGTATGGGAACATGATTTTTTTTTGTATATATATTTTTGCATACTGTCGTGAAGTGGTGATACCTTGGTTTTTCTTTTACTTCATTGTTTAACCGCTTTGGAATTTTGATTTCTGGTTTTTCTTTTTTTTAATTTTTTTACTTTGGCTACTTGAATTATACAAAGAAAAATCAATCAGATGCTTGCAGAAGCACTACTTTAATGGTTGCATAGTTTTAAGTTGTTTGGCTGTTGAGAAATTTCTAGATAATAGGAAAAAAAAAGTTATGGTTCTTTGATTCCTGTGTTGTTGTCTACTATTTCTTTTTTAATATACCTGAATAAATAATCTTGATTCTTAAAGTATCTTGATCGGTTTGGAAGAAATGAATGTCACAAAATTTATGTAATTCATTTGCAATTTCATTATTTATTATGTGTAGAAAGCTAACAAAATTTATGGGATTTCTCTGGGATCTAAGTAATTAATGGTATTCTACATAAAGTAATACATGAAATGTCAATTAGTTCATGTTTGTTTGTAAGAATTTTTTTTTTATTAATTACTGTTGTTCCTTATAAGTGCCTTGGTAAAATTGATTCCTGATAGTTGCTCTCTGTCTCTACTTAGAAACAAAACCTAAAACTGTTGCAACCACCAAAATTTAATTAAGAATTTCTTTACCTTGGTACCTGACTTCCCCTGCATAATGGGAATTCATCATTTTTTTGCTTTATAGACTTCATATTCAACTTTATTATAGTGTTAATAATGATGCATATTTAACAAGAAGTTATAATTGGATGCAATTTTAAAACATGAAAAAACCAGACAAGTTAATTCATGGTTGCTTGTTAAATTAAAGTTTTGTTTACTTCCCTTTATTTTCTCATTTTCATTTCTTATTGAATTTGCTTCTCAATGTGTTATGGAATATTTTCTTTGAATAGGTTTATGGTCAACAAATGTCTTTTAGAGTTTTTCAATAAATTTGTCATTGGATTTTATTACTTTGGTGAAATCTCAATTGTTGATAAGAACTTAATTGATTAATTTTACCAAAGGGTAAATGTTGAATTACCATGGCTTGTCAGGTTAGTGTTTCTAGATGATGGTGATATCTCTAATTGACATATGTTAGATGTGATTTTCTTTCATGTATCAAAGTGCCTCTACAAATATTGATTGTTTATTCCCTTGAATGCAATTAGTTATAGATTTTTCTATAATATTCGTTGTAGTTCGATGTTAGATTTCAATTGTTCTGTTCAATCGTTGCCGATAAATGTGAGACATGTCCTTTTATTTTTTTATGTCAGTCATGGTAAATGTACCATACATTATACACCTCCATTATGGTGGGAAAAGTAAAAAATTGGATGATATATACCCTGACTGTGTTTCTCAACCTGAATTATGGTAGTGTTGTAAAAAATTGAAAATTTTTAACTATGACAACTACCCTGAGTTTCTAAGTTTCCATTATTGCTATGATAGTGTCTCAATGCATCATGGTATGACAAAGGTGACAAGTGACAATGACCTATAAGTAATGGTCAATAATCTTCCCTGTGATAGGGTAGTAAATGTCTATGTTGAGCATGCATAACATAGCCAAAAACTTGTGTTGTTGTCTAATGTTCCACAGTTTAATCATTTTCCATTGGTTAATAAGGTTGTATCAGTAGAATATGAGGTTCCAATAAGGCTTTTTGAGTATGATTAAGTGGGTAGTGATGGTGTAAAAGCTCATGACAGTGATTTGAGTTATTAAAACATAGATGATGAGGGGGCATCAGAATATAACGATAGTGATAATTTGGCAACACCTAAAGGTTCTGATGATGAGGAAGATGAGACATGTATTGAGTTTTATGAGAAACATATGGAGAAACTTGAGTTTGTTAAAGGTATGAAGTTTAGGGATAAAGAACATGTTAGGCAAGCAATAATAGAATATGGAACCAAGGGATGGTATGGTATTCATTTCACTAAGTCTGAGAAGGGGACGATGTAAGCTAAATGTATGGAAGGCTGTCCATGGGAGTTCTATGCCTCATCAATGAATAATGAGAATAAAATGGTTGTTAAGACATAAATAGGAGGGCATGTCTGTTATACTAGTGACAAGAGCAGACTTATAAATGTTGCGTTTATCTCCAAGAAGTATATTGAGGAAGTAAGGAGAAATCCAAACATCAAAGTTAAGCACCTTTAACAGAGTGAAAAATGACTATGGTTTTGAGATTTCTAAGTATCAATCTCGTAGGGCTAAAAAGAGGGCATAAGAGGGCATTCATGGAAAGTGCATGGAGCAGTATTTTAGAATATGAGATTATGTGGTGGAGTTGAAAAGGAGCAATGAGGGCAGTCATGATGAGCTGCGAGTGAGGAGGTTTAACTGACAAGATAAAACAAGTTTTTGAGACTTTACATTTGTTTGTTAGCATATAGAGATGGATTTTTTGAGTGGTGTTAGGCCATTCATATGGATGTTTTCTAGAAGGTCCATTTGGAGGACAACTTTTAGTTGTAGTAGGAGTGGATGATAATGAAAATATGTACCCACTAACATATGGTGATATGGACACAGAGATGGTTAGGAGGTATATAATGAAGAGGATAGTGCAAAAGAGGGAGCACATGTTAAAGTACCATGGGCCAATTTTTCCAAAATCCAAAAAAAGTTAAAGAAACATAAGTTATACTCTAGAGGTTGCATTCCTACACACTGTTGTGGTTCAAATTATGAGGTTGAAGAGGGGAGTGATGGGTGGATTGTCAATCTTGAGAAGTATACATGCAGTTGCTACAAATGGAACCTTAATGGAATACCTTGCAGCCATGCAATTGCATTCATATTCCATGCTAACAAGATCGTTAAAGAGTTTATAGATCCATGCTAGAGTTGAGACATAACTGAAAGTTTATTCTCACTTCGTCACCCTTATAAATGGTCCGAAATTATGATAACGAACCATAAATGAAGCATCATTGCCACCTGAGTTGAAGAGGTCTCTTGACAGACCTATATAGTAGAGGAAGAAGGATAAGGATGAGAAAGTGGATCCTTACAGGATGAGAAAACAAGGTTACAAAGTGAAATACAGGAAGTGTGGTGGTCTTGGACATAATAGGAAGGGTTGTAAGGGTCCTGCAAAGAAAAGTGGCGCGAGAGAAAGGGCTGAGTCAAGTAGATGTTCAAAATTTATATGTTTTAGGGTTGATAACTATGACATCACTTTACAGGTATGATAAGTTATATAACTATCTTGTGCTTTATAGTTTTAAATTTACGTTTTATTTCCAATATTTGTTATTCCAAGATTAATTTTTTCACGTATTGAAAAAAAAAATTATAGATAAATATTTTTCATATACTATGTTTTTTATGCTAGCTAATTATGTTGGCTTTTGTTATTACGTAGTATACTACACAAAAAAAAACATACATCTTCAAGTCAGCCACCACCAAGACAATCATAGTCAAGCCAAACACCACCAATGCAAACTTCTTATAGCCAACAAAACACCACCTAGGTAGACAGCACCACCCAAGCAGCCACCACTATTGAGGCCAGCACCACCACCGAGGCAGCCACCACCACTTAAGTAACCAATACCACTGAGGCCAGCACCACCACCAAGGCAGCCAACATTGCTTTTGAAGCCACCACCAAGGAAACCAACACTACTTTTGCAGCCACAACCAAATCAACCAAAACCTCTGAGACAACCACCACCACCACCCAACACTGCTTATTTATTTAGGTAGATAAATGCACAACACAAAAACTTATTGTGCGTTTATCTACCTAAATAAATAAGCAAATAACCGAACTTGTTTTACTTGCAAGTGCACAAGTTCGGTTATTTGCTTATTTATTTAGGTAGATAAACGCACAACAAGTTTTTGGTGTCGTTGCCGGGGATTGCGCTAAATTTATTTTTAGAATTATTTTCGTTAGTAATTTTTATTTTTATTTTTTTCTGTTCTATTTATATTTTTTTTATCAAACAACCTTAATTTTTTTTCATCTTTTCATTTTTTGTTTTTCTATTTTTGTTCGGGTGTGCAGCAGAGGAGTTTCTGTCCTCATTGCGATCAAGCGCACTAGTGTAGCGCTCGAGCGTAGGAAGAATAACGATCAAGCACAGTTCAGGGTGCGCTCGAGCACAAAAGGTCCAGAGAGTACCCGAGCAGCAGTATTGAAACTGCTGCACTAAAGCGGTTCAACTGATTCATGTATAGGCTTCGATCCAGAAATCTAACCTTCTTTCCACTCAATACAGAGCAATGAGTAAAGAGCAAGGACATGTATGAAGTGAACTTAAATGGTGGATTTCCAAATTGGTTGGCTGTTATGGAAAGAAAGATAGATATGCTTGTAAAAGCCATGACTGCGCAAAACGTCTCACCTAGTCCACGAGCCAAACAACTTCAGGCATGTGCTATATGTTCTCGTTTTGATCACGCTACTGACACTTGCCCTTTGTATTCATCTGCAGATCAAGAGCAAGCAAATTATGTGGGACTGAACAACTACAACATATATACAAATACCTATAATCTTGGATGGCGGAACCACCCCAATCTCTCATGGAGCAACAATCAAAATGCCTTGAACCTTCAAGGACAGCAAAGAAACTCCTAACAAGCAGCTCAAATAGTTCCGGAATCAAAGGAGAGTGACCTAAAGAGTCTTGTGATGCAATTGGCAACTCAGCAACAACAGCTGATGGCTTCACAAGAATAGTTCATAGCAGAAATGAGACAATTCCGGACTGAGCAAAGGAAAATCATTGCAAAGCATGAGCAAGCCATTTAAAGACGTACAAGTGGGGCAATTGGCTAAAAAGCTAAGTGAAAGAAAACAGGGAGAATTTTCAACCCAAACAATATCCACTCTAGGTGTTGTTGAGCAAGATTTTCAGTTCTATCACATTAATCCATTGGAGACCACCCGTACCCTTAGTTTCACAAGATCAAATATAAAGCCAGCATCTGAGGATGTTACTGATGACATCCTTGAAACTGTGCATCTTCTTGATGCCACTCCAAAGCATCCAAGTAAGTATACCAATCCATTTGAAATTCTTGTGCCTATTAATACTACTTTTTTCCCTTCTATTATCTAGGCACCAAATTTGGAGTTGAAGCAACTGCCGAAGCATTTGACTTATGCTTATATGGGAGAGAATAAGACACTACCTGTGCTAGTTGCTGCCAATCTTAGTTTTGGGGAAGAATAAGGCTAGGTCCGGCTGAAGACATTAAACTTAGCGCTCATGGGAGGCACCCCACAGCTTATCCTTTTAGTTTTATTGTTTTTATTTATTTATTTTTAGTATTTATTTTTTTTTCCGTATTACTTTAGTTTTTCTTCTTCAGGAACATAGTGCGCGCATCAAGTTCAAGTTTGGGGGCATGCTACGAGCCATGCCAGCCATCTAGTTCTCTATCTCCCATGTCAGATCTTTCTATGTCACTCACACATTGAGGACAATGTGTATATTAAGTTTGAGGGTATGGGAGACGCAGTTACATTCACACACACTGTCCCAGTTTTTTTTAAGATAAATGCACATTCATATTTAATGAAAAATTTTGGTTGTTTACAACAAATATTATGATAAAACTTCATTACTAAGCTTAAAATTTAGAACACATAGCCTAGTAATAAAAACTTTAAAAGTTTAATTACCTACTCTTAAGGCACTTAAGAATTCATAAGTTTGATCTAAATCTGACACAAGCACATTAGCACGCATTTGTGTGGGGTATGACATATAATTCTTATGTATATGTTTTCATGACCTAGCTGTAATCGGATAATTTGTTAGAATGACACTTTGGCATAGAAAAATAAGAAAAATGATTATCATGCAAAAAGAGAGAATAAAGTGCTCCTAATGATCATTAAATAAACTTTCCACTGAGTAACCGGACCTCTTGCCTCAGTAAGCATTGAGTGTTCACGTCAAAAGGTGGGAATTTTTCATTTAATAATCATAAAAATTTCTGTTGAGTAACTGGACCTCTTCCTCAGTAAGTAGTGAGTGTTCATGTCAAAAGGTGGAGATTTTTGCTTGGAAGCATTAAGACCTGCTAGTTTCGCCTTTTTTACTCGAGTTAATAAGTTCTTAGTGGTGTCTTCACACCGAATGCCCTAAAACCATCTGGTTTGGGAGTCTTTAGCTAAACACTCGCTACAAGAATCAATTAGAAAGCTTAATGGAATTCAACACGGCAAAAATCTCATGATGAAAGAAAAAGAAAAGAAGTAAAAAACTATGCCATTTTTGTTCTGTCTAATAAGGAATTCGATGAAGGTTTAGGCACCGAAACACTATACATTAGAAATATTTGGAAGCTCCATCTTCTATGTGCTAATCCACCACACACACTAAGTCAAACCTATGATGCCTTAAACCAGCCTTGTGTAAGTAACATGAACTTTTAAAATCCTTATTCACTGCAAAAATGTGTTTTTATTATAAGCTTACTCATGAACAATCATCATGGTTTTATGTACTACCCAAATTTTTAGATATTATGAATAATAAGTTTATTTTTGATTTTGTTTTTCATTTAGTTTTTAGTTTTGTATTGCTAAGGGACTAGCAATATGTAAGTTTGGGGGTGTGATAGGAGCTTAAATATCCATATTTAATCCCATTAATTTACATTTATTAAGCCCTTTGTTTACATATTTTATTCTATTTTACTTCATTTTTGTGTTTTCTATGTTTTTTATAGCTTTGTGAAGAAAAGAAAGCATTTTGAAGCTTTAAAGGAAGAAAACTGAAGATCTGGAAAGAGCTAGTGCGATCGAGCGCAACATTGCTGCGATCGAGCGCACAAGCAATTGTGCGCACACATAGAAGGCTCGAGTGCACCCATGTGCTCGAGCATAGAAGCATGCGATCGAGCGCACACGCACTAAGAGGCGACAGAGCCAGTTTTGGAAAGATTTCTTCCAGACCTATTTTGGAAATTAGGGTTTCGAGGCATCCTTAGAACCCTATAAATAGACTTATAAAACACAGAAACAGTATCTTCTTTTTTGTTTTAGTTTTAGGTCGGGAGGCCAGAGGCCAGAGGGGATTCTACAGAAAAATTGACAACTCTTCAATGGAGCTCTCTCGGGTTTCTTCTTTCCTTTATTTTTTTATGTGTAACTAAAGTTATAGCAAGGGCTTGGTTGAAGCACTAATTATGTTTAATCAATAATTCAGTATTGGTGCCTTTGCAATATTTATGTTGTGATTCTTAATTTGATTAATGCCTGTTTTTATTTAAATTCCTCATATCTGTGTGTCTGATCAACGTATGCATGTGGTATGGATTAGTTAGTTGAATCAATTTGGATGACTGAGTCTTGGGTTCAACAATAGTAACAAAAGATATCCACACCGAATTCTTGGGTTAATCAACATCGGAAACCGAGAGTGGACCAAGCCCTAGGTCCCGTGTGGTTGTCGATTTCCACAGATCATATGCTCTCTTAAGGAACAACTCAGTATACATCATGCTGAATCCCTTAAGAGAGAAAAGAGTTAGAGTATACACCATGCCTAACTCATTGCTTAAGGAAATCAATAGCCTAAGGAGTGGACCAAGCCCTTAGGTTGACAACCGTTAGGTATTCATAGCATGAGTAGAGCATTGGCATACTGTTTTGTTGGGGTAGCATGATTAGTGGTGGATATCAAGTCCTTACGCCTTTATCATTATTATCTAAATCCAATAAATATTTCTATCTATTTTTACTTTGTGGAATTAATTCTAAATCGAAATTCACCAATCCCTATGGAAATGATCTCGCACTTTCACACTATGCTACTGTAGACCTTGTGAATTTACAAGTAAAACAAGTTCGGTTATTTGCTTATTTATTTAGGTAGATAAACGCACAACAAGCGTTAGTGCTTTTTTTTTTTATTGAGTTTCATAGCTTTTCTTTTTCCTTCTATTATTGCCCTTTTGGTGTAGGCTGGAATATATTCTATTACTGCTAGTGATACTCTAGGGCCTTTGAACAAGATGGTTGTAGATCTCTGAACAGAGCATGAGTTTCTCCTACAACGCGAGATCGAGGGCAATAAGTTTATTGGCCTTCTTGAGAGTGATAATCCCATTTGAAAACTAAGGAGAAGTCGCTCTTAGCTGAGGTTTCTTCAAGTAAGGAGCTCATTAACTCTTTGCATTAGCATTTAAGGTCTGAAGTGACCAGACTTTCTGTTAATGAGAACATGTTTTGGAAGGGTTGACAGAGGTTGGTGAGAAAGAGAAGTATGAGGAGTTAAGGCAAGAAGTTCTTAATAAGTCTTTAGAGTTTTTTTTAGTGGCTTTAAAGTAGTAAAAATAACTGGGTTGAAGATCCTTCATGATTTCGACCAAGAAAACTTGGAGATTCCTGATGACTTTAGAGAGACTTTTGTTGCTGAGGTTCCTAGAAGAACTAATGGTTAACCTGAAGAGGCTGGAGACAAATATATTGACTCGGATGATTGTTATAATTGTATTTGTACGAAACTCATTATCAATTAAATCATCTATTTTGCACTTTCAATATTACTTGCGCTATGATGATTACATTTATTATTTACTGATAAAATTTGTGCAAGTTTTATGCATTCCACTTGCGTGGTATTAGAGTTTTGTCCATTTTTTCTAGTTCAAGAGTTCCAGGTCTGATCTTTCTCTTGATCTTACAAGGATCTTCCCAATTTGGTGCCATCTTTCCCGTCTCCCTCGGGTTTGAGATTCTTTGTTTCTACAAGATCAGATCTCTTAATCTGAATAGCCTTGCCTTAGACCCTTTAATTAGAATATTTGGTGGTGCACTGTTGGTCTACAGCAATCTTGAGAAGAGCTTTTGTTTTGCAATTATCTACCTAAATTATTATGCAATTAATCGAACTTGCTTTACTTGCAAGTGCACAAGGTTAGTAGTAGCATAGTGTGCAAATGCGAGATCATCTCCACAGAGCTTAGTGAATTTCGATTTAGAATCAGTTTCACAATGTAAAATGATAGAAATAAATATTGAGTTTAGATCGATAATGATAAGAACATATGGCTTTGATATCCACCACTAATCATACTTTCCCAATAAGTAATGTGCCAATGCTCTAGCCCTACCATGAATACCTAATGGTTGTCAACCTAAGGGCTTGGTCCGCTCCTTAAGCTATTGATCTCCCTAAGCAATGAGTTAGGCATGGTGTATACTCTAACTTTTTTCTCTCTTAAGAGATTCAGCATGGTGTATACTGAGTTGTTCCTTAAGAGAGCATAAGGTTTGTGGAAATCGACAACCACACGAGACCTAGGGCATATTGTATACTCCCGATTTCCTATGTTGATTAACCCAAGAACCCAGCGTGGATTTCTTTTGTTATTATTGTCAGACCTAGGACTAGGTCATCCAAATTGATCTAACTAACTAGTCCATATCACATGTATACGTTGATTAGACAAACACATATGAGGAATTCAATAAAACAGGTATTAATCAATTAGAGCATCATAACATGGCTATTTGCAAAGGCAACAATACTCATATATGGAAAAGTATAATTAGGGTTTCAATCGAGCCCTATTAAGAAGTTAGTTACACATACTAATTATGCTAAACATCATCATAACATAAACTAAATAGAAAAGAATAAACCCAAAAATACTGTGGAGAAGACTCGTCAATTCCTCTCCAAAGTTTACAACTAAAAGGAAAATCAAAAGTCCCATATCTGTGTTTTACAGGTCTATTTATAGGGTTCTAAGGACACTTTGAAACCCTAATTTCCAAAATAAGACCCGAAGCAATCTTTCCAAAACTTGCTCTGCTGCTTTACTGTACGTGTGCGCTCGATCTCACGCTTCTGCGCTCGAGTGCAGGGTTGCACTCAAGCCTTCTATGTGTGTGCACGAGTTCTTGTGCGCTCGATCACAAAAACCTTGCGTTCGATCACATTTGGTTGCTTCCAGGTCTTTAGATTTCTTCCTTAGAGCTCCAAAATGCTACATTTTCTTCAAAAACCTATAAAAAACACAGAAAACATAAAAATGAAGTAGAATATACTAAAATACATAAACAAAGAGCTTAACAACTATAAATTAAGGGGCTTAAATATGAATATTTAAGCACTTATCACACCCCCAAACTTACATATTGCTAGTCCCTTAACAATACAAAATGTAAAACTAACTGAAAAACAAAATCAAAGATAAATTCATCATTCATGATATCTAAAAATTTGGGTTGCACATAAAACCATGATATTTGTTCACGAGTAGGCTTAAAATATAAATATATCTTCGCAATGAATAAAGGTTTTAAATTCTAATCACTTAAACAAGGCTGGTTTAAGGTATCACAGGTCTGACTTAGTGTGTGATGAATTAGCACTTAAAAGATAAAGCTTCCAAATAACTCCAATGTATAGTGTTTCAGTGTCTTAACATTCATCGAATTTCCTATCTGAATGAACAATAATGACATAGTTTTATTTTTTTTTCTTTTTTTCTTTTATTATGAGATTTTTGCCATGTTGAGTTCCATTAAGCTTTCTAATTGACCCATATAGCGAGTGTTTAGCCAATGACTCCCAAACCAGATGGTTTTAGGGCATTAGGTGTAAAGACACCCCTAAGGACTTACTAACTCAAGTCAAAAAGGCTATGAAACTAATTAGTCTTAATGCTGCCAAGCAAAATTCTCACATTTTGACGTGAATACTTACTGCTTATTGAGGCAAAAGGTTCAGTTACTCAGTGGAAACTTTATTTAATGATCATTATATGCATGATTCCCAGCTTTTGAAGTGAACACTCACTGCTTACTGAGGTAAGAGGTCCAGTTACTCAGTGAAAAGTTTATTTAATGATCATTAGGAGCATTTTCTTTTCTCTTGTTGTGCAATAAACATTTTTTTCTCTATTTTTCTATGCCAAAGCATTCTTTTAATAAGTTATCCGATTACAGTTAGGTCATGGAAACATATACATAAAAATTATATGTCATACCTCACACAATTATGTGCTAATGTGCTCGTGTCAGATTTAGATCAAACTTGTGAATTCTTAAATGCCTTGAAGTAGGTAATTAAACTTTTAAAACTTTATTATTAGACTATATATTCTAGATTTTAAGCTTACTGATGAAGTTTTATCATAATATTTGTTTTAAATCAACCAAAATTCTCAAAACACTATGAACATGCATTTATCTTTTCAAGAATACTAAAAAAAAATGGGACCGAGTGTGTGAATATGAGTGTGTGAATGTGTCTCCCATACCTCCAAACTTAATGTACACATTGTCCCCAATGTGTGAGTGACATGGAAAGATCTGACTTGGGAGATGGAGAACTAGATGGCTGGCATGGCTCGTAGCATACCCCCAAACTTAAACTGGGTGCACTCACTATATCCCTGAAAAAGAAAAACAAACATAATGCCAGAAAACAAGAGATACTAATAATAAACTGTTATAAAAGTAAATACTAACAATAAATGGAAAAAATACTAAAAATAAAAAGATATACTGTGAGGTGCCTCCCATGAGCGCTAAGTTTTACATCTTCAGCCAGACGGAGTACCCTCTCACTGCTGGTCTCTAAGGTAGTGTAGTCGATGAGGTACCGGGTGCGGGAGGTAGTTAATCGAGGATGGCTTGGAGCATCGCCTCTTATCTCGTAAAGCGTGCCTCTAAGCCATCAATGCGCTGATGTACTAATAATATCACCTCCCTATCCTTCCGACGAATGTCAGAGAGCTCATATCAAAAAGAGGACAGCTCCTCAAGAAGGTGGTGGTACTCGGTGGATCCCATGTCTGGCTGGTCCTCCTCTCAAGTAAGGCTCTCTTTGTGGTGCTCGGTGTCCATGGGATCGTCCTTCACTCGCTCATCAGTAGGTGCATGCCCTCGGGGTCATTTGGGTATGTGGGACTGGCTCAGGCTCCACTGGCTTTTCCTAAAGAATGGATGGTCACTCACCAGTCCATCAATGGAGGAGCCCTTGATCCCTTTCTTCTTGAATATATAGCTGAGGAGGAATGGGAAAGGGAGCCCCCATGCATTCGCCATGGTGGTCTGGCGGCCATGGATATGGTCCCAGAACTTATGGAGCTGGCTCTATATGACAGCGGGAATGGAATACAATGGCCACGGTGGAATGCATATAAGGCCTGTAGGAATTGGTCCATCATCTGGGTCTTGTGCCCCAAAGGGCACACATTCCACTAGATGATGAAATCCATGAGCCAGAGTCGTGGAGGCAACTTGGACTGACTCCCAGCATTGTTGTGCCGATCAGCGTACTGGCCTGCACACATATCCTCAATGATGTGGGGCAGGGGAAAGTGCTCTGGCTGCTCCTCCATCTGGGTGTCCTCAATAGGGGACTTATCACAACAGTGAAGAACAGCAGCTATGTCAACACTGGTTACCTCTATAAACTTACCCTGGACTGATCAGGATAAGATCCCCAGTCTATTGTAGTTGAAGGATAAGTTCTCGTAGAACTGGACCACAAACTAGGTGTATGCAGTCGAACAAATAGGCTTGAACGACCTCTTCAGTCCCCGGTTCTTGAATTCTTGAACCGCCCATCAAGTGGCATCCAAGCTCTTGAAGTCAGCATCAATGTTAAAAGTAGTCTCAAACAAGATCTCTCTTTATTCGAAACTGTGCCGGGATGATTGGGTACGGCTGTTGGAGGCACGGGGAGGTGGAGACTGTCTGTTTAGGCATCTTGGGCAAGTTTGTGTCCAAATTGCGCTCGATCACATTGATGTGCACTTGATCGCACTATAATCCCACGCTCAATCATAGATGCCTTGCGCTCGAGCTCACTGAGTCAGGCAAATGATCGAACATGTTGTGAGCAACCTGAAGACTAGTCTCATGGGGGAACTCTGAAATGGTTCTAACCCCCTGTAATTCCACTAAAACAGCCACACAAGAAACAACAAGTGTATATGCAATATAATATTTGTGAGAATGTATGAAAAAGGGAATTGGATTGGTAATGTAAGGAGGAAATGGGGAATGGAATGTAAGAAGGGAAAAAATGGTGTAGGGTTACGTATGGTGGGGGAGGTGGTGTTTTGTGGTGACAGGGTGGTGGTGGGTGGTGAGTGTTATTGGTGAGAGTGCTGAGGGTGAGTGGAGTAGTTACTTGGTGACAGAGAGAGAGAAAGAGAATGTGTGTGATTGAGTATATGGTGAGGGAAAGTGTGTGATAAGTAAGGGAAGTGTGTTTAAAACCATCACGTGATTCTCTGCCCCGAGTGCACTCGATCGCACTGCGAAGTGTGCTCGATCGCACTTGTGCGCAAGTGTGTGCGTGGGTGTGGTGCACTCAATCGCTATAGAGCATAGGGCGAGAGTGCGTTGGAGCACACTGCGTAGTGCACTCGATTGCAAGGGCAGAAAGTACTGATAATCAAATAAACTATAAAAGGACTAAAATGATGACAAATAATGAGAATAACTAACAAAAATGAAACCATACTGTACTCAGTGGCCTCAGTACCATTGATCTCAATAGAGGCACTTGAGGTACATGGTTATCAAAGTCGAAACTGCTCAAGCTCTCTCTGTAGTAGCTTCAGTGCTACTCTCTTTTAAGGGGGCACTTAGAGTCCACCTCATGTGGCTCAAAGCTCTTGGTTCTGCTGTATAATGCACATATTGAAGTGCCAAGTCTTTATCCTTAGGGGGCAAGTTGATTTCAAGGTATAGCTTGACTCTGTGTCCATTTACTGTGAGTGTCTGATTGCTATTTGAATCATGAATCTCCAAAGCACCATGGGGAACGACCTTGGTGACCACATAAGGACCAGACCATCGGGACTTTAGTTTGCCTAGAAACAGTCTTAATCTTGAGTTGTAGAGCAACACCCTTTGTCCCACATGAAACTCTTTCCTTATCAGTTGTCTATCATGATAGGCTTTTGTCCTTTCTTTATAAAGCTTGGTGTTCTCATATGCATCATACCTTACTTTTTCCAGCTCATTTAAGTCCAGCTTCCTCTTCTCAGCCGCTTGTTTCATGTCCAAATTGAACAGTTTAATGGCCCAATATGCCCGATGTTCTAACTCCACTGGTAAATGACATGCTTTTCCAAAGACTAAGCGGTATGGAGACATGCCAATTGGTGTCTTATAAGCTGTCCTATATGCCCATAGAGCATCATTTAGTCGTAAAGACCAATCCTTCCGATTAGGATTTGTTGGTATTTGTCTAAGGATTAAACGGGTTGAAGAATGAAGCTTTATCAGGCCTTGCTGTCGCAGCACAAGGAGTGTGCACCGCGGCCAGCAGCAAGTCTAGAAGTTGAGGATGGTGGTGTGCGAGCTGCGGCTTAGCCCACCTAAGCCGCGACCTCCAGCATGGCAGCAAGTTTCCTCTCTTTTGAGCCACGGCACAAAGGCACACCTGATGCCAATGTTCAGCACTCTTCTCCTGGTGCATGGGGCATGATTAAAACACACAGGATCACTTAGACTTGTTGAAGGGCTATGATTGTTTGGTCCTCAAGATCTAAGGGTTGAGATTAACTTCAAGATTGGTTCAAGAAGTGGTTAGACTATATAAAGGGTCATCTAGGAGCAATCACAAAATGTGAGACAATGTGTGTGAAATAGAACACATGGTGTGTGAGAGTGCAAAGACACTAAACACAAGAGAGACTCATTGAAGAGAGTTTGGTTATTTAGAGAGAGAGTAGTATAGATTGAGGATTCAAGGGCTTTGTAATTGGAATTTTCTAGGGGAAAATTCCAGGGAAACACTTAGCAATTATCACTTTCTTTTTTCTCTTCTTTCATTCTTCAAGAACAAGAGGTTCCTTAAAGAGGTGTTGCTGTAATTGTAAAAACTCCATTGATTTAGTGCAGAGAGCTCGGAGGAGCTCACGGGGATGTAGGCACATTGCCGAACCTTGATAACAATTGCTTGTGTTCTTTCTTTGATTGGTCTGATTGCTGTTTATTACAAGTCATTCTATACTTGGGTGTTTGGAAAGATCACAACCTGGGATTCCGCAAGAAGGTGATTTTACAACAGTGGTATCAGAGCTTGGTTCCAAGAATCAAAGGATTCTTTGGTGGTGATACAGTGGGCATCCGAGCAAGAATCAAAGGAAACTTCTTCGGAGATTCAAAAACGGTGTTAAGATCAAGAGTTGATCGGGTTCTTGAGGTTCAAGAACGATGTTAAGATCAAGATTTGATCGTGTTCTTGAGATTTAGAAGTTGGAAAGCAATTGTGGGTGCTGCATAAATCTTGAGATTTTCTCCGCAAGATAGGTTCGAACTTCATTGTTGAGAAGTTTGATGGAAAGGGAGACTTTGCCCTTTAAAAGCGAAAAATCAAAGTTGTTCTTACGCAACAAAAGGTGGACTTGGCTATTGGAGAAGATGATGATTTTCCAGCAAATATCATGGAGGTCCAGCGGAATGAGATGAAGAAGATGGCGTATAGCACCATTTTTTTGCACTTGTTGGATAGTGTGACAAGGTAGTGCGGAGACTCGGAAGATCTAGCTGTCATTTGGAAGAAACTAAGGGCTCAGGATTTCAAGCCAAGATGAGGGAAACATCAAGTGGGGAAGGGCTGTTCGTTAAAGGAAGGCCAGCAACTCAGTATGGCAGCAACCTCCATGGCTACTACCAAAACAAACCAAAGGGTAGAGGACAAAGCCATGAGAGAGTGCACTCTAAACCGAGATTTGGAGGAAAGAGATGCTACTACTGTCATAAGGAGGGTCATTTTAAGAAAGATTGCAAGAAGATGATGAGGGATGGGAGAGGAAGAAGCCATACCAATGATGGAGAGGCTTCGGTTGCCAATGGGGAACAACAAGATGATGATGTTCTTGTTGTGTGCTCAGATGTGAGCAAGGGGCAAGAAGGAAATGAGACATGGATCTTGGATTCCAAGTGCACTTATCATATGTGTCCTCACAGGGATTGGTTCAAGAATTTCAAGGAAACTGATGGGGGAAAGATTTTCATAGGGAATGATACTTCTTGCCAAGTGAGGGGCATGGGAGACATCTAGTTAAGGATGTTTGATGGAGTTACAAGGCTGCTAAGGAATGTGAGATGTCTTCTGGATTTGAGAAGAAATTTGATCTCATTGGGGCAGCTAGATTCCATGGGGTACACATACAAAGCAGAGGGAGGAAAGATCAAGGTAACCAATGGATCTTTGATAGTGATCATAACAGCAATGAAGGATGGTCTCTATGAGATGATTGGAGACACGGACATCAAGGATCAAGCAACAAGCTTGATGGCTGAGATGGATAAGACAGTACTTTGGCACAATCACTTGGGACATATGAGCGAAAAGAGGCTGCAAGTTCTCAGCAAGGATGGATTACTTGATGGTGACAAGGTAGAAAAACTCGATTTCTGTAAGAGTTGTGTTCTTGGGAAGCAACATCGGGTTAACTTCAACACCGAAGTTCACAAATCAAAGGGCATTCTTGACTATATTCATGTCTATCTTTGGGGGCTAGCAAGAACACCAACACAGGGAGGTAATCTTTACTTTTTCTTTAATTGATGATTATTCTAGAAGGGTTTGGGTTTATTTGCTTAAAAATAAATTAGATGCTTTCAATAAATTTATGGTGTGGAAAAAGTTGGAAGAAACTCAAACGGGTAAGGTAGTTAAAGTATTAAGAACCGATAATGGCTCAGAATTTTTTAACAAGGAACTTGATCAATTCTGTAATTAAATGGGATTCTAAGACATAGAACGGCTGTGAAATCCCCTCAACAAAATGGAGTTGCTGAGAGGATGAATAAGAACCTTATGGGAAAGGTTAGGTGCATGATTATAGGATCCGGATTACCTAAATTTTTTTGGGGGAAAGCGGTGTCTATTGCTACGTATTTGGTTAATAGATTGCCCTCTAGAGCTGTGGACCTTAAGACTCCTTAGGAGATGTAGAGTGGAAAACCCCCTAAGTTAGACAACCTTAGAACTTTTGGAAGTGTTGCGTTTGCACATCAAAAGGATGATAAACTTAGCCCAAGATCTAGAAAGTGTGTGTTTCTAGAATATGGTGAAGGGGTTAAGGGGTATAGATTGTGGTCCTTAGAAGCAAAAGGAATGAAACTCATAATAAGTAGAGATGTCATTTTTAATGAGCATTTATTTCCCTATTTGGAGAAAACTAACCGTGTAGGGGATAGTGGGCAAATCAGCTCGGTATTTGTGGAGCATAGCATTAAAAAATATTCAGTTCAGGTAGAGCAAGAAAGGTAAAAGGGTTCGGACTAGGTAGAGCCCATTGATGAAGGCCAAGCTCAGGACACTCAAGAGGAGGTTGGACTAGAAGAGGATGACGTAGGGAATCAGAATGATTATCAGCTCACAAGGGATCGGGAAAGAAGGCTGGTCGGACCACCTTTGAGATATGGTTTTGTGGCTGCGAATGCAGCAGCTCCTTGGACAAAAGAAGGGACAAGTGAACTAGAAACTTACTGGATGCCATGGAATGTAAGGATTCATCAAGATGGAAGCTAACCATGGAGGAGGAAATGCATTCTTTGAGGGAGAACAACTCTTGGGAATTGGTGCTGAAACCAGGAAAACAGAGAGTTGTGGATTATAAGTACACTTACAAGATCAAAGAAAGAAATACTCTAGGGGATGAAGTATGGTATAAGGCTAGGCTAGTGGCGAAGGGGTTCATACAAAGAGAAGGCATAGATTTCACAAAAATTTTCTCACCGGATCACAAGGTGGAGGAAATGGTGAGTATCCTCATCTATGCTGATGATATGTTGTTGGTTGATAACAGCAGGGAGAGGATAGTAAGGTTGAAGTCTCAACTTAGCTTGGAGTTTGAGAGGAAGGATCTTGGCCTTGCACAAAAGATCCTTGGGATGAGAATAATCGGGGAAAGGGAGAGAAACAAGTTGAAGGTTTCTCAGTCTTCCTACATAGAAAAGATGGTGTCTATGGAAGATAGTAAACTAGTGAAGGTTCCCCTTTCTGGCCATTTTAAGTTCTCTAGTAAGCAATGTCCTGGAATAGATGAGGAGAAGAAGGAAATGGAAAAGATCCCTTACTCTAATGCGGTTGGATCAGTCATGTTCATGATGGTAAGCACTAGACCTAATGTTGGTGTTTGTCTAAGGTTTAAACATGGTTTGAAAAGGTCTTATGAAGAACTTTTTCAAACCATGTTTAAACCTTAGACAAACATCAACAATCTCTACCTTTGTCTAAGCGATTAAACCCGAGCCCATTGTGTAGAGAACTCAGGATCCAAACTCATCTTGAGTAATCATATCAACCGACTCCAATCCTAAGTAGTCCAAGGTAATGATTGAACTTACTTAGAGGTAGAACCTTGGTGCCTAAATCTGCAGGATTTTCCTCTGTGGCTACCTTGTCCACATGAATGCATCCTTTCGTAACATTTTCTCAAATGAAATGATATCGAACATCCATGTGCTTTGTCCTCTCACAGAACACTATATTCTTACACAAGTGCAACGCACTTTGGCTATCCTAATACACCACCACCTGCTCTTTCAGAACCTTCAACTCTTCCAACAACCCTTTGCACTACATAACCTCTTTGATGGCTTCCGTTGCCGCTATGTACTCAGCCTCGGTTGTTGAGAGTGCTACCATTGGCTGCAACTGAGCCTTCCAACTTATACAACATCCGTTTAAGTTGAAGAAGTAGGAGGTAATCAATCTTCTTTTATCCCGGTCTGTTCCATAGTCTGAATCCGCATAACCCCCAAGACAGATGGACTTACCCCTCTTTTAATAAACCAGCCCTACTTCTGGGCTTCCCTTCAAGTACCTCAGCAACCACTTCATCCCAAGCCAATGCTCCTTTCTGGGATTACTCATAAACCTGCTGAGAACACTTATTACATGAGAAATGTCTGGTCTAGCTCTTATCATGGTGAACATAACTGAACCAACTGCACTAGAGTAAGGCACCTTTTTCATTTCCTTCTTCTCCGCCTCCAATCTCGGACATTGATCACTGGAGAACTTGAAATGATCAGTAAGGGGAACCTTTATTGGTTTGCTATATTCCATAGAGAACTTAGATATCATCTTCTCTATGTAGGAAGTCTGAGAAATCTTTAATCTGTTTCTCTCCCTTTCCCAGATGATATACATCCCAATGATCTTCTGTGCATGGCCAAGATCCTTCATCTTGAACTACTCACTGAGTTGAGACTTCAATTCTTTTCTCCTCTTCATACTGCTCCTAACCAGCAACATATCATCAACATAGATGAGGATGATCACCATTTCCTCCACCTTGTGCCCCTTATAGTACAAGCACGAATCATAGTAGCTCCTCATGAAACCCAAGCTAGTTACAAAGAAATCAAACCTCTTATTCCATTGTCGAGGTGATTGCTTCAAGCCATAGAGAAATTTCTTCAATTGGCACACCAACTCTCCTTGCCTTCCTTACTCATAGCCTTCGGGTTACCTTATGTAGATGGTCTTATCAAGTCCTCCATGTAAGAACACTGTCTTCACATCCATTTGCTCGATTTTCCAATTTAATTGGACCACCATTGTCAATACTATACGTATCATCTTGTACTTTACAACCGGTAAGAATATTTCGGTGAAATCTATGCCTTCTCTTTTTGTGAACCCTTTTGCCACCAGCCTAGCTTTATATTAGACTTCATCCCCTGGAGTGTTCCCTTCTTTGATCTTGTAGATCCATCTACAATCCACAACTCTCTGTTTTTCTGGTTTGGGCACCAATTCCCAAGAGTTGTTCTTCCTCAAAGAATCAATTTCTTCCTCCATATCTAGCTGCCAATTTGATGACTCCTTACATTCTATGGCTTCCATGTAAGTTTCGGGTTCAACCATCCTTCCTTCTGTCCAAGGAGCTGCTACATTAGCATATGCAAACCCAAATCTCAAAGGTGGTCTGACCACCCTCCTTCCCCGGTCCCTTGTGAGCTTGTAGTCATTCTGACTTACTGCATCAACCCCTTATAGTTCAGCCTCCTCTTGAGTGCCATGAGCTTGGCCTTCATCAATGGGCTCTACCTAGTCTGAAACCTCTTAGCTTCCTTGCTCTAACTGAACTGAATTTTCTTTGATGCGATGCTCCACAAATTCTGGGCTGGTTTGCTCACTGGCCCCTGCAGGGTTAGTTTTATCCAAACAGGGAAATAACAATTCATTAAAAATAACATCCCTACTTATTATGAGCGTCATTCCTTTTAGTTCTAAGGACCACAACTTATACACCATAACCCCATCACCATACCCTAGAAACACACATTTTCTAGACCTTGGGTTAAGTTTATCATCATTTTGATGTGCAAATGCAGCACACCCAAAAGTCCTAAGGTTGCTTAACTCAGGGGGTTTCCCACTCCACATCTCCATGGGAGTCTTGAGCTCTAAAGCTCTAGAGGGTGATCTATTTACCAAATATACAGCAATAGACACAGCTTCCCCCAAAAAAATATTTTGGTAATTCGGATCCTATTAACATGCACCTAACCTTTTCCATAAGGGTCCTATTCATCCTCTCAGCAACTCCATTTTGCTGAGGTGTTATTACAACCGTTCTATGTCTTAGAATGCCATTTAACTCACAGAATTTATCAAAATCCTTATTGCAAAATTCTAAGCCATTATCGGTTCAAAAAGCCTTAACTACCCTACCCGTTTGAGTCTCCAACAACTTTTTCCACACTACAAATTTATTCAAAGAATCTGATTTATTTTTAAGCAAACAAACCTAAACCTTTCTTCAATAATCATCAATTAAAGACAAAAAGTAAAATTTACCTCCCTGTGTTGGTGTTCTTACTTGTCCCCAAAGGTTCGAATGAATGTAGTCAAGAATCCCCTTAGACTTATGCACTCTGGTGTTGAAGCTGACTCGGTGTTGCTTCCCAAGAATGCAACACTCGCAGAAATCCAACTTCTCTACTTTGTCACCACCAAGTGAGTGTGCCAAAGGGCTGCCTTATCCATCTAAGCCATCAAGCTTGCTGCTTGATCCTTTATTCTTGTCTCTCTGATCATCTCATAGAGTCCATCTTTTATTGCTGTTTTGATCACTATCAAAGATCCCTTGGTCACCTTGATCTTTCCTCCTTCTGCTTTATATGTATACCCTATGGAATCCAACTGCCCCAATGAGATCAAATTTCTTTTCAAATCTGGAAGATACCTCACATTCCACAGCAGCCTTGTGACTCCATCAAACATCCTCAATTGGATGTCTCCTATTCCCCTCACTTGGTAAGAAATGTCATTCCCCAAGAAAACCTTTCCATCATTGGTTTCCTAGAAATTCTTGAACCAATTCCGGTGAGGGCACATGTGATAAGTGCACCCAGAATCTAGGATCTATTTCTCACTGCCTTGCCTCCTGCTCACATTTAAGCACACAACAAGAACGTCATCCTGTTGTTCTCCTTTGGCAACCGAAGCCTCTTCATTGTTGGTATGGCTTCTTCCTCTCTCATCCTACATCTTCTTCTTGCAATCTTTCTTGAAATGGCCCTCCTTGTTGTAGTAGAAGCATCTCTTTCCTTCAAATCTCGGTTTGGAATGAGATCTCCCATGGCTCTGCCCCTTACCTCTTGATTTCTCCCAGTAGTTGCCATGAATGCTATTGCCATTCCGATTTACTGGCCTTCCTCTAACGAACAGCCCTTCTCCACTTGATGCTTCCCACATCTTGGCTTTGAAATCATGAGCCCTTATAGCATTAATCATGATTTCCTTGGTTAGTGTATCTCTCCCATATCCAATAGCATAATCAAATTATCAAAACAATCAGGAAGAGAATTCAACAAAATAACAGCCTTCATCTGGGAATATTATGCTACAACTATTCAAATCTTGAACTAGCTTATTAAACACATCAAGATTATCTTGCAACTCTTTATTAGGATCCATTTTAAAAGCAACGATTCTTTTAAGAAGATAAATCTTATTAGTGAGAGTCTTGGTAAGAAACAACTCATCTAGTTTCTTCCATATGACAGCTAGATCTTCCGAGTCTCTGCACTCCCTTGTCACGCTATCTAACATGTGCAAGAAAATGGTGCTATATGTCATCTTCTTCATCTCAATCCGCTGGTCTTTCGTCATACTTGTTGGAAAAGTGTCATCTTCTCCAATAGCCAAGTCAACCTTCTGTTGTTTAAGAACAGCCTTGATCTTTCACTTCCAAAGGACAAAGTCCCCTTTCCATCAAACTTCTCAACAATGAAATTTGAAGCCATCTTGCAGATAAAATCCCAAATTTATGCAGCACCCATAATTGCTTTCCAACTTCTTCTAAACCTCAAGAACATGATCGAAGATTGATCTCAATATCGTTCTTGAATCACCCTCAAGAATACGATCAGATCTTGATCTTTACTCCGTTCTTGAATCACCCAAGAAGTTGATATTTGATTCTTGGAGTCTTGACTCTGATACCTTTTGTTCCAGCTCTGATACCCTCTCACCAAAGCTCCTCCAGCTCTGATACGACTTTTATGGTATCTCCTCCGGCTTTGATACCACTATTGGGAAACCACCTTGAGATGCCCAGTTGGTGATCTTCCAAACACCCAAGTCTAGAATGACTTGTAATGATCAGAAACAGAAATAGAAATCAAAGAAAAGAAAGAACACAACAATTTTTATCGAGGTTCGGTAATAGCCTACATCCCCATGAGTTCCTTCGAACTCTCTGCATTAAACCAATGAGTTCTTACAAGTTACAATAACTCCTCTCCAAGAAACCCAAGTTCTTGAAGAACCAAAGAAGAGAAGAAAGAAAATGATAATAACTATTACAAAGCCCTCTACCCACAATCTATGCTACTCTCTCTTTACAACCAACCTCTCTTTTGAGATCTATTCTAGTGCCTCTCTTGTGTTTTGTGTCTTTGTACTCTCACATTTGCACTTGAATTCTCTTGTATGATGATCGCTTGTGTTTTGTTGTGTTATATATGTTGAGATTGAAGCTAGGTGACCCTTTATATAGTGCACCACTTATTGACCAATCTTGAAGGTCAATATCCACCGTTAGATCTTGAGGACCAATCAACTATATATAACATAACAAAACACAAGTGATCATCATACAAGAGAATTCAAGTACAAGTGTGAGAGTGCAAAGATATAAAACATAGGAGAGGCACTAGAATAGATCTCAAAAGAGAGGCTGGTTATAAAGAGAGAGTAGCATAGATTGTGGGTAGAGGGCTTTGTAATAGTTCTTATCACTTTCTTTCTTCTCTTCTTTGGTTCTTCAAGAACTTGAGTTTCTTGGAGAGGAGTTGTTGTAACTTGTAAGAACTCATTGGTTTAGTGCAGGGAGTTCGGAGGAACTCACAGGGACGTAGGCTATTGCCGAACCTCGATAAAAATTGCTATGTTTTTTCTTTTCTTTGATTTCTATTTCTGTTTCTAATCATTACAAGTCATTCTTGACTTGGGTATTTAGAAGATCGTCACTTGGGCATCTCAAGGTGGTTTCCCAACACTCGACATTTCTCAGGCAATTAGTATTCTCAGTAGATTTGTGAGTAATCCCGAAAATGAGCTTTGGCTTGGGATAAAGTGGTTACTGAGGTACTTGAAGGCTCAGTTGCAGCCGGTGGTAGCACTCTCAATAACCGAGACAGAGTACATAGCAGCTACGGAAGCTATAAAGGAGGCTATGTGGTGCAAAGGATTGTTGGAAGAGTTGAAGGTCCTAAAAGAGCAGGTGGTGGTGTATTCGGATAGCTAAAGTGTGTTGCACTTGCGTAGGAATCCAATGTTCCATGAGAGGACTATGCATATGGATGTTTGGTATCATTTCATTCGGGAAAATGTTACGAAAGAATGCATTCATGTGGACAAAGTAGTAATGGAAGAAAATCCTGCAGATTTAGGTACTAAAGCTCTACCTCTAAGCAAGTTCAATCATTGCCTTGGACTTCTTAGGATTGGAGTCGAATAATATGGTGACTCAAGTTGAGTTTGGATCCTTAGTTCTCTGCACAATGAGTTCGATTTTAATAGCTTAGACAAAGGTAGAGATTAGTGGCATTTGTTTAAGGATTAAACGAGTTGAAGGATGAAGCTTCATCAAGACTTGGCACCGCAGCACAACGAGTGTGCGCTGCAGCTAGCAGCAAGTCCAAAAGTTGAGGATGGTGGTGTGCGCCGTGGCATGGCCATGTGCACCATGGCACAGCCCACCCAAGCTGCAGCCTTTAGCATGGCAGCGAATTCCCCTCATCTAAGCTGCGACATACCCTATTTTCAGCCGTGGCACGAAGGCACACCTGATGCCAATGTTCAACACTCTTCTCTTGGTGCGTGGGGCTTGATTAAAATGCACAGGATCACTTAGACTTGTTGAAGGGCTATGATTGTTTGGTCCTCAAGATCTAAGGGTTGAGATTGACTTCAAGATTGGTTTAAGAAATGGTTGCACTATATAAAGGGTCATCTAGGAGCAAACACAAAATGTGAGACAATGTGTGTGAAATAGAACACATGGTGTGTGAGAGTGCAAAAAGACTAAACACAAGAGAGACTCATTGAAGAGAGGCTGGTTGTTTAGAGAGAGAGTAGTATAGATTGGGGATTCAAAGGCTTTGTAATTGGAATTTTCCCCAAGAAAATTCCAAGGAAACACTTAGCTCTTATCACTTTCTTTTTTCCTTTCTTTCATTCTTCAAGAACAAGAGGTTTCTTGAACAGATGTTGCTGTATTTGTAAGAACTCCATTGATTTAGTGCAGAGAGCTCGAAGGAGCTCACGGGAACGTAGGCACATTGCTGAACCTCGATAATAATTGCTTGTGGTCTTTCTTTGATTGGTCTGATTGCTGTTTATTAGAAGTCATTCTAGACTTGAGTGTTTGTAAAGATCACAACCTGGGATTCCGCAAGAAGGTGATTTTGCAACAGGATTCACGGTCCTCTCTAGGATGCTTTTGATTTCTCGGTTACTTATCTCCACTTAGCCACTGATATGAGGATGATATGGAGTGCCAACTTTATAGGTGATCCCATATTTTCTAATGAGTGCGGCAAAAGAATGATGATGAATGTGGCTGCCACCATCACTGATGATTGCTCTTGAAGTCCCAAACCGGGTAAAGATGTTATCTTGTAGAAACTTCACAACCACTTTGTGATCATTAGTCTTTGAGAGGACAGCCTCGATCCATTTGGACACATAATCCACACCCATAAGAATATATAAATAACCAAAGGAGTTAGGAAATGGACCCATGAAATCAATGCTCCATACATCAAAAAGTTCTACTATATGAATATTTTGTAGGGGCATCTGATTTCGGGAAGAGATGTTACCTGTCCGCTGGCATCTGTCACATGAGCTGCAAAATAAAAAGGCATCTTTAAATAGATTAGATCAATAAAAACCGGATTGTAATACCTTAAGAGTTGTTCTCTTGGCCCCAAAATGTCCTCCACAAGCAAACTGATGGTAATGTTGTAATAAGCTCAAGTGCTCCTCTTCTGAGACAACTTCTAATGGTTTGATCGAGACAAAATTTGAATAGGTAGGGGTCATCCCAATGGTAGTGACTAGACATAGATATCAGCCGTGTCTTTCCTTGACTGGTCATACCTTGAGGAAAAACCTTAACAGTTAGATAACTGACAATTTCAGCATACCATAAAAGTGTTACCTCTAGTGCAAATAATTGTTCATCGAGGAAGTTCTCATTCAAAAGTAGCTCATTTTTGTTATCCTCATAAGGTAGCCTTGATAAGTGATCTGTAACCACATTTTCATTGCCCTTATTGTCTTTGATTTCCAAGTCAAATTCTTGCAATAGGAGTACCCATCTAATTAAACTAGGCTTTGCATATTTCTTAGAAAATAGATATCTCAAGGCAGCATGATCAATAAATACAATTACCTTAGAGCCAATTAGGTATGATTTAAACTTTTATAAAGCAAAATAATAGCTAACAATTCCTTTTCAGTAGTAGAATAGTTTAGTTGAGCCTCATTTAAAGTTTTAGAAGCAGAGTAAATAGCATGAGGTACCTTATTGACTCTCTGGCCTAAGATAGCTCCCAAGGCGAAGTCACTTGCATTGCACATCAGCTCGAATGGAAGAGATTCCAATCCGGTGCCATCATTATTGGTGCAGAGGTGAGCACATCCTTCAATGTGTTAAAATCTTTCATACAGTCATTAGTCCATTCAAACTTGGTATCTTTAGCTAACAATGCACATAGAGGTCTAGAGATCTTGGAGAAATCCTTGATGAATCGTCGGTAGAATCCAGTATGTCCAAGGAAACTTCTGACTCCCTTGACTATTAGAGGAGGAGGCAACTTTGAAATGATGTTTATTTTAGCCTTGTCTACCTCAATACCTTTGTTGGAGATGGAATGACCCAACACAATGCCTTGTTGAACCATAAAGTCATTTCTCCCAATTCAGCACTAAGTTGCTCTCTTCATATCTCTTTAGGACACTCTCTAGATGATTTAGGCATCAATCAAAATTAGACCCAAAAACACTAAAATCATCCATAAATACCTCAATGAATTTCTCCACCATGTTGGAAATATATGCTCATCATACATCTTTGAAAGGTGGCTGGTGCATTGCATAAACCGAATGTCATCCGTCTATAAGCAAATGTACTAAAAGGATATATGAAGGTAGTCTTTTCTTGATCCTCAAGTGCTATAGCAATTTGGTTGTAACCACTATACCCATCCAAGAAACAATAGTAGCTATGGCAAGCTAATCTTTCTAACATCTGATAAATGAAGGGTAAGGGGAAGTGATATTTTCTAGTCACCTTGTTCAATCTTCTGTAATCAATACATACCCTCCAACTAGTTGTTATTCTTGTAGGTATGAGCTTCTCATCTTCATTCTTCACCACTTTGATGCCACTATTTTTCGTAACAACTTGAACGGGACTTACCCATATACTGTCTGAGATAGGGTAGATAATGCCAACGTCTAATAGTTTCAACACCTCTGCCTTTACTACCTCTTTCATGTGTGAGTTAAGTCTTCTTTGAGCATCCCAAGTGGGTTTTGCTTCATCCTTAAGGTAGATATGATGCATGCACTTGGCTGGACTTATCCCTTCGATGTCAGCAATGGTCCATCCAATGGCAGATCTATGCTCCATAAGAACTCTCAATAGTTTCTCCTCTTCCCTAACATTTAAATCGGTAGCAATAATCATCAATAAGGTCCTATTTTCTCCCAAATAGGCATAAGTTAAATGTTTTGGCAACTGCTTCAATTCCAAGTTTGGTACCTGAATAATAGAAAGAAGAAGAGTAGTATTAGTAAGTACTAGAGATTCAAATGGAGGGGCATACTTGGATGTTTTGGAGAAGCCTCAAGTAGGTGCACAGTTTTAATGATGTCATCAGTAACATCTTCAGGTTCTTGCTCAATATCCAATTTTGTAAGACCATAGGTAAAGGTAGTCTCCAATGGATCAATGTGATAGACCTGAAAAGCTTGCTCAACAAAAGTTTGCATCATACATACATTAAAACATTCCATATCATCTTGAGGTAATTTTAATACATCAAATATTTTGAACTCTATTTTCTCACCATTTACCTTCATACTTACTATACCCTTTTTCACACAAATCTTTGTATCAGCAGTTCTCATGAAGGGTCTTCCTAAGATGATGGGTAGGGGTAATGGCATAGGGCATTCTTCCATATCTAACATAATAAAATCAGTAGGTAAAATAAACTCACCTACCTTTACCAGAACATCCTCAAGAATACCTCTAGGTCTTTTGATGCTTCTGTCTGCCAATTGCAAAGTGATGGAAGTCGGTTGAAGCTCCCCCAAACCTAGTGTTTTGAATACTATGTATGGCAGCAAATTTACACCTGTTCCTAAGTCCAGTAATGCTCGCTCAAATAGCTGATCACCTATCCTGCAGGGAATAGTAAAACTGCCCGGATCTTTGAGCTCTGGTGGTAGCTTTCTTAATAATACTTCACTTACCTCTTTAGTTAAAACTATTATCTCATGTTCCTGAAACTTCCTCTTATAAGTGCAACAATCTTTCAAAAATTTAGCATAAGCAGGTATTTGTTGGATTGCATCTAATAAAGGAATGTTTATTTCCACTTTCTGCAAAGTTTCAAAAATGTCAAGCAGTTTATTTTCTTTCTTTTGTTTTACTAACCTTTGCGGGAAGGGTGGTGCATTCACCTTCTCCATCTCACTTACCTTTGATGCTGATGGTTTCTTTAGAGATGCTTTTACAGACTCATCGGTTCCAACGACCTTACCATTTCTAAGGGTTGTGACAGCCTTAAGTTGCTGGTGCCCCTAGGTTAGGTAGTGTTTGAGCTGGAAGCTCACCTTTCTTTCTACCACTCAGTTCTTTAGTCAATTGTCCTATTTGTTCCTCTAGCCTTTGAATAGCTTGTTCATATTTTGCAGTGGTTTGTCTTAGTTCAGTCCGAAATTGCCTTTCATCTGCCATGAACTAATCTTGTGAAGTCATTAATTGTTGTTGTTGAGTTGCCAATTGCCTCACGAGACTTTCTAGATCACTTTTCTTTGATTCAGGAACTGAGTGAGTGGCTGGCTTAGAGTTCTTTTGTTGCCCTTAATGGTTCAGGGCATTATGATTATTGCTCCAAGAGAAATTTGGGTGGTTTCACCATCCAGGATTGTAAGTGTTTACATATGGGTTGTTCTTTGACGGATAGTTGTTTGGTCCCACATAATTCACTTGCTCTGGATCTGCAGATGAATACAAAGGATATGTCTTAGTATTATGATCAAATTGAGAACATATAGCATATACCTGGAGTGGTGTAACTGGTGGATTAGGTGAGGTATTTTGAGCAGTCATAGCTTTAACGAGCATATCTAGTTTCCTCTTCACAACAGCTATTTGGGTAGAAGATCCACCATTTAGAGTCACCTCATACATACCTTTGCTCTTGGATCCATGTCTACCTCTAGAGGAGAATTGCTGGGTGTGCTCACTTAATGTCTCGAACAAATCCATGGCTTCGTCGCTGCTGTTCTCTATCTGCACACCTCCACAACCTGAATCCACAATACTTTTATTAGTATCACTCAAACCTTCATAAAAAGCTTGTACCAGTTCATCCTAAGGTAGATTGTGATGTGGACATTTGAGTAGCAGCTCGTTGAAATGTCCCTATGCCTCAAAGAATAGGTCTCCATCCTTCTGTTGGAAAGGCTGAATCTCCTTCCTCATTTGTCTTGTCTTTTGAGCTGGTTAAAACTTTCTTAAGAACTTGCTAGCCAACTCTTCCTAAGTGTGGATAGAAACTGCAGGCAATGAATTGTACCATAGTTTAGCATTATCTTTTAATGAAAAAGGGAAAAGAATTAACATGATTCCCTATTGGTCTAGGCCTCGGATATGCTGGAACTTGCAGAGATCAAAGAATTCCCAAAGGTGCAAGTGTGGGTCCTCATTAGGTGTCCCCCTAAAATGAGTCAATGCACTGAGTATCTGCGGAGATATGTAATAATTTCCTTCCACCTCTGGTTGATAAGCAATGCAAGATGGCTGGTCAAGGTTCCATGGGATGAAGGATTGCTTCATAGGTCTTCGCTCAAGTGGTTGCTTATTTTCTAGCTGTTCCTCTATTGATGCTTCTTCCTTGAATTCTTCTTCTACCTCTTCAGAGTTGTCTTTAAGCCTTCGCCAAATGGTCAGCTCAAGCTCTGTATCGAGGGGGAAAGAAAGTTGGATTCCTGGATCGAAGCCCTTGCATGAATCAGAAAAATCGCTTCAGCATCTACCTTAAATGCTCTTGATCGCACCAAAGAGTGCGCTCGATCGCAGTGCCTCAGAGAACATCTGCTGCAGTACCTAAATCAGAAAAGAAAACGAAAATAATTGATTAAAGTTTGATGAAACAAAACAAAACAAAATAATAATAAAAATAAATGAAAAATAATCCTAAAAAGAAATTTAGCACAATCCTCGGCAACGGTGCCAAAAACTTGTTGTGCAATTATCTACCTAAATTATTATGCAAATAATCGAACTTGTTCTACTTGTAAGTGCACAAGGTTAGCAGTAGCATAGTGTGCAAATGCAAGATCATCTCCACAGAGATTGGTGAATTTTGATTTAGAATCAGTTTCATAATGTAAAATGATAGAAATAAATATTGAGTTTATATTGATAATGATAAGAACATAGGGCTTTGATATCCATCACTAATCATACTTTTCCAATAAGTAATGTGCCAATGCTCTAACCCTACCATGAATACCTAATGGTTATCAACCTAAGGGCTTGGTCCGCTCCTTAAGCTATGCAATGAGTTAGGCATGGTGTATACTCTAATTCTTTTCTCTCTTAGGGGATTCAGCATGGTGTATACTGAGTTGTTCCTTAAGAGAGCATAAGGTTTGTGGAAATTGACAACCATATGAGACTTAGGGTATGTTTTATACTCCAGGATTCTCATGTTGATTAACTTAAGAACCCGACATGGATTTTTGTTAAACCTAGGACTCAGTCATCCAAATTGATCTAACTAACTAATCTATACCACATGCATACGTTGATCAGACAAACATATATGAGGAATTCAATAAAACAGGCATTAATCAATTAAAGCATCATAACATGGCTATTTGCAAATGCAACAATACTCATATATGGAAAAGCATAATTAGGGCTTCAATCGAGCCCTATTAAGAAGTTAGTTACACATGTTGATTATGCTAAACATCATCATAACATAAACTAAATAGAAAAGAATAAACCCGAAAAATACTATGGAGAAGAGTCGTCAGTTCCTATCAAAGCTTACAACTCAAATGAAAATCAAAAGTCCCATTTCTATGTTTTACAGGTCTATTTATAGGGTTCTAAGGACACCTCAAAACCCTAATTTCCAAAATAAGACCCGAAGCAATCTTTCCAAAACTAGCTCTGTCGCTTTACTATACGTGTGCGCTCGATCTCATGCTTCAGCGCTCGAGCCCAATCTATGTGTGCGCATGAGTGCTTGTGCGCTCGATCACAAAAATCTTGTGCTCGATCACAAAAACCTTGCGCTCGATCGCACTTGGCTGCTTCCAGGTCTTAAGATTTCTTCTTTAGAGCACCAAAATGCTATATTTTCTTTAAAAACCTATAAAAAACACAGAAAACACAAAAATGAAGTAGAATATACTAAAATATGTAAACAAAGAGCTTAACAACTGTAAATTAAGGGGCTTAAATATGAATATTTAAGCACTTATCAGCTTTGTCTTTTGTTCCCTCTATGAAATCCATATTCATCCTTAGCTCCTCTTCATTTTGCTTTTCTTCGAACATCTGAATTCTGGGAGAAGGTTCCTCTATTTTGACTGGGATGACGACTTCAAACCTAAAGGCTAGGAAGAAGGGTGTTTCACCTATGCTTGCCTTGGGCATTGTTTTATATGCCCAAAGCGCATAAGGGAGTTCTTGTGCCCACAATCCTTCTGCATCCTCTAACTTCTTCTTTAAAGTTTGCAATATCATTCTATTTGTCATCTCGGCCTACCCATTAGCTTTTGGATACCCAACAGACAAGAATTTGTGTTCAATATCGAGTTCTTCGCACAACCCTCTAAACATTGTGTTATCGAATTGTTTCCTGTTGTTGGTGACTAATACTCCAGGGATGCTAAACTTGCAAATTATAGACTTCCAAATGAACTTCTTCGCTTTCACCCCAATGATCTTTGCTAACGGTTCAGCTTCGGCCCACTTGGTGAAGTAATCAGTGGCCAGGATCAAATGCTTTAATTTTCCAGGCACTTTCAGAAAGGTTCCTAAGATATCAATTCCCCATATGGAAAAAGGTATGAGACTCGTGACGACTGTCAGGTTTCTTAGTGGCCTTTGGGGAGGGGTACAAATTTTTGACATTGGACACTGATAGACGCTTAAATATACATATTTAAGCCCCCTTATTTACACTTGTTAGGTCCTTTATTACGTTAATTTGGTCTCTTTTACTCCATTTGTGTGTTTTACATGTTTTTATAGGGTCTTGGAGAAAAAGAAGCAGTTTCGGCACTTTAAAGAAGAAATCTAGAAGCCTTGGAGCACTCTCTAGACAAAGTGCGATCGAGCACACTATGCAATGCGATCGAGCGCACATGTGATCGTGCGCACACTAAAATGATCGAGCGCACACTACTATCAAGCACAAGGACACATGCGATCGAGCGCACATGTACGGGCGTGAACAGTAAACTACAGAACCCTATTTCGGAAAGTATAGGATTTTCGTTTTAGGAAGGTTTAGGACTCATGGGTCTCTTAGGACTTCTCAAAGACCTATAAATACACTTGTAACTCACACACAAAAACACACCTTATATAGAAAACACTTTTCTCTTTTCTTTTACTTGGAGTGAAGAGCTTAGGAGAGAATTGACGCATCTTCTTTCGGGTTTATTCTTCTCCTTTATGTTTAGTTTATTTATAATGTTTACTTCAGTTAGTATGTGTAACTAACTCTCTTATAGGGCTCGATTGAAGCCCTAGTTATGCATTCCCATATTTTTATTCATTGATTAAATCTTTGCCGATAGCTTATTATGTTACTTAACTTGATTAACACCTGTGCTTATTTAAATTCCTCATATGTATGTGTAAAGCCAACGTATGCATGTGGTATGGATGGGTTAGTTAGATCAATTTGGATGACCGAGTCCTGGGTCTAACATTAGTAACAAGGGATATCTTATCCGGGTACCCGGGTTAATCAACATGGAAAACCGGGAGTAGATACAATGCCCTAGGTCTCATGTGGTTGTCGATTTCCACAGTACTTATGTTTTCTTAAGGAACAACTCAAGCAGATACCATGCTGAATCCCTTAAGGAAGAAAAGAGTTAGAGTAGATACCATGCCTAACTCGTTGCTTAGGGAAATCAATAGCTTAAGGAGTAGATACCATGCCCTTAGGTTGGCAACCAGTAGGTATACATAATAAAGCTAGTGCACTGATACCTTATACACATTGGGAATGTATGACTAGTGGTGGATATCAAAGCCCTATATCTTTATTATCAAATCACTTTCCAACAGTTATTTATCTCTTTTTGCTTTAGAGAAACTAATTCTAAAAGTAACTTTACCAATCCTTATGGAGATGACCTTGTGCACTTGCAAGTATAACTAGTGCGATTATTTACTCATTAATTTAGGTAGATAACCGCACAACAGACACACCTTTTGATGAAGTCAACCACGTTGTCTTTCATCTTTGGACAGTAGTACCCTTGTCTTAAGATCTTGTGTACTAGTATCCTACCGCCGAGGTGGTTTTCACAAACCCCCTCATGAACTTCCCTAAGTGCATAGTTAGCGTCTCCTAGAGCGAGGCATTTGAGGTAGGGCAAGGTGAGATATCGTTTAAATAGGCATCATCCGACTATGCAGTACCTGGCTGCTTTACAAGTCAAGTTTCTTACCCCAGCTTAGGATTTTGGGAGTACTCCGTCTTGCAGGTACCTTACAATCTCGGTCATCCAATTTGGTGAGTCATTAATGTTCACCACTTCGACATATTTCATACTTTGTTGGATAGGAGTTCAACATACACTATCTGAGGAAGATCCAAAGCTTTGGAGGATGCAAGTTGTGCGAGGGCATCAACACTGGTATTTTCTAATCTAGTTACCCTAACGATCATTACCCCTTCGAAGTGACTTTTGATTTCCCTTAATTTTTCTAAGTACTTGATCATGTTCTCCCTTTTTGCTTCATAATCTCTAATAGCCTGATTTACCACCAACTATGAATCACTAAAGACTTGAAGGTTTTTTGTCATGAGCGATTTTGCTAACCTTATCCCGACCAAGTGAGCTTCTGTAATACCCGTACCTTTAAAACAAAGGTAAAGAAGTAAATTGATATTATATTGAATTAAACAATGCATGCATGAAAGAATTATTATTGATTTGAAATAATTTTTAAAAGATGAGGTTGAGAATTTTATTTGAAAGATGGTTAATATTTTTATTTGAAAGAGTTAGTTATTTTTTTAAAGAAGTAAAGTATAAAATTTAGTATGATTGGAAGTTTGAAATGAAATAATTTTGAAGAAAAATGTGGAATAAGGTTGAAGAAATTAATTATAAAATTTGGTGGATGAAAATGTAATTTTCTATTTTTTATATAATTTTTAGAAGAAAAGATGGAAAATTGATTTTTAAAGAAGAAATAGCAAAATCGTAATTAAATAGTGGTAGAATTGTAATTACATAATGGTAAAACCGTAAATTTAAAATGAAGAGTGACTAATGACAAAAATGTAAATAAGGAGTGGCAAAATTGTAAATAACAAATGCTGAATAACTGTTGGCAGAACTGTAATTACTAGTGGACCGGACCAATCGGCTACCGACCGATCAGATTGGGTCTGGCTATGAAAACCTGATTTTTTTATTTATTTATAAATTGAGTTTATAAACTCCGATTCTCTCTCTGAAAATTTTTATATTTCTCTAAAAAGAATTCTCTCGCTAGAAAACATAGAAAAACACTTTTAAACACTTTGAGATTGATATAATTAATTATCGAAGATTTAAAGATTGAGATTTATTGAAGTTCGCAAGAGGATTTTCAAGAAAAATTGGGGAAAAGCTTGAAAGGAAATATTTTGAAATTTACTGTGAAATTTTGAAGAATTGAATTTATTTTCTGTAATTCTTGAAATAAACTTTGAATTTGAATTTAAGCAAGAACAAAAAGAATTTCTGTTAAAAATACAAAAAATTGAAATTTGAGACAGATGATTTTTTGTGCATACACGAAATTATCCGAAAATTGGTATAGAAATTTAAACGAATGAATTACGGAAGAATTAAAGAATATATTGATTTTAATAAATATGTTATGATAGGTGTTGGTGATCAGCAATTGAGCAAAATTGCTAAACGGAGTAGAAAAGTAAATGAAGTTGTCTAAGAGTAGCTTTAAGTGCTACTAGGTGAGTTAGATTTAATTTTAGTAATCAAAATAAATATGAAATATAAAATGATGGTATTTGAATTATATGATTGGATGATATATGAACTTGATTGATAGATTAAGTATATAAGAATGAATTATAATGATTGGATAATATATGATAGTTGATTGGCTGATAATATATGAATAATTAATATGTTAAAAATTTATTATATGAGAAGATATATATTGAAATGATATATTGATGAAATACATATTGAAAGGACGAATGATATTCTAGAAAGTCGTGATTGATAATTTGAGTTATAGTTTATGCGGAGATAATTTAGTATGTATGTGATAAGATAATGATTTGAGAAAGAGATAGTTGAATTGAATGATTTGATGTATGGTTGCTTGTATGTAATTGTTCATATGCATAAAAGAGAAGATCGAGAATGTTACTGGTCAAGCTGAAAAATGTCAACATGTGGGAAGATGTTCCTAAATGATTGTATGATTTGAATGGATGATGTGATCAAAAAGAGATTATGTGATTTGAATGGATGATGTGACCAAAAAGAGAGTAAGTGATGAGAATAAACGAAAGAAAGAAAATTTAAATACACTTATTTATTTTATTGAATAGTTTATTGTGGTTGATTGAGATGCTAAAGCATCGGTTTTGATTTTGAATTGATTGATAGATAGATGAGTCTCACAGAGAGACATAAATGATGAAAAAGAAATATTAAAGGATGTTATAATAGAATTATGTGATTAACTGATTGATTATTGATGTGAACCTCATAACAAGATAAATGATGATATTGATTTGATAAGTTCAAGATGATTAGATATATGAGAAGAAAATTGATATGTTTGATATATGATATATGATATATATTATTTGAAAGGTTATAGTTTGATGATTGATTTGAGAATAAATTGATAAATAATTGGAGTTATGATATGAGTAGAGATAGAAGAAAATTATTATTGGATTATAATTATGAGATGATAATTGAAGTTATGTTGACAGATTATTTATATTATTGATTGATAAGTTGTGACTATAAGTATACAATCGAATACTTCTAGTAAATTTAATTCATTGAGCTCACTCCTTATTGTTGAAATATTTTAGGCTGCAGGCAAGACATATAAATAGATAAAGTGTAGAGCTGATATCCAGAGTGTGTAATTTATGCAAGTCCCATTGTTAGCATCCTTAGACTAATTAATGGAAAATAAAAGAAAATTTTGAGAAGTTGAAAATATGCATCCATTTTATTATTTATGTTTATATATTATTTCTGATAGGAGAATGATGTTGTATCTCCTCTGAAAATAGTTGAGGATTGGATGTGATTTTACTTTCAGTTGATGTTAAATTTTTAATTGTTGCATAGATGTGTCATGCTGAGATGGCAAAAAGTGACGATTCTGTCTCTGGAGTAGCTAATCCGGGATGGGTCATAACAATTTTGATATTAGAGCACTAAGTTTCATGATTCTGAAGACTGCATAAAAAGTAAGAAAGTGGAAGATTAAAACAAATTACATCTTAATGCATAGTCTGAGGATGCTGGTAGACCTAGTGTAACGACCCACCCCGGATGGGCCCTAGCCGAGGAGATATCACCACTTTTTAGCTCCGAGCTACCCGAACTATATGCAATCATACAATTCAAAATACAAGCAAAATATTTTTCCAACAATTTAATTTAAGCATAACACATTATCTTTATACTTTTTGCGCACAACAAGAGAGAGATTTTATTCACTTAAGGTAAAATATGTTGATTGTGTTTCAGTATAATAGTAGATTTGTTGTCTTGCCAAGGTTTGTGCCGGAGTTGGTGAACATAGAGGATAAAAAGTGTAAGAGATTTATGGATGGATTACACTATAAGATCATATCAAAGTTATATTTTATAAGACATGTGAATTATGCTAAATTGGTGAATACAACACTTCAGATTGAGAAAGATAGGATGGAGTTTAGAGGAAGGAAATAGTGGATGAAGAGGACTAGACTTGAGTGTCTTAAAGGTGGAGGTGGTATGAGTGTGTACGATGGAAACCCACCCAAGAAGGGGCATTCATTTTCACAGGGACCTATGATGCAAAATTAAATGCAGACCAGGTTTGTAGCTTTTGTAGCTCAGAGTAATGTTGGTGGAACCCTTAGATTTGGGAGATAGTTTATGGGAGCTAGAAGATATTGAAGACGTGGAAGTGTACCGCATAGGGGAGGTGGTAGTGTTGTGTTTGATAGAGAGTGCATGATATGTTACAGATGTAATCAGATAGGACATTTGGCCTAGTATTGTCCTACTTTGATGTGCTTTGTATTTGGAGAGGGTTAACACATTAATGTTGATTGTCCATTGGGTAGATCTGTTGAGGTGAGTATTGAAAGTGCTGGAAGAAGACAGATAGAGAGGGGTGGATCTGGTGGTATTCGAGGCAGAGCTACTAGTAAAGGAGTATTTGCTGAGAGGGGGAAATGCAGTCAGATATAGCCCAGAGAGAGTAGAGTTTATGCTTTGACCCAATTGTAAGCATAGGCTACTTCTGATGTTGTGATGGGTATGATATCTATTTTTGATAAACTTGTTAGACGATCGCACCTGCACTCGAGCGCACCAGACTTGCGATCGATCGCAAGTGACTCGCACATCCCACATTGGAGAGGAAACATTTGCAGTATCATATATATTGAGCGCAATAGGGCTGCGATCGATCACAGTTGACCAGCCATCCCACATCGGATAGGAAGCACTTACAGCGCGCCAAACACATTTCATCGCACCATGCTGCGATCAATCGCACCATGCTGCGATCGATCGCAAGGGGCAGTATCCCACATCGAATTTACAACTCATTGTACTCCGGGAATTCCCTTATATAAACACTACCTCACTTCATTATTCAGTGTGCAGTCTGGTGGATTTCTACTAGCATTCTAGTAGATCTCCTAAGGGTTTTTGCCACCACCGGGGGAAGTGCTGCCCAACAGCGTGTGAAATTTCTCCCAATGTACAGTCAGTTTTAATTCTTTTCAAGTTTTTAATGCTTAACACTTTTTATTGTGAAATTTAGTTTCATGATCATGAGTGGCTAAAATCTTCAGCTGAGGTTGAAGATGAAGCCTCACCATTGTTTAGCATTATATTTTCAGATGTGTTCATACAATTCTGATATGTTTAGTTTAAATGTTCTATTTCATTTGTTTGAGTAAATTCTTACGATTGATAGTTTTTATTGTTCTGTTGGATATTCTGTGTGTTTCATCCGATAGATACATTGAATCCTTTTCGATTAAATTGGATTTCTTTTGTGATTTGTTAAAAGCGGATACATTTGATGCTTTTAGCTTAATTGAGATATTCGTTGTTTTTTGGTTTAAAGTTGGATTCATGGAATGTTTTGATAGATTATTTTTATATAGAAGATAAAGATATATGCTTTACTTTGGCTGGGTGGATTCAGAAACCTTAGTGTTTTCATCATTAGTTATTAAATCAATTTAGTTTAGTTTATATTTGTTTTGCAAAATATAATTCACAACTTGGGACTAGGTTAAAATATGGTTAGTTTAGATAAAAAGCTATTTTCACAACGCATTCCCTATGGATTGGACCTCGCACTTGCACAACACTATATTGCAAACGACTCATGCGCTTGCGAGTAATTTAAAACTCACAACAATCTTCTTAGAGGCATCACTGCACTTTATAGTAATGTCTGAATGTCTTCTCACTACATTTTACAGTACTATCTGAGTTTCGGCTGACAATTGGTTGTTTATCTTCTTAGCGGCATCACTACAATTTATAGTACTGTCGGAGTGTTTTGCCACGCTGACTAAACTGGATTGCCTCTCGAGCTTATTCTCGCTCTCTCAAACCTTATGCATATTAGAGTTTTCGGTCGATTTTTTGGCCATTTGTGCTCTTAATGAGCACATTTATGTGCGTATGCTACCGCAGCGATCAACCTATATATTTCTCATTGAAAATTTCTTTCAAATTCAGCGAGTATTAATTCATCTGATGTTTGAAACTTTGCTTTAAAGGCAATTTCCCATTTTGGAGTACCAAGGTGTATTTACTTTCTTCGAGAGCCTTAAGTCTTACTTATATAGGAAATTGTTGTGATTTTGAACCCCATTTGGTATTTTCTTCATAACTTTCTTTTTGTAGAATGTGATTACATCCCTTGTGTCTCACTAGGCGTGCCTGATAAAGGACAGGTGGACGAAGCAGAACAGATGGCCTTGGACTACCTAGAATGGTTGGATCGCTCCAAATCTAAGGGTGTGGTTTACATCGTTTTACGTGTCACGGGCTCGGATCGGGCCCTAGAGACCCTAGTTTGATTCGAAACGGGCCCCTGATCAATACACAAGACCTTGACGTTTGTGTTTTTTGGCCAAAAAACGACGTTTAGACCTTCAATTTTGCAGTTTTCAGTTTTTAGGAAACTCTCCATTTGCAATTTCTTTTGTATTCAAGTCAGAATTGACTACCGTTAATTCTGTCTTACTCCTAATGCTTAATTTTAGTAGTTTCCATAGTTTTCCCCAAATTTATGTTTTCGATGATTTTTTCCTTTTTAACTTTGACCTTATAAATAAGGAGGCCACGTACGGAAAAGGAAGATTATTATTACTGAATGAAATTGGTGTTTCCTTTCTCTTCATAAGAGTTTATCGTATTGAGGGTTGAAGACACAATTCTTTTTCCTGGTTCTTTCTTCCGCTAATGTTTTACATCAGTGCCAAAATATTATTACCACCTCATAACCCTCTCATGCAGTAACTTGTGTGAATGCGGGCGTGCCAGAACGTCGAATTGATTGTTGTAGTGCACCCTATTTTGACTTGGATAAGCTTGACGAACAAACCATTATACAACGGTTTTCGTGTTTCAAAACCACTTAGATTCTTGGATGTTTATTACAAATACCAAACCAAAAGTAAACACAAGTCAAAAAATGAATAATGCTTCATGTTGTATTAATTTTGCAGTGAACAAGAATTAGAATGATAGAAATGGCTCAATAATAGTCTAGTTATAGCATACAGAGAAGAAGAACGAGAAGGATTGAGAAGAAGAAGAGAGGGAAGACAAGTGGTGACTGAGACCAAGGAAGAAGGAGATTACCGTAGATTGAGAAGAAACTTAAGAGACAAGATAATTGTTGTCTGCATAAAATGTCGGGTCTGATTGTGTGTTTGTAGTTGTTGTAGGTTGTTGTCTCTTGAATTGTTGGTGCCTATTACTTATATAGCCTTTTAATGTCAGTTGCAAATCTTGTTCATTGATTTCTCAACTTCCTCCCCATTTTTCTCAACTGATTCCCACCTTCTTTGATGTGCAGGTGTTATGGAGATCATGGAAATGTGGGAACATGGTAGACTAAGTCAAAACGGTTGCTGTTTGTCCCTAATTCTCGTCACTAATAAGACTTCAGTCGGCTATTCTTGCCCAGTCCAAGCCATAATTTTGCTCAAGCTCAGGCTGATGAACCCGAATCTCACTAATTGTGCTGATGATGGTGCCTTCTTTTTAACCATCCACTTACCAAATCATGTGACATGGATGATAGATCTCAACCATTGACCATTTTTCTTCATTTCTATATTAAGGGTTATGGTTTTCTCCACTAACTCCACCATATCCTCCATTATTTACGCCTTACCTTTTTAGAAAATCGTGGGTAATGGGTTAAGACCAAGTTAACAATATTCTTCTTCAACTATGTGCAGGCCAACATTCCAATCGGATGAAAACCATAATCTATCTTAATGTTCCACTGATATCATATCAATGTTTTAATTTCATGAACATATCTTGATTTGATTGTTTGTAAATTTACCTTTAACTATATATATAATTACATGCTGACTTATTATTTTGTCAATAAATCCAATTCCAACACCATCCATAAAGATTCAACATATTTTAGGGATTCAAGTTTATTGTCACTCCTTTCTCATGTATCAGCCATATACATGATTCATATCAATTACATATGCCCATGTTCCTTTGATTTAAAAATTAAAATCGCAAATATAAGAACCAACTAAAATGATGAAACCAATATATATGCATATGTGACTATAGTTATTTTGATATTCTATCGGTGTTATTGGATGATCACAGTGGTGGCCAGGAGTAGTCATGTCGTGGCCTGAAGTATACAATTGAGAGAAGAGAGAGTAGATCAGAATGTTGCAGGGAGAGAGAGACTTTCTGGTTTTAAAGTGTTTTAGAGGGATAGAAAAGAGATGAGTCATCAGAAGAGGAAAGAGGAGCTAGCGTTAGGGGAAAAGGGAGAAGCAGGTGTTATACGTGGTTGGGGATAAGTATAAAAAATAAGCATTTGTTTCGATGTGCCTTATTACCATTAGAGGGAAACTATTTTTTTTTTCTGGCTTTTGCCAAACAAATTACAGTTTTTTTTTCAAACAAAATTCAAACCATTATTAAATTTTATTGTTTTCTTTTAATTTCCATTCCATTTTTCATTTCATTCATTTTTATTAATAGAAATTTTATTGACATTAGTCTTACCAAAAAAACCTATTAATTTATGTGACATGTATACATGATATCATGGCAATGCCAATAAATATATTGAATTACTGAGTTACCCTACACACCAAGTCATAAAGGTTACTATCATTTATGTTGATATAATATTTTGAAACTGTTTATAGGAAATTGGAATCGTCCTAAGTTGAATCTTTCTTTTTCTTTTTTTCATTATTCCTTTTGATATTTTTTTTCCTATGGTGAACAGAGGCATGTCCTTTTTGCCGAAGGGTACGAGAGCCCATCACTGAGCTAGACCTTTCTATAGAGGTAAGCAATAAGCTCTGCAGATGCAATTAGTTATTCATTTCTTTATTAATTTCTCTATGTTTATTGGAAGCCATAATATTTGTGGAATGAGTAGTCTATTTATATTTGCTTTTATATCACATATCTTTTGTCTTACTTTGTGAACCATGTAATCACTATATTCCTCGTGAAATGCAAATGAAATTTTCTATTCATGGATTTGAGCCGATACTTAAGTTGAGGTTTGTAGCTTTGATCTTAAGTTTATCTCACATATTTAAGCACAAGTAGGGTTGTAGATAGCTTAGTTGATAGTGAGCAATTTGAGCTGGCTTGGAGAGCAACAATATCATTTTTCAATATTTTAACCGTTTTCATTTTATAAAGTTCAATGTTAGCCAGATTAGTAACATTTATATGTTTTGATGCAACATGAATGTTTTATTGATTGATTAATTGGCCAATTTTATTCCTGAAATGGGTTAGATTGGTATTAATTTCGATAATTATTAGGTATAATTTACTATTCGATCTAATAAGTACCTTTTGTTAGTTGAGAAATTCTATGGCTGAAATCTTTAGTATTCTCTTATTTATTACTTATGTCTACTATTTTGGTAGGTATCATTTAGTTACTTATCAAGAAAAAAAATAGTCCACTATTTAGGCAAAATACCTCACTTTACTTTTACTGAAAAACGTAAAAGGAACCTCTGATGCGAAAGAAGGGGGACTAAATAGGACCAAAAGGTATTCATTGAAGATTTTTCTCTTAGCCCTTATAAAAAGAAAATTGATTCTTGAGCCTCTTCCACACTCATGTCATGTTGAGGTATTACAGAAGAAAAAAAACCTATCCAAATTTACGTAATCGGTTATTTAACATGTTGGTTAATCATATCTTGAAACACGAGAAATGAAATCATTGGCATATCAAATTATCTATCGAGCATAAAAGATCAAACAAAATCATTTTCATTTTTGTTTGTCTTCCTGTGGCCATTGAGAGTCCTAGCTGAACAAGTATTGTGGTGTGTTTTGCTAGTTCCAGAGTATTATTCATGTTTCTGGTGGACTGTATGTTGTGTTTATCTTTAGGAGTTTTGATCTGGATATGTTCTGCACCTTATTCATCATTTGCAATAAAATGATATGCTTCTCAAAAAGAAAAAAATAGACATGAACAATATGTGGAGTAACTCTTGATATAGCATTACAAGCAAGACATGTAGGTGGATCAATTCATCAAGTTACCACTAAAAGATGATCCACACAACTACTTGTCATTAATTAGTTATTATGGGAATGAAATTCATCGTCATTTTTTCTCATATTTCTATATTTTTTTTCTCCCCTGAGAACGAAAATAGTTGTATCTCTCATAGAAGTTGTTTGGTTCATGTTTTGAGCGCAACTTAAAGCAAAAAACTTGAAAGTTGTACTCAAACAAACTTTAATTTTTTACTTTAAGTTGCACTTAAAGCATGTACCAAACAACGCGATAGCCCTTTCGACTAATATGCACACCTATATGTTTCCTTTTATAACTCCTCTTTCATTCATTCATGTCTTCCTGACTTCTTTTAGTCCTTGTTCCACTTTTTCTATTTTCCATTGAAGGAGGTAGTTCCTTTACCTTTACCTACAATTATCCTCATATTTCCTGCCACATCCCTTGAGTTTCCTAGGGGTTGTTCGATTGTTCTCCCCTAGGCTTCTATTTTTTATCCCATTAATCTTGTGCAAAACTCATTTTCTAAATTGAAAATTTAAAGATGTAACGCCATGGGCCCATCACTTAAAGAGCTAATTCAGGTTGATTTTGGGATCTTTCCAATTGCAATACAAATGTGGGATGTGAGTAATCACAAACTCCCCCCATTTTGGGAGCCCAGATGCCGCGATCAACTCTTGGTCAGTCAAAAATACCAAACATCCACATAGTAATGAGCTTGAGTTAAATCTTATACGAGCTGTAACACCAAGAGCCCATCACCAAAAGTTTTAGCTCATGTTACTCTTAGGATCATTAGGCTTTACACATATGCGGAGATCTTTCCCATTACATTGTGGATGTGGGATGTGGGTCATCACAAAAAACTCTTTGTGAACACATATCTTGGTAATTTGGCGAATCAATGTCCATGCATAACATAGATGATTGCATATTATTAGTAAAAACACTTTCTCCTTATCATGTGTATAATGAACTAGATAACATTTGATTTTTGGCTATGTTTGTGATTTAGATCGTGACATTTCATTCATCTTTAATATGAATGAATTATTATGGGTTATGGGTATTAAGGAAGGTGACACAAGGCAAGAATAAAATTCAAATTCAACAAGAAATCTGGAAGTAATCTGCAGCAACCATCAAGTCAAGAATCATGCTGTGACACACGACAAGAATAAAATTCAAATCTAGAAGCAATCTGCAGTAACCATCAAGCTGAGAATCATGCTTTGTAACTAATGCATTTGTTGTATTTTAGTAAATAAAATCAGTAACTGATTTAAATGTTATTTCCTTAGCTGTATAATTCCTTAGATAGATTTGTAAGGTTTGTATAAAAATCATTCGAAGGATCAATACAAATGTGTGTTGAAATTTCCATTGTGAGCTCCAGAAAGATTTAATTTTCTATATGGTATCAGAGTAGCAAATCTCCAACGAGAATTTGATCCTCATATCTTCCGCAAATCAGCCTACCTCTCCCTTAGAAATCCCTCTTGTTGTTTTTAACATCACAGCTCAGATCACTGAGAAACTCACACCCTCTTCTTTTCCCCAGTGGTGAGCTCAATTTGAGGCTCTCCTAATTGGCTATGATCTAATGGATTATGTCAATGGCAAATCGCATTGCCCCCCCTTAGATGGAACCCCATCGCCTATAGCCAAGAAACACCACTGGGTTAGACAAGATAAGCTAATTTTTAGCGCTATCTTTGCACTACTTCCCCAACAATCACACCCTTTATTGCCACAGCCAAAACCTCCTATGAAGCTTGGAAAAAATTATCGACTATATATGCAAATAAATCGCGTTCAAGGGCAATGCAACTCAAGGAAGAACTGACCTTGATTCAGCGTGGAAATTGCCCAATTCTAGAGTATCTTCATGCGATTAAAGGCCTGGATGATGAGATAGCCCTCATCGATCACCCAATCTCCGACGACGATATCACTCTCTTTGTCCTCAACGGGTTAGGGCTCGAATTTCGTGAGATTGCTGCACCTATTCGGGCTAGAGAAAAATCTCTTGCCTTGAAGAGCTCCATGATCTACTTGTTGGGTATGAGAGTTACTTGCGAAGGATGGAGGCTGCTACCTAGTAGCTCGTGGTTGCTGCAAATTTCACAAGCCATCATTCTGGCTTCTCTACAACTCAGCAACCGAAAGGAAAAAATAGAGGTCAAGGGTCTTCGTGTCAACAAGACCAGAATCATTCCTTTAATGGCCCACCTCGTGATCAATGGCGTACCAATTACTCGGGCTGCTCCAATTCAAACCAAAAATGATACCAGCCCAAATGCCAGTACTACTATCAAGTGGGCCACACAGCTAAGGCCTGTCCCTAGTTACATTATTCTGAAATGACTATTAATTGTGCAGGAACATTTGATGGTCACGAACATAAATGGTTAATTGACTCTGCAGCTGATAAGTGCTTAAATAGTCATATTTAAGCCCCCTAATTTACACTTGTTAGACTCTTTACCTAGCTAATTATATGGATTTTATTTCATTTTCGTATTTTATGTGTTTTTATCAGGACTTAGACAAAAAGATAATAAATTGGAGCTTTTAGGAGAAAAAATGAAGTTCTGCCATCCAGCAAGGTGCGCTCGAGCGCACCTCATTGAGATCGAGTGCACAAGGACAAGAGCGCACTTGAAGAAGGCTCGAGCGCACACCTGCGCTCGAGCCCAACCCGCATACGCTCGAGTGCAATTACTCCAGAGGTGGCAGAAGCTAGAATTGGAAAGAAGTCCTCCGATTCCAAATAGGAATTAGGGTTTCGGAACCCTATAAATAAACTTGTAAAAACACATAATAGATCATCTTTTGTTCTAGACTCGAAGTAGAGAGCTTAGGGGAGGAATTTACGACTCGTCTCCCGAGTCTTCTTCAGTTTTAGTTTTCAGTTTTTATTTTCATAATGTTTAGCATGTTTATTCTACTTAGCATGTGTAACTAAACACCTATAGGGCTCGATTGAAGCCCTAGTTATGCTTTCCACATATCTATTCATTGACTATCTTTGTTATAGCCCTGTCTGAATGTTTAACTTGATAATACCTGTTTGTATTTAAATTCCTCGTATGTGTGTGCCTGATCAATATATGTATATGGTATGGATAGCTTAGTCGGATCAATTTGGATGACCGAGTCCTGGGTTCGACATTAGTAACAAATGATATCCACATCGGATTCCCAGGTTAATCAATATGGGAAACCGGGAGCAGACCAAGCCCTAGGTCCTATGTGGTTGCCGATCTCCACAGCCCTCATGCTCTCTTAAGGAACAACTTAGTATAAACCCATGCTGAATCCCTTAAGAGAGAAAAGAGTTAGAGTATACACAATGCCTAACTCGTTGCATAGGGAGATCAATAGCCTAAGGTGTGGACCAAGCCCTTAGGTTGGCAACCATTAGATATTCATGATAAGGCTAGAGCATTGAAACTTTACTTAGTGGGAAAGTATAATTAGGGTGGATATCGTAGTCCTATATTCTCATTATTGTTATTCACTCATAATCAACTATTATTTCTCTTTTCAAACTTGAAGAAATTAGTCCTAGAAAGAAATTCACCAATCCCTGTGGAAATGATCTCGCACTTGCACACTATGCTACCACAGACCTTGTGCACTTGCAAGTAAAACAAGTGTGATTATTTGCATATTAATTTAAGTAGATAATCGGCACAACAAGTTTTTGGCACCGTTGCCGGGGATTGTGTTAAATTTCTTTTTGGAATTATTTTTGTTAGTTTATTTTATTTTTATCAAAAATCAGATTTATTCCTTCTTTTCGTTTTCTATTTTTTTTAGGTGTGCAGAGGAGGAGTTTTTGTTCTCATTGCGATCTAGTGCACTTCTTGTTGCGATCGAGCGCAATCCCAGTGCGATCGAGCGCAGTTCTTGATGCGCTCGAGCGCAAAAGCTCCAGAGAGTACCCAAGAAGCAGTACTGAAACAAGATATGTTACTATAGAGAGGAAGATAGATATGCTTGTAAAAGCCATGACTGCACGGAACAGCCCACCTAATCTACGAGCCACACAACTCAAGGTATGTGCTTTATGGTCTCAATTTGGTCACACTACTGAGACTTGCCATTCGTATTCATCTACATATTGCAAGCGAGCGAACTATGTGAGACCAAACAGTACTTATGCACATACCTATAATTTTGGATGGAGAAACCACCCCAACCTCTCATGGACCAACAATCAAAATGCTTTGAACTTTCAAGGGTAGCAAAGGAATTCCCAATCAGTTCCGGAATCAAAGCAAAGTGACCTAGAGAATCTTGTGAGGCAATTGGCAACTCAACAACAACAGCTGATGACTTCACAAGAACAATTCATGGCAGAGGAAAGATAATTCCGGACTGAGCAAATGGAAATCATTGCAAAGCATGAGCAAGCCATTCAAAGATCGAAAGTACAAGTGGGGAAATTGGCTAAAGAGCTGAGTGAAAGACAACAAGGTATTGTTGAGCAAGTTTGTCATGTCCATCACGTTGATCCATTAGAAACTGCTCCTACCTATAGTGTCATACGATCGAAAATCGAGCCCAAATTTAAGGATGTTACTGATAACATCGTCAAAAATGTGCACCTCCTAGAGGCATCGCCAAAGCATCCAAGTAAGTACACCTATCCATTTGAACCTCATGTGCCTACTAATATTATTTTTTTTTCCTTTTTATGGTCCAAGTACCAAACTTGGAATTCAAGCAGTTGCCAGAGCACTTAACTTATGATTATATGGGAGAGAATAAGACACTATCTATGCTAGTTACTGCCAATTTTAGTTTTGGGGTAGAATAAGGCTTGGTCCAGCTGAAGACGTTAAACTTAGCGCTCATGGGAGGCACCCTAGACATATCCTTTCTACTTTAATGCCTTTCTTTTGTTTATATTTTTATTTCCATATCTATTATTTATATTTTGTTTTCTAGCACAACATTTATTTTTCTTTGTCAGGTACTCAGTGCGTGCATCCAATTTAAGTTTGGGGGCGTGGACAAGCAAGCAAGCAATCAAGTTCTCCATCTCCTAGGTCAGATCTTTCCATGCCACACACATTGGGGACAATGTGCATTTTAAGTTTGGGGGTAGTGGGAGATACTAGATACTATCACACACGCACTTAAAACACATGCGCACACACTAAGTCCCAATTTTTTTAGGAAGATAAATGCATGTTCTTTTGATCAACAAAAATTTTGGTTACTTTAAAATTTGATAACACTTCATTAGTAAGCTTAAAAGCTAGAACAAATAGTCTTGCAATAGGAGTTTTACAAAGTTTAGTTACCTACCTCAAGGCATCTAAGAACTCATGAGTTTGATCCAAATTTGCACAAGCACATTTAGCACGCATTTGTGTGGGGTATGGCATATAATTCTTCTGTATTGTTTCCATTACCTAAACTGTAATCGGATAAATTGTTTAAAAGAACCCTTTGGCATAATAAAAATAAAGAAAAATAATCATTATGCAAAAAGAAATTCAAAAAGCTTCTAAATATCATTAAGAACTTTCCACTGAGTAACTGGGCCTCTTGCCTCAGTAAGCATTGAGTGTTCACGTCAAAAGGTGGAAATTTCATTAAGAAGTATAAAAACCTGTTAGTTCTGTAGCCTTTTTTACTCGAGTTAGTAAGTCCTTAGGGGTGTTTTTACACCTAATGCCCTAAAACCATCTGCTTTGGGAGTCATTGGCTAAACACTCGTTACAAGAGTCAAATAGAAAGCTCGATGGGACTCAACATGGCAAAGATCACATGATAAAAGGAAAAGAAAAGCGAGTATTATGCCATTTTGTTCTCTTTAACAAGAAATTCGATAAAGATTTGGGCACCGAAGCACTATACACTAAAAATATATGGAAGTCTCATCTTATATATGCTAACTCATCACACACAAATCAAACTTGTGATGCCTTAACCCAACCTTAGGTAAGCAATATAAAACTTTTGAAAGTCCTCTAATAATCCAAAATGTGTTTTTATTTTAAGCTTACTCATGAACGGTTATCACAGTTTTTATGCACAACCCAAATTTTTAAGTATCATGAGAATGAATTTATCTTTCAAAGTTTTGTTTTCACATAGTCTTTAGTATTGTATTGCTAAGGGACTAGCAATATGTAAGTTTGGGGGTGTGATAGGTGCTTAAATAGTCATACTTAAGCCCCCTAATTTACACTTGTTAGACTCTTTACCTAGCTAATTGATGAGTCTTAAATATTGCATATTTAAGCCCTTTAATTTATATTTGTTAGGTTCTTAATTTGTATTATTTCACTTTATTTTATGTCTTTCTTGTGTTTTGTGTATTTTTATAGGTTTGTGGAGAAAATGAAGCATTTCTGGAGATATCAACTTTCAAGAGCAAAGAAGATGCATAGTGCGATCGATCACACGAGATATGCGATTAAGTGCATCTGCACTCGAGCGCACTTGCCTACGAACGAGTGCAAGTTCAACATCCCACATCAAAATATTTGCAGTTCAGTGCGTCTATGATCGATCATAACAGACATGCGATCGAGCGTACATGCGATCATGCGCACAAGACATGCGATCAAGTGCATATGTGATCGATCGCACCATTCTGCGATTGAGCGCACTCAGGCCAGTATCCCACATCGAATTTGAAACCTACAATGCTCCGAGACTCCCCCTATATAAACACCATCTGACTCCATCATTCAGTGTACAATTCCTGGGCCACTTTGGTGTTAACTGGTGGACGTCTGCTAGCATTCTGGTGGATCCCGAAGGTTTTGCTACCACGAGGGGAAGCGTCGCCCATCAGCGAGTGGAATTTCTCCCATGTAAAGTTATTTATTTTGTTTTATTTAGTTGTTTTAGTTTAATGTTTAGCACTTTTATTTTGGATTGTAGTTTCATAGTTATGAGTGGCTAGAATCTTCAGCTAAGGTTGAAGATAAAGCCTCGCCGTTGTTTGGCATAGTAGTTCAGATTTTCTTGTACAAATCTGACATCTTTTTAGTATAAATGTTCTATCAATTATTTGAGTTAATCTTATGATTGATTTTGTTTAAATTGTTCTGTTGGATATTCCTTGTGTTTTATCTGATGGATATATCAAATTGTTTTTGATTAAATTGGATTTCCTTTGTGATTTGTTAAAAGCGGATACATTGGATGCTTTTGGTTTAATTGGGATATTTGTTGTTTTTTGTCTTAAGTTGGATTCATGAAATTTTTTTTATAGGCTATCTTTAGAACATTGAGATATATGCTTAACTTTGGCGGGGTGGATTCAGAAACCTTAGTGTCTTTATTATTAGTTTTAAGTCAATTCAGTTTAGTTTTAATTTGTTTTCCAAAAATACAACTCAAAATTCGGAACTAGGTTAAGATAAGGTTAGTTTAGATAAAAATACATTTTCACAACGCAATTCCCTATGGATTCGACCTCGCACTTGCACAACACTATATTGCAAACGACTCGTGCACTTGCGAGTAATTTAAAACTCACAACAAGTTTTTGGCGCCGTTGCCGGGGAATTGTTTTGTTTGTGAAATTTTTGTCATAATTGATTTTATTTTTCAACTAGTTAGTTAGTATTTTTGTTTTGTTTTATTTTATTTTATTTGTTTCTATTTGTTTATTAAAAAAACAAAAATAAAAAATTTGCAAATTTCTGTTGGTAGGTTATTTTAGTGTTTTTTGTGCGATTTATGCTTGGTCGGAGATCCTTGAATTTAGATTTGACATATTTAGATCCCGACTTAGAAAGAACTCTTAGGAGGCAGAAGAGAGCACCATATGAAATGGGAGAAAATTTTATGAATACAAATCATCCTGAACATGTAGAGCAACCTAGAGCTTGGAACGTGGATTCCACTACATCCCTTAGGGATTTGTTTGCACCCGTTGCGACCAATTCATCTTCTTGCATAGTGTTGCCACCTACCAATGCCACCCATTTTGACTTGAAACCCCACGTCATCCAACTCCTACCCTCATTCCATGGTCTAGATCTTGAAAATCCTTATAGTCATGTAAAGAAGTTCAAAGATATTTATGCTACATTCAAATTTCAGAACTTCTCTGAGGAGTCTGTCCATCTTTAACTTTTCCCTTTTTCTCTTCATGATAGAGCTAGGGCATGGTTGGATTCCAACACGCCCAGGTCTATTACATCTTGGGAAAACCTACTTAGCAAATTTTATCATAAGTTTTTCCCGATGTCTAGAGTGAATGAGTGCCGAAAGGAGATTAGCTCTTTCACTCAGGATGAGGATGAAAATTTTTCTAAGGGTTGGGAGCGCTTCAAAGAGCTACTGATCAGATGCCCTCCACATGGATATGAGAAGTGGAGACTCGTTCAGTTCTTCTACTAAGGGTTGACTCAACCCAACCGTAGCATGATCGAGTCTATGAATGGGGGGGCATTCTTGAGTCTGACAGGAGATGAAGCATATATGGCGTTGGACAAGTTGTCCGACAACTCGCAGCAGTGGGATTTTTCAAGCTGTCGAGATAAGTCCATTTGTGCTCCTAAGAGGGGAGGCATCTATGAGGTCAGGGAGGACACTGATTTGACGATAAAGTTAGATGCCTTCACTAAGAAGATTGATGCTCTCACTGTGAGCCAATCTATCAATGCTGCCAACACATTCAATGTTGAAAGCTGCTCCATCTGTGCTAGTCCCATGCATCTAGCACAGAACTGCCCATCAATGCTGGTTTGTGCCGAGTATCCTATGGAACAAGTAAATACTTTCAATGACTATCGAAGGCAGTCAAATGGATCGTACTCCGAGACGTTCAATCCAGGGTGGCGGAACCACCCAAATTTTTCATGGAGGCAAAACTAACCAATGAATCAAGGAGGAGCCCCTCATAATGTTCAAAATCAATATCCTCCCGAATTTGCCCAACAAATTCCTGGTCATGGCCGTTCTGCCCATCCAGCACCATTACCTACTTACCAAGCTCCCACTCAAACACCAGCACTAGTTTCATTGTCACTAGAAGACACCATTAAAGAATACATGAAAATGAATAGCCAATCCATGAGCGATGTAAGGAGTGCAACAATGGTAAACACCCAAGCAATTGCCAAGCTGGAGAGTCAAATAGGACAAATTGCAAGTCACTTAGGTGAGAGAGAGAAGGGGAAGTTCCCTAGTCAGCCCGTGCCCAACCCGAAAGGACAATTTATGGTTGGGAGTTCATCAACTCCTACGCATGGAGAGGAACAAGTACATTTGATTGTCACACTAAGGTCTGGGAGACAAATGGACAATCGAGTGGAAGAGAGCCCTGTTATGCAGCAAGGGTAAGGGAGTGGCAACAAGGAGAAGAGAGATGCTGAGCCATCTACAGCCACACCTACTGAAAAAGACCCTCCTAGGTCATTTGTATCTAGAGCGCCTTACCCTGACAGACTACAGGTGCCCAAGAAAGGAGGGAAGTATGAGAAAATTCTGGAGGTATTCAAACAAGTCCAAATCAATATCCTATTTTTGGATGTCATCCATCAAGTGCCATCATATGCTAAGTTTTTAAAGGACTTGGTCACTATCAAGAGGAGGAAAAAGGTCCCAAAGAAGGCATTTTTGACCGAGCAGGTCAGCTCAATCCTTCAGTGCAAGCTCCCCATCAAGTATAAGGACCCGGGGTGTCCTACCATCTCTTGCACGATAGAAGCCAGCTATATTGAGAGGGCTCTTTTGGATCTAGGGGCGAGTGTGAATCTTCTACCCTACTCAGTCTATTTGCAGTTGGGGTTAGGAGAATTGAAGCCCACATCCACGACGCTTCAATTGGTTGACAGGTCAGTGAAAAGACAACGGGGAATAGTTGAGGACGTCTTGATAAAAGTGGATAAATTCTATTTCCCAGTGAATTTTATTATGCTTGACACAGAGCCGGTCTAGAATGTAGGGATTCAAATACCGGTAATTCTAGGGCGACCATTCTTAGCCACGGCTAACGCCCTAATCAATTGTAGGACAGGGGTGATGAAGATCTTCTTCGAAAATATGACAGTGGAGTTAAACATCTTTGATATCACTAGGCAACCACTGGAGTGTAATGAAGTGAGAAATGTATGCTTGATAGAGGAGATTCTTGAGGATACTATGGACGAATCAAGCATTGAGGATCCCCTGAAGGCGTGTTTTGCTCACTTTGGAGAGGACTTGGGCTTAGATAAGCTACTCGAGGAAGTGAATGCCATTTTAGAGTCTGATCCTCAAGAAAGCAATGAGACAGAGGAGACCGCCGAACCTGAAACCCCCAAGAAGGAACTTAAGCCTTTACCAGATAATCTTAAGTATAAGTTCCTAGGTTCAGCCGATAGTTTGCCTGTGATTATAGCTTCAGATTTGGGTGAAGCTCAAGAGGAGAAATTATTAGATGTCTTAAGAGAGCACAAGGAAGCTATCGGGTGGACCATTGAGGATATCAGGGAATCAGCCCCTCGATGGTGATGCACAAGATACATTTGGAGGAGAATGCCAAGCCATCGAGAGAGCCACAAAGAAGGCTCAACCCAGCTATGCAAGAGGTTGTGAGGGCAGAAATAATTAAGCTGTTAGATGCAGGGATCATTTATCCCATCTCTGATAGCAAGTGGGTGAGCCCGATTCATGTCGTGCCCAAGCGATCAGGATTGACGATGGTAAAGAATAAGGACGACGAGTTGGTGCCAACTCGTGTTTAGTCAGGGTGGAGAGTGTGTATAGACTACCGTAAGCTGAACGTTGCCACAAGGAATGATCACTTTCCACTGCCATTTATTGATCAGATGGTGGAGCGTTTGGCTGGGCACGAGTATTATTGTTTTTTGGATGGTTATTTTAGATATAACCAGGTCCCCGTGGACCCCGAAGATCAGGAGAAGATAACGTTTACCTGTCCTTTTGGGACATTTGCCTACCCTCGCATGCCCTTTGGGTTATGCAATGCACCCGCTACTTTTCAGCGATGCATGGTCAGTATATTCTCTGACATGGTAGAGCAGTTCTTAGAGATTTTCATGGACGACTTCTTCGTCTTCGGTTCAACCTTTGAAGAGTGCCTGCACCGTCTCGCTTTGGTTTTAGTGCGGTGCAAGGAAAAGAACCTAGTGCTTAATTGAGAGAAGTGTCATTTTATGGTTAAGCAAGGCATTGTACTGGGGCATGTCGTATCTCATCAGGGGATTGAGGTCGACAAAGCAAAGGTGGACCTGATTTCCAACCTTCCACCCCCACGTACAGTGAAGGAAGTTCGATCTTTTCTGGGCCATGCAAGTTTCTACAGGCGATTAATCCAGAATTTCAACAAAATCACCAGGCCCTTGTGCCAGTTATTACAAAAGGATGCCCCATTTATATTTCATGAGGACTGTAAGAAAGCATTTGGGGATCTGAAGAAGATTCTGACGTCCACACCCATTATTCAGCCACCCAACTAGGGTGTGCCCTTTGAGATTATGTGTGACGCATCAGACTATGCTGTTGGAGTTGTTTTGGGGCAGCTTGTTGATAAACTTCCCCATGTTTTCTACTATGCAAGTCGAACTCTAAACGACACACAACTCAATTACTCTACCACTAAGAAGGAGTTGCTTGCAGTCGTTTTTTCATTAGACAAGTTCAGATCCTACTTGTTAGGATCTAAAGTCATTATCTACTCGGACCATGCAGCATTGAAGTATCTTTTCTCAAAAAAAGATGCTAAATCTCGTCTTATCCGATGGATCTTGCTACTTCAAGAGTTCGACATTGAGATTCGGGATAAGAAAGGTTCAGAAAATGTGGTGGCGGACCATTTATCTAGATTGATTGTGGATTTCACTGAGGCCACCACTCCCATTTCTGAGACCTTTCTTGATGAGCAGTTAATGCTCATTGCTCAAAATCTCGCTCCATGGTTTGCTGATATAGTAAACTATCTTGTCACCGGACACATGCCTTTGCATTGGGGGCGATAAGATAAATCAAAGTTTTTAGCCATGGTAAAATATTTTTTCTAGGATGATCCTTATCTGTTTAAGTATTGTCCCGATAGATCATCAGAAGGTGTATTCCTAAGCATGACCAATCTAACGTCATCGCCTTTTGTCATGATCATGCTTGTGGAGGCCATTTCAGTGCTAAAAAGACTGCTGCAAAGATTTTGCAGTGTGGATTTTATTGGCCTACCATGTTCCGAGACTCTCACACCTATTGTGTATCTTGTGAGCGTTGCCAAAAGCTAGGGAGTCTTTCTAGGAGGAATATGATGCCCCTCAATCCTATTCTGATTGTTGAGATTTTTAACGTGTGGGGCATTGATTTTATGGGACCGTTCCCAAACTCCTTTGGCAACTTGTACATTCTAGTTGTTGTGGATTATCTGTCCAAGTGGGTGGAGGCTGTTGCGTGCAAGACCAATGACCACAGAGTTGTGGTCCAGTTTTTGAAGGACACTATTTTTGCTCGATTTGGTACGCCTCGAGCAATCATAAGTGATGGAGGTAAGTACTTTTGCAACCGGATTTTTGAGCAGTTGATGAAGAAGTATTTCATCACACACAAGGTTTCCACCCCATATCACCCACAGACGAGTGGACAAGTGGAAATTTTTAATCGCGAGATCAAACACATTTTAGAGAAAACTGTGGACCCTAGTAGAAATGATTGGTCTCTGCGATTGACTGATGCACTGTGGGCATATTGGACAACCTTCAAGATGCCAATTGGCATGTCTCCCTATCGTATTGTGTGCGGAAAGGCATGTCACCTTCCAGTCGAATTAGAGCATCGTGCGTATTGGGCTATCAAGCAACTGAATTTCAATCCTTCCAAGGCTGGCTCACAACGGAAGCTCCAACTCAATGAATTGGAGGAGCTGCGGAATGATGCATATGAGTGTGCCCGATCATACAAAGCACAAATGAAGAAGACTCATGACCAAAACATTTTGAGACGAGCTTTTGAGCCGGGTCAAAAAGTTCTTCTTTACAATTCACGATTGCATCTTTTTCCAAGCAAGCTCAAATCTCGTTAGATAGACCCATTTATTATTCGGTCAGTTTTTCCTCATGGGGCCATCGAGATTGAGGATCCCAAGAATGGTAACACTTTTAAGGTAAATGGACAAAGGCTAAAACCATTCTTGGAGTTGAGGAGTCCGGACATAGAGACAATATTATTGGAGGATCCTAGTTACTCTGATTGAGTGTCGTCTACTAAGGGGAGTCTGACTGAAGACTTTAAACTTAGCGCTCATGGGAGGCACCCCACAGCTTATCTTTTTATTTGTTTATTATTTTACATATTTATGCTTAATGTTTGTTTCCAGTATTTTTTGTTTTCCAGTATTTATTTTTCAGGGACAATACGTACTTCAGTTCAAGTTTGGGGGTATGCTACAAGCCATACTAGTCCAGATAGTTCTCCATATCTCAGGTCAGCTCTTTCTATATTATTCACACATTGGGGTCAATGTGTAATTTACGTTTGGGGGTATGGGAGACACATCACACACTTTGTCCTAATTTGTTGTCTTTTCGTCGTAAAGATAAATGCATACTCATGTTATTTTGAAATTTTGGTTGATCTTAACATTTTCTGTGATGTGATGTCATAGGTAAGCTTAAAATTTTGAACACATGATCTGGTGATAAAGTTTTAAAATTTAGTTACTTACTTTAGGCATTTGAGAATTCACATGTTTGATCTAATCTAACACGAGCACATTAGCACAAATTGTGTGAGGTATGACATGTGATTTTAATGTGTACGTTTCCTTGTCTTAACTGAAACTGGATGACTTGTTGGATAAACACTTGGGCATAGAAAAGCATAAAAAAAAGTAAAATATATATATATATATATATATATAATACTACTAATGATCATCATCAATAAACTTTCCACTGAGTAACTGGACCTCTTGCCTCAGTAAGCAGTGAGTGTTCACGTCAAAAGGTGGGAATTTTATTCATAATGATCATTGCAAAATTTTTTGCTGAGTAACTGGACCTTTTGCCTCAGTAAGCAGTGAATGTTCACGTCAAAAGGTGAAAATTTTGTTTGGTAGCATTAAGGTCAGTTTAGTTTCGTAGCCTTTTTGACTCGAGTTAGTAAGTCCTTAGGGGTGTCTTTACACCTAATGCCCTAAAACCATCTGGTTTGGGAGTCATTGACTCAACACTCGCTACATGGGTCAATTAGAAAGCTTAAGGGAATTAACATAGCAGAGCCTTATATATATATAAAATAAATAAATAAATAAGAAGAAAATAAAAACTATGTCATTTTCGTTCATTCTGATGGGGAATTTGGTGAATCTTGAGACATGGAGACCTTACACATTGGAGTTATTTGGAAGCTTAATTTTTTTTATGCTAATTCACTTTACACAGTGTCAGACTTGTGATGCCTTAACCTGCCTTTTGTAAGTAATTAGATTTTAACATTTCTATTCATTGTGAAGATAGGTTTATCTCTTTAAACTTGCTCATGACTAAATATCATGGTGGTGTGTGCTCCTTAAATTTTTGGATAACATGAATGATGAACTTATCCTTATGTTCTTTGTTTTTCATTTAGTTTTTATTTTGTTTTGCTAAGGGACTAGCAAAATATAAGTTTGGGGGTATTTGATGAGTCTTAAATATTGCATATTTAAGCCCTTTAATTTATATTTGTTAGGTTCTTAATTTGTATTATTTCACTTTATTTTATGTCTTTCTTGTATTTTGTGTATTTTTATAGGTTTGTGGAGAAAATGAAGCATTTCTGGAGATATCAACTTTCAAGAGCAAAGAAGATGCATAGTGCGATCGATCACACGAGATATGCGATTGAGCGCACTTGCCTACGAATGAGCGCAAGGTCAACATCCCACATCAAAATATTTGCAGTTCAGTGCGTCTGCGATCGATCGTAACAGACATGCGATCGAGCGCACATGCGATCATGCGCATAAGACATGCGATCGAGCACACATGCGATCGATCGCACCATTCTCCGATCGAGCGCACTCGGGCCAGTATCCCACATCGAATCTGAAACCTACAATGCTCCGAGACTCCCCCTATATAAACACCATCTGAATCCATCATTCAGTGTACAATTCTTGGGCCATTTTGGTGTTAACTGGTGGACATCTGCTAGCATTCTAGTGGATCCCGAAGGCTTTGCTACCACGAGGGGAAGCGCCGCCCATCAGCGAGTGGAATTTGTCCCATGTAAAGTTATTTATTTCGTTTTATTTAGTTGTTTTAGTTTAATGCTTAGCATTTTTATTGTGGATTATTGTTTCATAGTTATGAGTGGCTAGAATCTTCAGCTAAGGTTGAAGATGAAGCCTCGCCATTGTTTGGCATAGTAGTTCAGATTTGCTTGTACAAATCTGACATCTTTTTAGTATAAATGTTCTGTCAATTATTTGAGTTAATCTTATAATTGATTGTGTTTAAATTGTTCTGTTGGATATTCCTTGTGTTTCATCTGATAGATACATCAAATTGTTTTTGATTAAATTGAATTTCCTTTGTGATTTGTTAAAAGCGGATACATTGGATGCTTTCGGTTTAATTGGGATATTTGTTGTTTTTTGTCTTAAGTTGGATTCATGGAATTTTTTGATAGGCTATCTTTAGAACATTGAGATATATGCTTAACTTTGGCGGGGTGGATTCAGAAACCTTAGTGCCTTTATTATTAGTTTTAAATCAATTCAGTTTAGTTTTAATTTGTTTTCCAAAAATACAACTCAAAATTCGAAACTAGGTTAAGATAAGGTTAGTTTAGATAAAAATACATTTTCACAACGCAATTCCCTGTGGATTCGACCTCGCACTTGCATAACACTATATTGCAAATGACTCGTGCGCTTGCGAGTAATTTAAAACTCACAACACTAATTATATGGACTTTACTTCATTTTCATATTTTATGTGTTTTTCTCAGGACTTGGACAAAAAGATAATAAATTGGAGCTTTTCGGAGCAAAAATGAAGTTCTGCCATCCAGTAAGGTGCGCTCGAGCGCACCTCATTGAGATCGAGTGCACAAGGACAAGAGCGCACTTGAAGAAGGCTCGAGAACTACCCACACACACTCGAGCGCAATTACTCCCGGGGCAGCAGAAGCCAGAATTGGAAAGAAGTCCTCCGACTCCAAATAGGAATTAGAGTTTCGGGACCCTATAAATAGCCTTGTAAAAACACATAATAGATCATCTTTTATTCTAGACTCGAAGTAGAGAGCTTAGGGGAGGAATTGACGACTTGTCTCCCGAGTCTTCTTCGGTTTTACTTTTCAATTTTTATTTTCATAATGTTTAGTATGTTTATTCTACTTAGCATGTGTAACTAAACACCTATAGGGCTCGATTGAAGCCCTAGTTATGCTTTTCCACATATCTATTCATTGACTATCTTTGCTATAGCCCTGTTTGAATGCTTAACTTGATTAATACCTGTTTGTATTTAAATTCCTCATATGTGTGTGCCTGATCAACATATGCATATGGTATGGATTGGCTAGTCGAATCAATTTAGATGACCGAGTCCTGGGTTCGACATTAGTAACAAGAGATATCCACACCAGATTCCCGGGTTAATCAATATGGGAAACCGGGAGCAAACCAAGCCCTAGGTCCTGTGTGGTTGCCGATCTCCACAGCCCTCATGCTCTCTTAAGGAACAACTTAGTATACACCCATGTTGAATCCCTTAAGAGAGAAAAGAGTTAGAGTATACACAATGCCTAACTCGTTGCATAGGGAGATCAATAGCCTAAGGTGTGGACCAAGCCCTTAGGTTGGCAACCATTAGATATTCATGATAAGACTAGAGCATTGAAACTTTACTTAGTGGGAAAGTATAATTAGGGTTGATATCGTAGTCCTATATTCTCATTATTGTTATTCACTCATAATCAACTATTATTTCTCTTTTCAAACTTGAAGAAATTAGTCCTAGAAAGAAATTCACCAATCCTTGTGGAAATGATCTCGCACTTGCACACTATGCTACCATAGACCTTGTGCACTTGCAAGTAAAACGAGTGCGATTATTTGCATATTAATTTAGGTAGATAATCGGCACAACAGTAGCTTCTCACAATATCACGGGTGATATACAAAATTTATCAATTCACTTCGAGTATGATGGCACTGATGAAGTCATTCTTGGTGATCGTACAGGTTTGGCAGTTACACATATTGGTTCTTTAGCCCTAACCACACCTAAAAAAATCTTTCATGTACATGATACATTATGTGTTCCAAATATTCACCAGAATCTCATTTCCGTTCATCACTTCACCAAACAAAATGATGTTTTTCTTGAATTTAACCCACTTTATTTTCTTGTGAAGGAACGATCCACGGGGGTGATACTACTAAGAGGAGCGTGTGAGAATGGTGTCTACATTTTCCGAACTCAATGGTGGCTTCTTCCACTCCCAAAATGGTTGCTTATGTGCATGAACGGACTTCAATCAACGGGTGGCGCAAGCGTCTTGGACACCCTTCGATTAAAGTTATCCAAAATCTTGTCAATCGTTTTTCCCTTCCTCTTACCACAAATAAGTTACCATCTTCATGTACTTCTTGTTCAATAAATAAAGCACATCAACAACCATTTGGCTTTACAAGCTTTCAAAGTCATTCTCCGCTTGAGATTATATACACTGATGTTTGGGTCCTGCTCACATTACCACGTCCAATGGCACACAATATTATCTCATTTTTGTGGATCGTTATACCAAATACATGTGGTTTTAGCCAATGTCTACAAACTCTCTTGTTTCTAGCATTTTTCCCCAATTTAAAACACTTGTTGAAACAAGGTTTAAATCCAACATCAAAAGTTTGTACTCGGACAATGGTGGAGAATTTCTAAGTTTAAAAAAATATTTGTCCGATCATGGTATAAGCCACTACACCACCGCCCCCTGTACCCCCCAACAAAATGGTGTTTCCGAAAGATATCATTGTCATCTTGTAGAGACGGGTCTTACTTTGCTTCATGATGCTTCATTACCTCTCTCTTATTGGCCTCATGCATTTCAAACCGCCACTTATCTCATAAATTGACAACCAACTCCCCTTCTCCAAAACAAGTCTTCTTTTAAGGTTCTTTTTAGTTAATGACCAAATTATCTCAAACTGCAAAAATTTGGATGTCTATGCTACCCTCTCACAAGGCCATACAATACCTATAAATTACAACCAAAATCAATTCCATGTATTTTCATTGGGTATTCACAAACACAGAATGCTTATAAATGTATGGATCCATTAACGGATCGGATATATGTTTCCTGGCATGTGACATTCGATGAACTGCAGAGCCCAATTTCTCTAAACCTCATGGATGGCCCAAGCTCCAGAGAAAACCCATCTGTCGATCCCCATTTCCTTCTTACACAGAACCTGTGCCCTAATTTTCTCTACTCTGCTCCTTCAATTCCTGCGCTTTCACAAAGTCCCAATCGCTCATCACAGCCACCCTTGAGCTTAGAACATGCTACCGTCATCTCTGTGCCACTTCCAGGTATATCCCTCTCTATCTTTACTCTTTTTCCTTATGAATCGCGTGAAAACTGAGGTGATGTGAATTTAAATTCAAACTTGGATGCTGGTTTAAATGTTACTGCACCGCATGCTTCATTATCACATCAACTTGCATCTACTTCTGTCTCTGATTCACAATGTCCTACGCCAAATGAAACCTCTTCAATCCGAACCCATTCCATGACTACTAGATCCATGAACAACATTTTCAAACCCAAGCAATTGCACACTGTCTCTAAGCACTCTCTTCTGTTACCTCTAGAACAAACATATGTGAGTCAAGTCGTATCTCACCCAGAATGGCGTGCAACCATGTCTAGTGAATTAACTACTCTCATGCGGCATGGTACTTGGGATTTAATTCCCCCACCCAACAACTGTAATCCAGTGGGTTGTAAGTGGGTGTTTAGAGTTAAACGGAAAGCTGATGACTCAGTTGATAAATTCAAAGCACAGCTTGTTGCAAAGGGCTATAATCAACGTCCTGGGGTTTATTATAAAGAAACTTTTAGCCCCGTAGTCAAACCAGCCACAATAAGGACCGTGCTAAGCATTGTTGTCATGCATGGGTGGCCCCTGAGACAAATGGACATAAACAATGCTTTTTTACATGGAAATTTGACTGAAATTGTTTACATGATGCAACCTCCAGGTTTTAAAGATTTGTCTAGACCTGATTATATGTGCATGCTAAGGAAAGCAATTTATGGTCTCAAACAAGCCCCAAGATCGTGGTACTCAGCTTTAAAAAATACTCTCATAGCACTCGGGTTCCATAACTCTAAAGCTGATTCCTCCCTATTTGTTTGTCATCGTGATTCAGTTATATGCTACTTCCTTGTTTATGTTGATGATTTGGTCATTACAGGTAATGACACAAAGTTTGTAGCTCATGTTGTTAACAAACTTGGTGATCAATTTTCCTTGAAAGATATGGGTTCCCTTCACTACTTCCTAGGTGTGGAAGTCATCCCAACTACTACAGGTTTATTTCTCTCACAACATAAGTATGTTCGTGACATCTTGGAGAATACAAACATGGCTGGTGCAAAGGAAGTTTCTACACCATTGTCAACTACTCAATCTCTTGACTTGGTGGATGGGACGGCTGCAGTGGACAGTACAGAGTATAGGCGCATCATTGGCAGCCTACAATATCTTTCCTTAACCCGTCCCGACATTTCCTTCGCGATCAATAAACTTTCTCAATTTATGCACAAACCAACGGTCACCCATTGGACAGCTACTAAGAGGCTTCTTTGGTATCTTAAGAAGACAATATTTCACGGTATTCACATCAAGAAAGCTGCAGCACCATGCTTAACAACCTACAATGATGCCGACTGGGCTGAAAACATTGATGATAGAACCTCTACATCGGCTTACATTACATTTCGAGGCTGCAATCTCATCTCATGGAGTTCAAAAAAACAATGAGCTATTGCTCGGTCCACTACGAAAGCAGAATATTGAGCCCTCGCAAATGGTGCATCAGAAACAATGTGGTTACTTGCACTCCTTCAAGAACTTGGATTTCCATTAAAGGTGCCACGGTCTCTTCTATGTGATAATCTTGGAGCGACTCATCTCAGCTTTAATCCGGTCCAACACTCAAGAATGAAACATATTCAAATTGATCTTCATTTTGTGCGTGATCAAGTTCAAAAAGGTACACTTAAAGTGAGTCATGTCCACACTCAAGATCAATTGGCAGATTTACTAACCAAGCCATTGTCCCGGGAACACACAGATTATTTACCAGCCAAAATTGGCCTTGCCGATGGAAGCTCAATTTTGCAGGGTTGTATTAAGGAAGGTGACACAAGGCAAGAATAAAATTCAAATTCAACAAGAAATCTGGAAGCAATCTGCAGCAACCATCAAGCCTAGAATCATGCTGTGACACAAGGCAAAAATAAAATTCAAATCTGGAAGCAATCCGCAGCAACCATCAAGCCGAGAATCATGCTTTGTAACTGATGCATTTGTTGTATTTTAGTAAATAAAATCAGTAACTGATTTTATTGTTATTTCCTTAGCTGTACAATTCCTTAGATAGATTTGTAAGGTTTGTATAAAAATCATCCGAAGGATCAATACAAATGTGTGTTGAAATTTCCATTGTGAGCTCCAGAAAGATTTACTTTTCTATATTGGGATCTGTCTTAAGAAACCAACCTGAATTTGTACTTGATTCATACAAATTTTAATAATATACCTTGATTTATTCTGAATGTGATCCATTTATAGCCTTTGTAAATAAATTGAATTAAAGAAAGAATAAAGATGACTTATATGTGGAGTCTTTGTATCTGGCATAACTCCTAAGTAGCATTACCATTCTGACTACTTGGTTTTGTAATGCATTCTTTGAAAAAATGGTCTTCTTATTGCTGCTTCATTTTTATCTAGTTTTCCTGGTGTCATATATGTACAGGTCTTTCGTTGTCCTAAAGGTTCTGTGAGACACAGGGAAATGGTTAGAAGATTAGGTGGCAAAGAGCAGTATGTATTTTTCCGTTTGGATTTTATCTTAAGAAACTATTGTTCAGTTGAGTCTTGTTGCATTTGGTTTGTGTCAGATTGAAACTCCAAAGCAAATTTTATATTATCATGAATATTGATTCATCATATTTATCAAAGTTGGGAAAAGAAATGATAACTAATATTCATAAATTAAAGACGTTATGTACAACACACATCATTCAAGTGAAAAGATAATTTGTTTTGTTTAAGGCTTGCTCTGTCATGTTTCTTCTCCATTGTAAAGTTTGTGCTCTTACAAAAATTGTCATGCAGGTTTCCTTCTTCATTGACCCAAATACTGGTATTTCACTGTATGAAAGTGGTAAGTGATGAAGCTTTATCTCATATGAATGCTTGTGGCTTTAGCTACTAATAATTCCTTCAAAAAGACTTATCTTTCCACATTTTCTTTATGTTCAAATCTGCCACATTGCAACATAAATTTCTTAACTATGTGTTATCATCAATTGAGAATGATAACTATATTATGGCAAAGGTATCATTGTTAATTATAAACTTCTAAATTTATCCATATAATCACCAATTAATCACCTTAAGAAGATTGAAGGACTCTTTAATTACCTGTTTGGGATGGACTGAAAGAGTTTTGATGTATGCCATGACAATTTGGACCACCCATCATGCAATGTTGTTGGTTGTAGAAGACTTCAGTATGGTCATATTCGATCTACCTTGTTCACATTGTAGTCAGAGATTATATAAATCACGTGCTAATGCTACATGGATAAAATCATGCACCTCTTGTTCTGCTGTTGTCCATATGTTGTGCCCGCTACTTTTCTGAGCAGTGAAGCCTTGAAAAGTGAGCACACAACTACAGTGACAGTTCAGTAAATTTTACTCATTCAATGCCGCAGCTTTCAGCTATATCTCCTCTAGCCTGTGGTATAGCTGGTGGAGTCTTTTCAGCAAAGGAGATCTCTAGATTCCTAATTGTAAGTATATATTAGACCCAATACTGAGTTGCAAAAGGTTCTTCTTTGACTTAATTCACCTGACCCGATAGGCATCTAAAGCACGGTTTGTCGGTATGATACTTATATATTATGGAGAGACCTTCAATTGAAGTGGTCTCTAGATTATAGAAGAGAGAGAGGAGGGAGGAGGGAAGGTTGGTGGCTGTTTGCAGTAGTGTGAAAGAGGCACAAAATGAATATCTCATTGAGTTCCTCATTGAAAATATGATATTGCATTTTCTAGTAAGAAACTGGACAGTTGATTATACTTGTGAGCGGTTCATAGTGGTCAGCGATTGGAGTACAGGTTTGGTTGAAATAAGCAGTTGTTATTTCCATATGGCTGAAAATGATGCTGATATATGGACCTGACAATTCAACCATCTAGTACAGTTGGCTGTTGGGTACAACCAACATATGGATTCGTAGAAGGAGAGAAAGTCTGATATACAACGAAAATAAGGATTTAGATCAACTGGACCGTGATTCCATGAATATATGCAACCATATATATTATTTAAAAGAATCTTTTTATACATGTTCAAAGCACTTATGGTACTACTTGGCTGATGTTGATGACAATTATGATGGCTTTTCATCTTAGAATTTCATTTTCCCCAATACAGCAGTAAATAAATTTAACTACTAGAACATATTCTTTAATTAAATTGTTCTCAGCATTTGAGATCTAAATGAATCCGTTGATTACAATTTGTATGACGTTAAACTAGCAAGCTTGTCTAATTTTCTTTCTCTTTTTCCCCATAGCTTCTTTTGGTTAAGTTTCTTACACATTTTTCTGAATATCAATAAACTGAACATGCTACTTGTGAAGTTTTACTCGTGTTTGTTAAGAATATCTTATTCTCTTGCTTTCTTGATTATTTTAATCAACTTCTTGTGTTGTCTAACATGCGTCCTTTCTTCTTAAACTAAGAAGCCCCTCAACAGGGCTTTTAGAAAGGTTTTGTATCTTGGAATTTGTCTTATTGTTCATTTCATCGATTGTAGGAGTGTAACTTCTAGAATTCAATGGATTTTATCTATTGTTTCTAGATGCACAAGTGTTTCCTTGCTTTGATTTACAGTCAAAATTCTATGTATATCTCAGATATAGTGTAACTAAACAAATGTTAAGAGATGAAAGGGGAGCTTAATGTTTGTTTCTGGTGAAAAAGTAATAGCAATTTTGTTTAAATTATCTTGTACATATAACATAAACGAGACTTTGGTCAACAAAGCACTATGGATTGTCAAATAATGAAGGAAATGTGAACTATAGTTACTTGAGAAGCTGATTGTTGGTCCCTCAGTTCTTGTATCCATTTGGAAAGCAGTTTAAAAGAAATAATAATAGGGAATTTTTTTTTCTTTTTTGTAAATGAAGATGATCTCATAGATTTTATGGATTTTCTCTGGTGTAATAGTTCTTTTTTAAGGTTTACACCCCCTTGGTGCTTCTTTAATACAACCTTTACTTATCAAAATAATAATAATAGTAATAATATTGGCATGATTTTAATATGCTTTGGATGAGGATGTTCTATGTATCATGAATTTTTAAACAATGAAGAAAATGTGAACATAGTTTACTTGAGGGGGTGACTTATCCAAAAAAAAAAAAAGTTCTACTTGAGAAGGTGACTGTATTTGTAGGTCCCTCAGTTCTTGTATGCACTTTAAATCAAATGAGAGAGGGAGGAAGAAGAAAATAAATGTTGGATAAGCATGTTCTATGTAATATTCGCAAGCTTTATTATAAATTGTAAGGTTTGGCCCCTCTCTTTCTCTCTATCTCTTTCTCTCATCTTCTTGGATGGTGCAGCACATTGTTCAAAGGATGGAGGCCAACAGTTCTTTGAGAAGGTAGAGGAATGACATTTGGGAAAAGGCAAGAGTGGATCCGCCACTCAAAAAACTGGAACTTTTCTCCTATGAAAACAATTTGGTAAGATAATGGTTTTGGATTCCTTAATATTCTAGATCACTGTTCTATACAATTTGGCTGGTTTCTATCCTTCTCTATGTCATTTGATACACTGCCATATATCATGTAATTCAAATTATGCCGTGATGAAGCACCCAAAAAAAATTATGCCTTGACGGTAAAGTAGTTTAAACTCTCTTGAAATTCTGAAGTCGAAGTAAAAAAGGAAACTTTAGTATCTCTAAATCTTCTAGCTTGATCCATGGACTCTATTTGGCCCAAATAAGAAAAATACGGGGTCAAAAGTAGCTCCTTTGGGCTTATTTGGCTACCGCATATCCATGAGTTTTCAGCTAGTGGAATGATTATTTGGCAATAAGTGTCATCTCAGATTACAGAATAGGCAGTGTTCTAGGACCTTCAGCACCATTTTTTCTTTCTTTCTCATTTCTTTCTAATCTATACATTAGAAACAGCAACTAACTGTTAGATATATCAGCTCCGATAAATCAGTATCTCATCAAGATAAATCTGTTACAGCTGTTATCTAGTTGTTGCTATAGTTATCTAGTGAATCACTGCAGATTTATATTCTATTAGTGTTTTGTTAGTATTTGAATTCTTGTATATATCCAAATAATGGAATTTAAACTACTCTGTACTCATTTATATATATGAATATACAGAGCAACTGGTGATCAATTGAGCCAGACTTTATTTCTTTTGTTATTTTGACTTGGTATCAGAGCTGTTTAAATGCTCACGCAACTCGATCCTATATGGCCTCATCCAATCCCTCTTTTGTTATCCCAAACATTACCTCTTTGGTTTTTGTCAAACTAGATGAAACCAATTATCTGAATTGGACTACCCAGTTCATTCCTGTGCTTTTAAGCCATGACTTACTAAGCATTGTTGATGGGTCAGAAATCTGTCCCTCTCAATATATTCTTGATTCCATTGGGAAATCTACTTCTGATCTCAACCCAGATTACTTGGTTTGGCAGAAGAAAGATCAATTTGTCTTGGCCTGGTTAAATGCCACTCTCAGTGAGAAGATCCTCTCCACAGTTTATGGATTGACAACATCCAAAATGGTCTGGAATACATTGGCTAGCAGATTTGCTCCTCAGTCTAGATCTCGCATTTCCCACCTCAAAAGACAGCTCCAAACATTGCAGCAGGGCACTTAAACTTGCTCTGATTACTTGATTCTTGCCAAAAATTGGTCTGATCAGCTCACAGCAGCAGGTAAACCTATTGATGAGGAAGACTTGATCTTCTATGTCATCAGGGGTCTTAATTCCATTTATAATCCTTTCATCACATCTCTTAATTTTGCCACCCGAGACAAACCAATTTCATTTGATGATTTTCAAATTGAATTGCTCAATTATGAGCAATTACTTGAATCTCAAAACAAGACTCTTTCCAATGATGGAACTCGATTTGCTTTCTTTACAAACAAACCAAAGTTTAACCATGGCAAGAAACCCAAATATCCCACTCAGCAAGGCAAGTCTTCCCACTATAATCGATCTCCTGCCAATTCAAGCACTCGTAACTTCTCCCTTAAGCCACAATTATCCAGCAGCCCCTTCCCCTCCACCAAATTCCCACCATGCCAAATCTATGGCAAAAATAACCACCAGGCCCTTGATTGCTATCACGGAATGGACTTTTCTTACCAAGGTCGACATCCACCAGCTCAGTTGGCAGCCATGGCAGCCCACACTCATGGCACACAAGAAGTTGAACAGCCTTGGTATCTTGATAGTGGTGCTAACAACCACATTACTTCTAAATTGGATAACTTGACCCTGCAACAACAACCTTATCAGGGCAATGATCAAGTCACAGTGAGCAATGGAGGAGGCCTGCTCATCACCAACACTGGTTCTTCTTTGCTTCTTAACTCTAAAAACAAGTTTCATTTACACAATATCTTACATTACCCTAATGCATCTTCTAATCTTTTATCCATCTAGAAATTTTGCAATGACAATAACTGTTACTTTGTGCTCACATCATCTCATTTCTTTGTGCTCACATCATCTCATTTCTTTGTGAAGGACCTACAGACCAAAGAAATTCTTTTTCAAGGGCAGAGTGAAGCTGGACTATATCCCATGTATCTCAAGCAGCTGAAACTTAAGAAATCTAATGCTAAAGCTACTCCCATTTCCTCTTTCACTGCTTTACAAGGTGTCAAAGCTCCAATCAATATTTGGCATTCCAGATTAGCTCATGCCTCTGAGTCCACAGTTTCTATGGTCATTCGTGACGCTTTACTTCCTATTTCTCGTCCTGTAAAACAGAATAATATGTGTGAGTCCTGTCAAGTTGCTAAGAGTCACAAACTTCCCTTTCCCGAATCCAATAACAGATCTACACATCCTCTAGAGTTAACACACTCAGATGTTTGGATCTCTCCAGTTGCTTCTGTCTGTGGATGTAACCTCTATGCTATACTCATTGATGATTTTTCCAGATTTACCTGGTTGTTTCCTTTGCAATTCAAATCTGAAGTATTCTTTTGTTTTCTTAAGTTTAAACAATTGGTTGAAACTCAATTCTCTGGAAAGATCAAACAAATAATGACTGACAATGGTGGAGAATACCTCTCCACTGCTTTCAAAAATTTCCTCTCTACCAATGGAATTTTACATAAACTCACTTGTCCTCATACTTCTGAGCAAAATAGAATTTCAGAGAGAAAACATAGGCATATTACTGACACAAGTTTATCACTCTTAGCTCAGTCCCATCTTCCACCATGTTACTGGGTTGATACTTTTCTCAATGCTATATATGTCATCAATAGGCTTCCTACACCTGTCCTTAACAATCAGTCACCATTCTTCACCTTATTTAACAAACTACTCGATTACTCATTCCTAAAGACATTTGGTTGTGCATGTTACCGTTTGCTTAGACCTTATCAACCCTACAAATTAGCATTGAGAAGCACAAGTGTGTTTTTCTCGGGTATAGCTCAAATCAAAAGGGATATTGATGCTTGGATTTAACTTCTCAGAAAGTCTACATCTCCAGATATGTCATCTTTGATGAAGTGAACTTTCCTGCTTCTGATACATGGGGTCCAGCTGCTGCTTCCTCACCCTTGCAGGATGTTTTTTCTTCCTCTGTCCGTGCCTCACAATCAGGTTCTCCCTCTGATTCCTTGCCTCATAATTTAATTTCTTTTTTTCCTATTATTACACCTTCTACATTCACTATCACAACCTCTTCCCTTGATACATCATCCTCATTTGTCTCACCTGAGCCTAGTTTTTCCAATGACACAAGCCCACCTACTTCACATAATAGTCCCATCTCAGCAACACAACCTGCTCCTTCTCCACCTGCTCTTTATAATTATCTTATCTCTGAAACCCCACCCGTTTCCTCCTCACTTGATTTCCAACTTCCTTCACTTAATTCCACTCCTCTCACCACCATAAATCTGCCTGCCTCCTCCTCCACTCAAATCATTACACGATCCATGACCAATTCCTCCAAACCTAAACAATTTCCCGACTACCATCTCTACTACTCCACCAAATATCCTCTCCAAGCCCTTTCTACCATCACTTTACCTTCTGAACCCTAAACCTATAAGGAAGCAGTGAAGAACCAGCATTGGCTTGATGTTATGCATGCTTAATACAATGCCCTCATAGCCAACAAAACTTGGACTTTACGTCCACGACTTTGCCATAAGCAAGTTGTCAGGAATAAGTGGGTGTTTAAGCTCAAACAAAAATCAGATGGGAGTATTGATCGTTACAAGGCCAGATTAATGGCTAAAGGATTTGATCAAATTGATGGGGTGGACTTTAATGAGACATTTAGCCCTGTTATTAAACCAGCCACAATTAGATTGGTACTAGCATTAGTTGTTCATCATGACTGGTTTATCAAGCAACTTGACATCTCTAATGCCTTTTTACATGGTTTTCTTGAAGATGAGGTTTACATGGAGCAACCTAAAGGGTTTGAGGATCCTCATCTCTATGATCATGTGGGCAGATTACATAAGTCCATCTATGAACTCAAACAAGCTCCTAGAGCTTGGTTTTTGAGATTGTCACAAGCCTTACTTGCTCTCGGGTTCACTGGCTCCACAGTTGATACATCTCTTTTTACATTCCATTTGAATCACATTTCTGTTTATATGCTTATTTATGTTGATGACATCATAGTTGCAAGTAATTCCTCTTCTTCCATTGATCATCTTATTACTCAACTTAATGCTGAGTTTGCTGTCAAAGACCTTGGTCCCCTCTCTTATTTTCTGGGAATTCAGGTCACCAAAACATCAGAAGGTCTCCATCTCAGTCAAGGAAAGTATGTTACTGATCTATTGAATCGCACAAGGATGCTTGGTGCTAAACCAACTTCCACACCTTGCACCTCATGTTCAAAACTTTCTAAATTTTCAGGAGATCCCCTCAATGATCCTACTGAATATAGAACTTTGGTTGGAGCTTTACAATATCTCACTCTTACCAGACCTGACATATCCTTCAGTGTGAACCAGCTATGTCAATTCTTACATTACCCAACCACTGACCACCTAGTAGCAACTAAGAGAGTGTTACGGTATCTAAAGGGCACCTTACAGTTTGGTCTCAACTTCAGCAAGGGCTCCTTGCAACTTAATGGTTTTTGTGATTCTGATTGGGTAGGGTCTCTTAATGACAGGAAGTCCACATCGGGTTATTGTATATATCTTGGTCCCTGCCTTATTTCTTGGTCAGCCAAGAAGTAACCCGTTGTAGCATGATCAAGCACAGAAGCGGAAAATAGGTCTATGGCTTTCACTGTGGCTGAACTCTATTGGTTTCGCATGCTCTTTCAAGAACTGCACATACCACTAATCAATGCTCCCTGCCTATGGGTATATAATCTTGGTGCTTTGGCTTTATCTTCTAATCCAGTATTTCATGCCCGTACCAAACATATCGAGGTCGACTATCATTTTATCAGGGAGAAGATATTTAACAAAGATATACAAGCAGGTTACATCTCAACAGCAACTCAACCTTCAGATATTTTTACAAAGGGTCTCACTTCAGCCAAATTTTTGCTCCTTCGTGACAAGCTGATGGTTCGAGATCTTCCCATCACCTTGAAGGGGGATGTTAGACATATCAGCTCCGATAAATCAGCATCTCATCAAGATAAATCTGTTACAGCTGTTATCTAGTTGTTGTTATAGTTATTTAGTGAATCACTGCAGATTTATATTCTGTTAGTGTTCTGTTAGTATTTGAATTCTTGTATATATCCAAAAAATGGAATTTAAACTACTCTGTACTCATTTATATGTATGAATATACAGATCAACTGGTGATCGATTGAGCCAGACTTCATTTCTTTTGTTATTCTGACTCTAACAGCATTGTACTTTGTACATGCTATATTTCTCTTTTTATTCCTTTTCCTTCAGTATGCACGAATTGTGCGCGAGTCACTGTGAATTGGAGGTCCCATACATCCTTCAAAACGTGGGAGAAGGGTCTCTGAGGACGAAATTACTTGTTGATGCATCTGGATCCAAGGAGGTTAGATCCTACCAATATTCTTCTAGTCACATCTCAAGTTTAATAGATTTTGTTTTTGGCCTGAAAAAGTTCAGTTGAAGAGTTCCTTGTGTTTCTGCCAAAAGATATATCCCATGCCTACTTATGCCAGTAATAGTAGTGCTTTGCCAGTTATTGGCCTAGAAGTCACATGGGCAGTGATACTGGTGAGGGCGTGCATATCAATTAGGCTGTGATACTTTCTCATATAGTTATACTAGCTATCAATGTGCTTGCTAGTTATTGGCCTAGAAGTCACATTGGCCGTGATACTTGGTGAGGGCTTGAATATCAATTAGGCTGTGATACTCTCATACAGTCATACTAGCTATCAATGTGCTTGCCAGTTATTGGCCTAGAAGTCACATGGGCAGTGACACTGGTGAGGGCTTGAATAATTAGGTTGTGTTACCCTTTCATACAGTCATACTAGCTATCAATGTGCTTGCCAGTTATTGGCGTAGAAGTCACATGGGCAGTGATACTGATGAGGGCTTGGATATCAATAAGGCTGTGATACTCTCTCATACAGTCATACTAGCTATCAATGTGCTTGCGTGCCCTGCTGAGCCTGCAAATGGGCTAGGTTCTGAGGAGTAACTAAATGATCGGGCCGGCCGCGGGGGGGGGGGGGGGGGGGGGGCGGGGGGCGGGGGGTGGGGGAATGGTGAAGAAAATGAATATATGGCATGGTTTATGGTATTTTGCTTGCATACATATCTATCTGGAACCTGAAGCATAAATCATTAAAGTTTGTGACATAATGCAGGTGCTGTACATAATTGATTCCAACACTGTTACTCAAATTGGTGACTACAAGAAAATCTTGTCGTATTTGTTTAAGACATTCAGTAGCCAATCTATAGTTTTGACATTCGTTATTATATGCTATACCACTTTATTTATATCGGTGGAGCTCTTTCAAAGCCCATCTACTACGTGCTGCAAAAACCAAATGTCCAAACGATGTCGATAGAAATCATTTGAAAATGTTGAGGCTTGCAGCTTGTAAATGTCCATTGATCTATATGACCGAGTTCATATATTGGAATTAACATTCACAGCAACATTCAGTACCTTGTAGCATTTTTCCCTGAGTTCAATAGATCTGCATTTGTTGATCATATAGCATTGCACATGGTGTTACCAGTTCCTACAAACATACATTTGCTTAAGATTTATTATGTTTGAGTGTTTGGTGTACAAGATAAAAGATGATAAGATGTGTTTTTTTTTTTATGGATGTGTTTGGTGGACAGGATGAGAGTAGGATTTTTATCCGGCTTCAGAGGTAGGATGAGACATCCATTGTCCTACTTATTTATCTCATCCTCTTCTCTCCTCCACCATGTCCATCATTATAATTTTATGGATATAGTATGACAGATTATCCTAAATTATTGATTTGACTGATGTACCAAAAGGTTAAACAGGTGTAATTATGTATGTAATACTTATGTAAAGGGGAAACATCTCTATCCCTTGTGAGATGAAAGTGGCTTGGAATTTTCGTCCGTGGTAAGCAATTTTGGAGACCCAAGTTGCTTGGAACACATGATGGATTCCTTCTTGTTATTTCTTTTCCCAGTGTTTTTGTTGGGAGTAAAAGCATAGCAACGGTTATCATGAATATTTGAGTTCAAAGCATTAGAACTTCACTCATCATTTTTTTGCCACAATTTGTTAGGCCATGATGTGTGACGACAGTTGCTTTTGTGGCCTTAAACAACAAGCTGCATTTTACAAAGCTAAAATGAAGACATTTTCACTTCTCTATGGTTAACTGTGTTGTCAGATTCTGGTTAAAAGTCAAAGTGGTTTCATTGGCTTAGCTGCATTAATGAACTGTACATGAATTTCAGTTTATAGCTTCAATTTCAAGGGGAGAATTTAGACCGTAAATATTCCTTGTAGTATTAAGCTTCTCACAGATTTTTCACATTTATTGAAAAATAATCAAAGATTACTTGACAAATATTAAGCAATCATGTGAAAATTCAATTTTCCACTCATCTTCTCAATGTCGTGGGTGCATGTGTGTGTATATGTGGTTTTGTGGGCAAAAGCCTGATACTTGACATAGGTCAACCTAACAATAAAGAGAAGGAAAAAGGCCAAAAAAACAAAAACAAAACAAAGGAATTCGAATTGATGCCCATTTGTTATGCCTATGAGGCAAAAGCATCTACTTTTTCCGATATCACTATTTGGCAGCACAAGTCCGTGGTAACATTGGATAGATCCACAGTGTCCATAAAGGTCAACAATTAAAATTTAATTTTTTTTATATTAATTATAGTTATAGTTACGTGTAGCAGTGTTCATACTTCAAATAATATTGCTATAGTTTAAACTTTCTCTTCATTTGCTCAAATTTCTATCGAATTTGCTCAAACGTGTATCAGTGATCACGTCTACTCTGAACAAACTTCTATCAGAAATTGCTCAAACTTGCCTGCTTTAATTGCTTCTCTTATTGACTGGAAAAACCTCAGATAATGATGAGTATTGTGTCTGCAACATCAAAGAGAATCCCCAAATTATTTTTCTCATTGACTTGAATGAACATAAAGGTAAAACCCCAAATTATTACTGCAATTGGAGCAAAGAAACTACATTTCAAGCAGATTTTGAGCCAGCATTTCGTGAACATTGAGCAGATCATTAATGTATGCTTTTAGTATGATTCTGGGATGTGTAGCAGCTACAGTTTTCATTTATCGGTGTTGTATCTTTCCTGCAAACAAAATTATCCGAAAAGATAAATAATTAGATTCTTCATGGAGAAATATGATTTAAAATTGCATAATTTTTCTGTGTTATAATTACTTATGGTGCTCGAGACAATACACTGAAACGATGAAAGTAATTAACAGAATATACATAAAATTGGACCCATCTTGTGGGTATTCATTACATGCGAAGTATCTTTCTCTAGAGGACATCATACATATTACAAAGGCGGAACAATCTATGGTTCCTTGTACTGTTTATAAGGAATGGTAACTTTTACCACAAAAAGATATCAATTACTATGAATTATTCCCGTGTTACAATGAAATGCTATACAATTACCACAAATACAGTTAAAATGTCTTTTACCACATTACGATACTATTACCATGAAATGAGACCCATTTACCATTCAATGTATTAAAGTACCAGGCAAGTTACGATCCCCTGCAGTTGGACCGTACAAAAGCAATAAGTTTGGTGTTGTACTATCAATCCCAAAGTAGTTTAGATGTGATTCCAGAGATCATTGAAAGACGTAGTTAAAAAATTAAAGAAAATATTTGAGAATATTGCACTTCAGTACCCAAAAGCTAAAGATAAAAAACATACTAAAATTTGAACTAAGAAGAGATCTTTACTTAACTTTATAATGTTGCTCTTAGATTAATCTGTCTGGTTACCTTCTATATCACTCAATTGAGAATTGGATGTACTTAGCTCCATTATGTCCAGTGGGAAGGTAAGTGCAAAGCCTGCATTTGTAAGATGCACTGCAAGATAATTGATATTTGCTGGCGCTTTATTTCCGGCGCTTTATACAAATACCGCAATATATAAGCCGCCGGCGCTTTATTTGTGGCGCTTTATTGAAGCGTTGCAATATTCAAAAGACATATACCGGCGCTTCAAAACGCCGTTATATGTGAATATTACTGCATATTTTGGTGCTTCTAAGCGCCACAATTTACCGGTGCTTGAAAGCGTCGGAATATACCCATTTCATAATGAGGCGCTTTCAAGCGCCAAAATTTACCGGCGATTGGAAGCGCTGGAACATACCCATTGCATATACCGCGCCGAAATATGCTTCAAACCCATTTCATATTGCGGCGCTTTCAAGTGTCAAAATATGAAATGGGTTCGAGCATATTCTGGCGCTTGTAAGCGCCGCAATATGCTCGATTCATATTTCGGCGCTTTGAAGCGCCGGAATATGCTCATAGATTTAACTTATTCTCATCCTTCATCCTTACCGCGTGTTTTCCCCCAAAAATTAGGTCTGCGCGCCCTATTACTTCGTAAAACCGATCTTCCTCTGGCATCTTCATCTTCTTTGTCTAGTAAATCTATAAGTTCACGATTTGGCTTCATCCTTCATCCTTACCCATTTGACTTCTCCTATAGTACACGATTTCTTTCCTCTCCTTTCCCCTCCCAGCTAAACCAGCACCCTCTTTCCTCTCCTTTGTGCTCGAAGCAATTCACTGGCCTCTCCCTCTCAGAATTCTCTGTGTGTGTGAATCCCCAGGTAACCCATTCCCTTTTAGTGATAAAACCGATCTTCCACCAGCATCTTCATCATCTTCATCTACCAAATCTTTAAGTTCACGATTTGGGTTCATCCTTCATCCTTACCCATTTGGCTTCTGGTACACAATTTCTTTCCTCTCCCTTCCTCTCCTAGCTAAACCAGCACACTCTTTTCTCTTTTTTGGCCTCCAAGCAATTCACCTCTCCCTCTCAGGATTCTCTGCGTGCGTGAATCCCCAGGTAACCCATTCCCTTTTATTGGTATAATCTGACTTTTCTTTTCTTTTTTAAGTTTAACACTTTAATCTTGATCTAGTTTTGGTAATGTTTCTGCGTAGTTGTTGGTAGTGGATTTATTTGTTGTTTTGCTTTACCTGTAAAACTTGATGAAGTATTACCAATTAGTTTTTATTTTGAAAAACTTGAGCATTACAAGCTTTATAGTCTAATTGATATATGGGTAAATACCTGTTCTAGTATTTTTAGTATCAATTATCTCTAGAACTCCCTAGGCTGCATTATAACTGGGGCTATCTTAACTATCTCATTTTGATCATTTCTTTTATTTAAGTTGAATATCATATCTCAATCTTAGTGGTGCTGGACTGTGCCTCACTAGATCCTATACATATTGGTTATTTATTCTTCAATGCATGAATTCTTTCTAATCCAAGTTGCTATATAATAAAGTAACTATTTAGCTTTGGGTTCTGGTAGAATTTTAATTTGAGTTACTATTTTTTCCTTTGGTTGGAGCATTTATGATAATTTTTATATAAACAGGTAAATAATGTGCCAAATATCTCTTTGATAGTATTCTGTTTTGAGTAGTTGAATTCCTGATACGGTTATAATAAGTGGGAGGAAACAGGTAAATCATACTCTTATATTGAGATATTTCATCTTCTGCACTAATATATTATGTAATAATGGAATAAAGTTGTGGACACTATAATGGTACCGTGAGACATTTCATTTTGTTAATAAGATTATTTTAGAAAAAATTGATTCATTTTTCACTTTATATGTTTTTGAGAAAGAACTACATTAAGGGAAAAAAACTTTAGGCATGACTGAAATAGTAGTCCGCAGTAACATTTCTGGACTGTTTGCTCCTTGAGATGAGTTGATCACTGCTGATGTTTCCAAGCTTTTCTAGACACACATACATGTTATCATTGTTCTGTATTTTCTTTTTCCTTCCATGGATTCCTATTGCCTTTTTTATGTGATCAAACAGATATTGCTTATTTCGCTGCAAGACCCACTTGGTTTTCTGGAGTAACCTCAGTTATTTCCTTGAGTTCTGCTAATGCAAGGTGTCTCCGTCTCTTTATCAGTGATTTTATTATTGATTTCCATATAGAAGATGAAATCATCAAGTTGCAGTTAGCATCTCCGATGAAAATAGAGCTTGAAGTTGATATGCCTTTGTCATGTCTTGTTACTGTTTCATTTAAAAGAATTTAAGTTACTACAAATCTGTCATTGGAAGTCAAGGATATTTTAAAATTTGTTTACTTTTGGTTTATCAGATGATGGAACATATTCTTTTTAAGCAGAATTGTACCTTGTTGTTCTATAGATGGTGAAGCTGTTTTACTCGTTCAGACATTTATTTGCAGGATATGTTCATGTTTGACTAAATTTTGTTTTACTTGTTCATACATGTAGTCCCTCTGTGTCAATTGTCATTTGTAAAGAAAGCAAGAACCATTCTTTTATGTTATGGACTAGGATTTTTTTCTATTAGTTAGGCATTCTTATATTAATTCATAGATCTTTTAGGCCTGCAGGTAGTCTTAAATAATCAAATTGATTGAGCATTTTAATATGGTGTTTAGGATTGAAGGTTCTTGTATGGTTTTCAGGTCCTCTGCCATCCTTGCTAATTAGAATAAAGTAGAATTTGTGTTAGCTATTGTGATGAGTTCTAACTTCATAAGATGACTATCTACCATGATTTAAATATTCAATAGTGTTTTACTGACTTAGTCATTTCTATTTTTTTGTTTTAAAACTTGCAACTAGCTATAATTTTTTTATGTTTTGTTGTTTTATAGTACTAATACAATATGCATTTAGACTGATTGGTTCTTTGACTTTTGTGATGCGACTTTTGTAATACATTAAGCATTTAAACTTACAAATAATAATAATTTTGTTGTATATAATAATAATTATTATGATAATTTAAATAATTTTTAGAATTAATATTTATTTTTGTAATAATACAATTATTATGAATACTAATATTAAAATGTCTTATTATATCGTAATAGTATTATTATGATCATATATATTATAATGTTTATTATTATTTTATTTCTACTTATTATATTTGTTTTTAATTATTATTATAATTATTAAGGTTTTTATTATAATATAATAATTAATAATAATAATTTTATAATTGCATATTTAGTATTATTTAAATAAAAATAATATATTATTATGTTCATAAATTATTATAATAATATGAAATTAGTAATAATCATATTTTAATAATAGTAATAATAATAATTATTTATAATAAATTACTATAAAATCATACAATTATTATAAATACTTGTATATATTTATTACTATTATTATAGTATTACTATTATTATAGTATTACTATTATTATTTCAATAATTTTAATGTCACTAATTTATATTAAGACTGTAATAATTATTAATATTAATTATTTGCTGAGACCAATTGCCTACATGAGCTTGTATCAATTTGTTGTTATCAATTTAAGTTCACCCACTTACCAATCAAATCGAAGTTTGTGATTATGCCTTCTTTTGCCAAAAATATTACAATTCTGACTTTATTAACATTGTTTTAGGAAAGTCTTTTGGCTTCATCTATAAATGGATAAAAGTTGAATAGATAAACCGAGGTCGAGTAAAGCCTATATGGATGGTGTTGCAAACTTCATTAGATTTGCGTGTTAGAAAGCTTGTGGTCGTGGTAGTATTGTTTGTCCATGTAAGAGATGTGGTAATTGTTATTCATTCGAACCAGAAATTGTTCAGGAGCATCTATTGTATAATGGGTTTAGTCCAGGTTAAACCGAGTGGGTTTTTCATAGGGAGAAAGTCTCTCGTATAGACCACACTCACACTAGTTCACAACCCACTAGTGTTCCAGCTGGCTTCATGGGACGATATGACGTGTTGGGTTTGCTCCGAGGTGCCTTCGAGGTTACTTGTGAAAACCCAAACAATGAACCGTTAAGTTTAAGAATCGAAGTGGGATCTTCAAATGAGCATGGTGAAGAGCAACAGGCTCATGGTGGGTTTGAGTTCAATAATTTTGGTGATCCTTCACACGTCGAACATCCAGTTCGTTCTACTATTGATGAGACGACTCAGTATCGTAATTTGATGAAAGATTACGATACCGAACTTTATCCGGGTTGTCAGAAATTCACAAAGTTAAGTTTCATGTTATATCTACTACACCTCAAATGTTTGAATGGGTGGTCTGGCAAATCTCTGACTATGTTGCTTGAGTTTATCAGCATGGCATTTCTGATGTGTGCTCCATTGCCATCAAATTATTATGAAGCCATGAAGATTATCAAAGGTTTGGGTCTTGGGTATAAGAAGATTCATGTTTGTCCTAATGACTGTACACTGTATTGGGGTGAGCATGTGAATGATGAATTTTGTCATGCGTGTGGAGTGGCACGGTGGGTCAAAAACACAGCTGATGATGAGGATCCGTTGAATGAGATGGATGGTCAATCGAAAAAGAAAAAGCCAACTAAGGTATTGCGTTATTTTCGGCTAATACCGAGATTGAAGAGGTTATATATGTCATCTAAAACGGCTTCGTTGATGAGATGGCATGACAAAGATCGGACAAAGGATGGGATTTTAAGACACCCTATGGATGCATTAGCCTGGAATGAATTGGATAGATTGTATCCCGATTTTGCAGCTGATCCTCGGAGTGTTAGGCTTGGCCTAGTTAGTGACAGGTTTAATCCCTTTCGAACAATGAGTTCAACTTATAGCACTTGGCCCGTTCTTTTGGTCCAATACAACTTGCCACCGTGGCTTTGCATGAAGCAAACATCCTTCATCCTTTCCATGGTGATTCCTGGTGAGAGAAGCCCCGATAATGATATTGATATTTTTTTGCATCCCCTAATAGAAGAGTTGAAACAATTATGGGATGGTGTTGATACATTTGATGCGTCCATCAATCAAAGCTTTAAGCTGTGTGCTTCTCTTCTTTGGACCATTAATGATTTTCCAGCCTATGCAAACTTTTCTGGTTGGAGCACCAAGGGGCAGGTTGCTTGTCTATATTGTGGGGAATCTACGCATTCTGTATGGTTAAAGCACGGGGGAAAGTTTTGCTATATGGGTCATCGTTGATGGTTAGCAGAAAACTATGAGTTTCATTTTCAAAAGGATCAGTTTGATGGCACCATAGAGTTGGGATCTGCTCCTGTTCCACTATCAGGGCACGATGTTTTAAGACAACTAGAGGGTGGAAACTATAGCTATGGTAAAACCTCGAAGTCTTCTAAGAAGAGGACAAGAGAGGATGTTGGTACCTCTACGGGGCAAGTACTAGTGGATGAAGTTGATAACCTTTTTGAGGGTGTGGATGATTTCCTTGAAAATGTTGATAATGAGGATATTCCAATGGATGAGGGAGTTGTACATACGTTGTGGAAAAAAAGAAGCATTTTTTTGAGTTACCATATTGGAAAGACAATCTTTTGCGTCATAATTTAGATGTGATGCATATAGAGAAGAATGTATGTGATAATTTGATTGGAACAATATTGAATATAGATGGTAAGACTAAAGATAATAAGAAGGCACGCCGCAATCTCGAGGAAATTGGTATTAGGAAAGACCTCCATTTAGTTGTTCTTCCTAATGGAAAATATCACTCGCCTCTAGCATGCTACACTATGTCCACGAAGGAGAAACAAAATTTCTTGACAGTTTTGGCAAATCTTAAAGTTCCTGATGGGTATGCATTAAACATCTCCAGATGTGTCAACCTAAAGGATCGTAAACTGTTAAACTTAAAGAGTCATGACGGTCACATATTGATGCAAGAAATCCTTCCGATTGCCTTAAAAGCATCTATGCCTAGACATGTTGTAGCAGTTGTGTCTGAGTTATCATCGTTTTTCAAAGCTTTATGCTCTAAAGCCCTTGATCCCCATGAGCTAGACTTATTGGAGTCGCGTGTTGCTTTGATACTCTGCCATTTGGAGAAAATATTCCCCCCGGGTTTCTTTACCATTATGGTTCATCTTATCATTCACTTAGCCTCTGAGACTAGACTTGGGGGTCCCGTGCACTACATGTGGATGTATCCTGTTGAGAGGTTAGATGTTCAAAGCTATTTTGTGCACTTTGTTTTTTTTGTTGTATATTGGACACTTAATTTATCTTTAATTTTTTGGCTTTGCAAGGTATTTAGTGCGCTTGAAATCTTACGTACGTAATAGAAGTCGACCCAAGGGGTCAATTGCTGAAGGGTACAATGGAGAAGAGTGTCTAACATATTGCTCCCAATTCTTCAAAGGTGTAGAGATAAGATTCAACCGCTCCCAAAGAAACAATGATACTGTAAATTTTTGGGATGAATACATGTTTTCCTCTGGCGGACGGATAATGGGAAAGATTGTGAGTGTTGAGCTCGATGACATGTCATTGGCTCAAGCACATCGTTATGTGTTGCTACATAATGATAAACTTTCTGACCTTCGTAGGTTAGTATCAATAAAGGAACTTAATTAGTAATCATGTGTTTGAATTGAGTTTTTATTATCTATTGTTATCACTGTGATGGCTAACAGTTGCATAAAAACATCAATTATTGCAGCAAATTTTTGGTTGTTCAAAGGCTAACCAACCGTTCCAATCGAGCAATACAAAGTCTCGAACAAAAGTGGTTGGTTGAGAAATTTCCCTCATGGCTTATGAGATAAGTTAGGCATAATAACAAGAGTCTTCGAATGTTATAAGTGTTTTCAATAAAACATTGAATGTTGTTGTCTCATATTAATTGTTGGAAAATGTTTAGGTGCCATGGATGGTAGATAACAATTATTCAGATTAACTAATTGCCTTTGCTCGAGGTCCGAATAATGTTGTTAAGAGATTCAATGGATTCAACATCAACGGCTTTAAATTCAACACAAAGGAACGTGAGAGGTGTAGACGATCTCAAAATCCGGGAGTTATGGTTGAAGCGGATGATAAAATGTATTATGGTGTGCTCAACGATATCATCGAGTTGGATTACTATGGGACGTTTAAGATTGTGTTGTTCCGTTGTGATTTGGTGGATATTAATTCACCAAGGGGTTTAAAGAAAGATGCAAGTGGGTGCATTCTAGTGAACTTGAATAGGTTAATTAACACTGGCCAGTTATTGAAGGATGACCCGTTCGTGCTTTCATCTCAAGTGAAATAAGTGTTTTATGTGCAAGACCCAACAATAAAGGAATGGTATCATGTTGTGATCACAAAGCCAAGGGACCTATATGATATGGGGGAAAAAACGCAGGAAGAGGATGATGACACTTACAATCACTGCATACCTTTTAGTGTAGTGGTAGACGATCAATTAGATTTTATCTCAACTTGGGCTAGGATGGACATTGACGAATATACCAAATAGTTTTATGTGCATTTCCGTGTAATTATATATGGATGTGTATTTATGTGATGGACATGTGTGTCAACGAGTTTTGTAAGGTTTTATTGTAATATATCGAGTTACTTTTGCTTTGTATCACCAATAACAAGAGTTCTGAACTTTTTTGCGTACAATTTCTGAAATGCTACTTTAGAATGTCGTAAATTTTTGTTTTAGTTGTATTATTGAGTATTACTTGTTCTTTAAATCCTATTTGAATCACTTATTTTTCATTTGTTCTCAGGTACTCTGAAGTTATTGATTGCTGCATTTGCTGCGACCCCTTGACCATTCCTATCTTTCAGGTGTGGTTATTCTAATTCTGGTTAACTTTTAATGCATTCTTGATAGTGTGAGATATAATCATTTTAATGTTTTTATGTATACAGATTGCAAGATGTATAGGTCAAAAAATATCTCTCCATCAGTTAGAGATAACATATCAAACCAGTATACAGCGAAGTCTTCACACCAGCAAGAAGATATTCACGATGAGCATGAGTATCACCTTGAGGATGATCATGACTTGCAAAATGATTCTGATACCGATCCAATCACAACGGGAAGTGATCACAATGATAGTGAACAATATGAGATAATTGGTAATTTTTGTAGGTTTAATACATTCTCTCTATAACTAGTTTGATACCACATTGTTATACTAATTATAAAATTTATGTTTTCAATATATAGATTCTGAAGGGAGGGTGAGGAAGCAAACACAGGTCCTAAAAACCTCACAATTGTGGTCCCTTGAACGTGGGGAAAAAATTGTGGTCCACTTCAATGCACGTCATCAACCTATTAAGAAAGGTGGCCAAATGTTAAGTAGTTGGTTGGGCAAGGTTGCGAAGAGAGGGAACCTTTGTCCGCTTAATTACACGGATTGGAAGAAGATCCCTTCTAGCTACAAGAAGGACCTTGTTATATTGATTCGGGTAAGTAACAACTTAATAACCATTGATTGCCTCTAATTTTTTGTTTTTTTGTTTTTTTGTATTTGTGGTGTTGTACATGCATATCCCCTAACACCAATAATGTTTATTTGACATCGATTTCCTTTCTTTGTGGTAGAGGAAGTTCCATTACCCTACGATTGAGGCGATAGACAACATTTTGTTAAGGATGATAAGGAAAAAATGGAGGGACTACCGATATGTGCTGAAAAGGGACTATGTGAGGAACAAAACAAAACAACAAGTTTTGAGCAATGATGTTCCAAAAGGCGTAGATCAAGACCAGTGGAAGCAATTGGTGAACTACTGGTTCTCTGACCAGAGTGAGATTGTTTTAAGATAATTATGTTCATTTGGATTATCATTGTTTCTATTTTTCTAATAATGACTGATTATTCAATTGGTTTATTATTGGTGTAGAAATATTCTACTATAGGGACAGCGGCACGTGAAAGACAACAATGTCCTCACACATCTGGTTCAAAGAGTTTTGCTAGAAGATAGGATGAATATGTGAGTTAATTTGCTTCATTCATCCAATCTTTCATTTGAGATGTAGTGTATTGAGTCACAATTTGAACTCTTTTTTCATACATGCTAGGAAATGAGACATGAGAATAAGCCCGGGCGCGTAGAGTTTTTTGTTGAAACTCATAAACGCAAGGATGAGACTTTTATTGATGATGCATCACGACAATTTATGGTAAGTTCACTGTACATTTGTTGGTTGATCAAAGATGAGAATTGTATTTATTTGTCATGGTTGCCAAATGTTAAGCTGAGTTTATCTTTTACTGTCCATATGAGTTCATCACTTTATAACTAGGACAAAGATAAGTTTATGCTCTACTCTTCCATCAATAATAATGAAATTATTTGAGATCTGCAGAATACTTTGTCAGTATAACTCACTTTTACAGCTCTATGTATTACTCCCCGTCGCCTTTTATTGGTCCTTTTTTCCTTTTATGAATTACCAAATCTTTTATAGTATATCTGTTTCTTTTCAGTTTAATCATGTAATAGGGAGGGTTTGTAAAAAAAATTGGTAAAAAAATCACACTTATAATTTATTTAATAGGGAGGGTTTGTTTCTGCTTTTCGTTTTTGTTCACTGCTCAATCAATGGCTAGAATCAGAGGAAGCAAAGGACGACTTATTGGGAATGCCAGCGTACTCCTCTTCTTTGCCATTGTAGAGTATGATCTGGTTATGGAAATGGAAATGCCAACTTCAGTTTGTTATGATAATTTTTTTTAATAGTTTATACAGAGTATATTGTTAACGACGGGGTTAGTATTGTTTTAATTGCATTCTTATTAGCCAAGAGACGTTTGCAGTTAATTCATTGAATTACTTAGAATGGCTTCAATTTGATGAGGGCTCTGGTACATTTTGTTTTGCCCTGGAAAATTGGCTTTCACATTATGACCATGTTTGTTTCAAGGAAGAATAATTTTCTTGTACCCATCCAAAGAGAGGATATATAGAAAAAAATGATAAAATGACAATTTTTGTTCTGATAATACTGATCTCTACACCAATATTCCAAGCTACCATTCTTAGAACCTTCCAATTTTGACTGGTTGGTGCTGCTGCTCCCACCCAGCAAATCAATCCCTATCATACCCAAGTGAGTTGCTCCAAAGAACATGACTGTTTCACTATGATGAGCTTGAGCTTCAGCAAGTATAAAAAGAAGCTTAAAGCTGGTTTAACCAAGATTTAAGCTTAGCTAGATGAAGTATTAGTGATATATAAGCCTTTATGTTTGATTTAAAATTATTCATGTAACATCCATGGTATAGACTAATGTAATTCTTGCAGTTTCTATCCCACGTCATCTCTTGCATAATCTATCTGCTTGCAAATTGTGTATAGTGCCATAGCTACCGGCTATCCATGTTGCTTCTTGAATAGAACTTTCAGATTATGTTTGATTTGTCTTAAATTTGAGTTTATCTCTCTCTCTGCTGTTCAAAATCTTTTATAACCAATGATCCCTTTTTCAAAGTTGATCTTAACTAATTACACCATTTGCTCGCTTAAAATTTTCTGAAATTTCTATTTATGCATCCATTCACAGTATTTAACCCCTTACTTTGTAATTGAGTAAAATTTTCTTTTAGCTTATTTTACTCGGTCTACGCTCTATACGGATGGTGCATGCTTCTCATCCATCCATCTTCTCTTTGATCCTTACTGTAAACCTTCTCCACCTCTCCAAAAATAAAAGGCGACCAATAGGCTGTCAGGCTAGCAATGCAACCTTCGAAAAGCTTTTGCTGATTCTTTCCCTGATTCATCTCCATTTCTATTTTGACGTAAATAAATACAAATCAGCTCTCATGTTTCCTATGATGAACATTATTATCCATCTCTTTTACCTAAAATAGGAGCATGAGCTAGGTTGTCTCTTTCACATAAAATTTCCCTTTCATGTTCTTCCTTGATGGGTATGTGCGATGCAGGGGGTGCACTTGTTGTTTCTAATTATGTTCTTCCTCTGATATGTCTCTCTTTTTCATTGTTGAATAAATAGGTATACTTTATGGTTATTTTGATGTTAAGGACTGAAATAACACCCACCTTCGTTGTTTTCCTCTTAAAATGAACTTTTGAACTTGGAATATCTCTCCTGACTAATTTTTTAGTTCATTCTATGGCTATTGAGGGCCCTATGTTTTTAGTGTTGTGTATGAAGTTAGTGCTACAGGAGGTGCAAGACATGTTGTATCTGATTTGAAACATTTATCATCATGTTCACCACTTGAAACTTCTTTTGAAAACCATTATAGTTAGAAGACCATGGTTTTGAAACATTTCCCTTTTCCATCCCTTTGTATTGCTGGTTGACTACTGATTGAATGAAAGCAGTTAAAATTGGTTGTGAATTGACTACATTATTTGGATTGTATATTTGCTTTTCTTGCAGGAGGTTTTATGGAAAAATAAGGGAAATTCTGCATGTTTTTCTATAAAATATGATAAGCACCTTTTGTTTTATGTATATTTCGCTGTAATTAGCTACTAAATATTCGGAGGAGTTTAATCTTTATTGTTTTCTAATTGTATTCGACAGCTGAAGCTCGTGTTGCTGAACTTGTTGCAGCTTCAGGATCCTCTGATGCTAGCAATAATTTAGCAATACAAAATGAAGTCTTCACCGAGCTTATTGGTGAAGAGAGTTCCGGTCGTGTTTGAGGTCAGGGTTTTGGAGTTACACCCTCTGCTTTGTTTGGACTTTCAGCTCAAATGAGGAATGAAATGGGATACCATGGTGCTTATGCTAAAGAGATAAATAGTCTGAGAGCACAAATGGAAGAAGTCAATCAACAGCATACGCATCAGATTGAACAGTATGCGCATCAAATTGAACAGCAATCGCATCAGATTGAACAACAGTCGCATCAGATTCAAGAAATTACAGCTAAGCACGATGATCAAATGAACAGTATGCAATCCCAAATGGATGAGCTGAAGTCTTTACTAAAATAATTGGTTAGTAGAGGACCTCAAAATTGATGTCAAGTGTGATGCCCTATGATTATTTTTTTTTTGTACATGAAATGACTTTTGTACTGAGTAAAAGAATTTTTATGGATGATGGTATATTTTATGTATTGAAGAACATTTTAAATTTTATGTTACATTCTATTTATTGAAGGGTTCATTTTATTGTACAATATTAAACCAAAATAATGCGGAAAAAAAATTAAAACGGATATATCGGCGCTTAGAAGTGCCAGTATATTTTGGAACGGCCGGTATATTGCGGCACTTGTCATATACCGGCGCTTACAAGCACCGCAATATACCGGCGCTTACAAGCGCCGAAAAAATAGACATATTGCAGCATTTTTTCTAAGCGCCGATATTTGCGCTTCGACACCACACATACCAGCGCTTTATCCAAGCGCCGGAATAACGCTTTGAAGCGCCGAAATATGCAAAAAAAAACACCGACGATAACGTTTTATCTTGTAATGATGGTAAATATATCTGCAAACAGTAACAAAGGGTACTGATTTTTAGAAACCTCAAGGGCGAGAGAAGCTCAGAAGATGATATGTAGTGAATTGAGCTATATACAATGACTCAAAAAGGTCCACGCCTGCAGCAACACCCTGCAAGACCTACTCTGTGAGATGGAAAAAAAAAAATCATTCACTGACTTAAATGTATCTGAAACATGTTTCTAGAAAGATAAAACGGTTTGCAGATTAAACTGTTCCACACAACACAATTTTTTTTTGAGATAGGAGGAAGGAGGTTCCTCTTTGATCTATATAGATCAAAGTTAGAACTCGAGTTTACAACCATATAACTCCGATATTCACATTTCCATTGGGCATCACTTGAGCGTCTGTCAACATGAGAACTTCTGCAAATATAATAATCTTACTAGTATCAGAAGTGAGATTAACATGCTCCCAGAAAATAATTGCACCAATAAAAACTCGGACATACACATAAACCAGAGAGAGAAAGAGAATTTACTATCAAGAGAAAAGGACTACAAAAACGAAAAAGATAGTGGGATCAATCTATGTTGCTCTAATTCTTTATTTTACTCTAAGTACCCGTGATGGACGCAAATCCAAAACACGTTCAATAATGTTGATATGAGCTTGGACCCTCCAAATCAATGAAAAAAATACAAAAAGTAGAGTGCCCATGTCAGACACGTACCTACATCTGACACCTATACCCAAGTCCGATTAACATTGGGATCAATAAGAACAGGATGAGTATAACTAACCTGTTAGTCCAAGCTCGCATATTAGGCGTGGTCTTTCTTCTTCCAAGCAATCCTGAGTATTTAGTAGCCAATTAAAACTTGAAAATCAAGGAAAACAAAATATATTTTTCATTCTACTGATGCAGCTAAACCATTTCCTGAAATAAGTAGGAAAATATACTAACAATGACACCGTTGAAAAATCAAATAATCGAACTTCACCAAGTTAGCATGGCTTAGAGCTTGTTTCACTAAGCTGGAAAAAAAAAAGAGCAGTGTATAACTTTCATCAAATACCCTCTTTGTGGTTTGGAGTTTGGATGTCCAAGTCCGCCTCTCGTGGTCTAAAATGTTACGTTTGAGTATCACATGGTTCCTTCGTTAGAGTCAATTTTATGTAAAAAATAAATAAATAAAATAAAATCTCCCTTCTCAGACGTGCATAGTGGCTGGATCTAGCCACCCGCAGCCTAGCGGCAGGATCTGGTCGTGACCAATGGCAGATCTCACCATTGTGCAGCGGCAAAGACTAAATAAAAAATAATTGAAAACTTAAATTTCTTAACTAGGCTTTAAATTTGTAAATAAAAAGCAAAATATTTCTTAATTTTTTCATAATATTTCTTGATTAAGTATGGCTTCTTAAATTAAAAAAAAAATCTTACTTTTCTTAATATTTCTTAATTAAGTTTGGAATTGTAAATAAAAAACAAAATATTTCTTAATTTTCACTTAATGTTTCTTAACTAGGTTTGAATTTGTTAATAAAAAATATAAATTATATCAATAAGAGGCTAAAAATTGAAGGAAAAAAAACACCAATTTTAAATGGCATTAGCCTCGAGTGTATGAAGAAAGAACCACATGATACTCAAATATAATGTTTTAAACATGCAAATCACAAGAGGAGTATTTGTGCTTTCTGCTAATTTTTTCTCAACACTGGTATTCCACATTCAATGCATCATCTATAAGAGAAAAGTAATAGTACTTTTTTACTAGTGATAAAATTTTTATTGATCAAATCAAGGGAGAACAAAAGCTTTTATATTAAGGGAAAGTGTCTCACAGTGACAGCACTAAGTAGAGCGGGCCGCTCATGCATGCTCCAAGCCTAAAGCCTCCAATCCAATAACCTGAAAAAATTATCTTCTCATCAGTTTGAAGAATTGGATAACCAGAAATTAATCTCAAAACCAAAACAAAAAATGATAACCCAATAGAAATTATAGTAAATAAGATCTAGATGATTAATGTCAAATTTCAAAGAAGCAAGATGATAGATGTATGTAACAAACCAATATTAGACTAGTGTTTCAATTTGGTTACCATAAGAACTGAATTCTCTTTTCGATAAGCACAACAAGCAGTGTTATAAACCACAAAGAATGACTTAAAGAAAACAGAACTAATCAATGTCTATCTACAACTCAAGGCATCAAAAGGACCACAAATGAACATGCATGATACAAACAAGCCAAAGTCAAAAGCCAGAAAAAGAGAACGCATAGAGTTTTCTTCATAATTCAAGGATGGAAGTTTCCACACCCTTGAATGCCCTGCTATCTCTCTCCTCTAAATTATACTACATTAACCATCAAAAGTTTAATTGATTGTTTACAATTTATTAAGTCTAAGCAACCCAAGAAGTGTTAGTTTTATAAACAACAATCCCTTCATACCCTTTTATTAGTCCTCTTAGAGTATTAAGAGTATTGGGGTTTAAGAGTATTGATCTAATTTCATATTATTAAATTCTCTATATTACTAACCTTAGGGTCAGTAACTAGTTTATTGCTTACTGTTTCTCTATTTCCTCTCTTTGTCTAAACCGTAATCTCTGTCGAAAACCTAAACACAAATGTTAACATGGTATCAGAGCATGTTCTTGTGATCCTGAATAAACCCTAAAAAAAGTTGACAGTGCCGCTACAGTACCCGAGAACAATGTCATGAACAGTGCTCGGATCCGTTTAGTAAGTTGAAAAAAATTAGAATGTTTGTTCTCCTTTTCCTATTCTAGTTATATGTGTTTGATGTTCTAATTCCAACTGTTATAAAGTGTGGTTTGATATGAGGAGCACCCACTTGTTTGTTTGATAGTGTGGTGGTGTTTGTTGTTGTCGTACTATCGTCACCATGTCAGTGACTTCAAAATTGATTATGTCCGATAGGTTGCTTCCACAAATTACGAATATTACTAACCATACTTGTGAGACTTAATGGAATTTGGTTGGTAGACCGTATCATGTTACTGATGTAGGGCCATCTGAGTTGATCTCCACTGCTTCTATGTCACAAAACTATGTGATTGTATAAGGGCCAAGTACTTCCAGTTCTTTCAGTATCAGGCGACTCACTATGCATTGTTTTAGACTGCTTCTTTAGCCTAGAAAGATACACCAATTGCTTGCATGTCCTCTAATGCTTTTGCTTCTATGCCATGGGTTCTCAACTCTGCAGCCACTGACCAGATGTCAGGTACATGTGATATATTTTCTCACTTTCATCTGTCCTTGTCTTTACCAGATGTTACTCTAGCAAACTCTAAAACTCTTGTTCATGGGATAGGTTCTATACGCCTTAGTCATATGTTTTGTATTTCCTCGTTCTCCTTTTAATCTGAGATCAGCTAGTTAACTCATTAAAAATCTTAATTGTTCGGTTACCTTTCTTCTTGATTCCTTTGTTATTCAGGATTTGAAGACAAAGAAAAGGATTGGTGGAGGACTTGAATCTAACGATTTATATTACTTCGACTCTACCCCATCACTAGTTGTTTGTCCTATTATTGTTTCTCCTTCAGCGATTCACTGTCGTCTTGGTCATCTGTCCTTGGAAAACCTAAAGAAACTTGTTCCTAGCTTGAGCCATACCATTTCTCTAGAATGTTTTCTTTTCTTGATAAGTAACTTCTCTATAATGTAAGGCTTGTCAATTAGGAAAGCATCATCGCGTTCCATTTCCTTCTCGTGTCAATAAGCGGTTTCTGGTCTCTTTATGCTAGTGCATTATGATGTCTGGGGTCCATGTTATTTCTCCTCTAAACTAAAATTTTAGTACTTTGTTACATTCGTTGATGATTATTCTAGGCTCACATGGCTTTATATGATGAAAGATCGTTCTATGTTGTTTTCCATCTTTTGTGCATTTAATTCTAAGATAAAAACCCAGTTTAATGTCCTTGTTCAAATTCTTCGTAGTGATAATGCCCGTGAGTATTTCTCTACCCCCATTCAGCACATTTATGGCTATATCTAGCATTATCCATCAATCGTATTGCTTTCACACTTTCCAATAAAATGAAATTGCTGAGAGAAAGAATTGTCACCTTCTTAATGTTGTTCAAACCCTTTTATTTCACATGAATGTGCCTAAAGTGCTTTAGGGTGATGCTGTTCTCACTGCTTGTTACTTTATTAACCGTATGCCATCCTCTGTCCTTGATGACAAGTCTCCTCATTCAGTTATATTTCCTAATGAGGCTTTGTTTCCTTTGGCTTCTTGAATCTTTGGGTCCATGTGTTTTGTTCATCAGTTATCTCCTGGTGTTGACAAATTATATCCTCGTGCCATCAAGTGCATTTTTTTTAAGGTATTCACGTATTCAGAAGGATTATCAATGTTATAATCCGTCTTTGCATTATTTCTTTGTAGTGCTGATGTCACATTTTTTGAGTCCACTCCATTTTATTTTGAGCCTCCCTCTATATCTGATCTAGATGAATCATTTCTCCCTATTTTGCCCACTCCAATGCCTCTCTCACAGTTTGTCTCTCCTACACCAGTTCCTATGTCACAACTTTATAAACACCATCCTAAACCAAATCTCCCTCATTCCGATTATGCTGCTCCGCCAATTTTCCCATTTTTTACAAATTCAGACCTGTCTCCATCTTAGAGGATAGTCTTCCCATTACCATCCGAAAGGGTAAGCGCTCTTGTACCACTCATCCTATTACTAGTTTTATTTCTTATGATCACTTGTCTCTCTCCTACTATTCGTTTGTTGCTACTTTTATCTACTATGTCTCTTCCCAAGTCTGTTACATAAGCCATGTCTCATTCTGGTTGGAAAGCAACTATTGAAGATTAAATGCATACCTTGAGTCGCAATGATACTTAGGAATTAGTCCCTCTTTCGCATAGTAAATCAACTGTTGGGTGTCGTTGGGTCTATACTGTGAAGGTTCATTCTGATGGTACTATTAACAGGTTGAAAGCTCATCTAGTGGCAAAAGAGTATACACAAGTATATGGTATTGACTATTATGAGAAATTCTCTCATGTGGCTAAGATCACGTCGGTCCGTGTCTTTATTTCTCGCTATCACATTTAATTGGCCTTTACATCAGTTGGATGTGAAGACTATCTTCCTGCATGGTGATCAGCAAGAGGAGGCAACCTCTAGAGTTTGTTGCTAAGGGGAGTCTAGGTTAGTCTGTCGATTGAAGAATTCTCTATATGGCTTGAAACTAGGGAGTCGTGTTTGTGTCATGTCGAAATTGAGTATAACACTAAATGAGTCGACACGAACATGAGACGATTATTAATCGTGTCAAGAAAACCCAACACTAACACGACTTGTTTATTAAACAGGTAACACGATACGACATGCTTAACCCGTTTAATAAACGGGTAGTGTTAGACCCGACACGACTAATTTGTCAAACACAATAACCCGACACGACACGACTAACATGTTAGACACGACAACATGACACGATTAGCCAGACACGACATGTTTATTACATAAGAAAATATAAGTTATATTACATAACTATCCATCTAATCATTCATAATCCAAATTCCAACATATTCATTATCCAAATACACATAAAAAAAGTATAATTAATAACATAAACATTATCTTATCAACTATCATCCATATTGGGATAGGGAGAAAGTTTGTAGACTCTGTGATGCGCCGCTATGGAGTGAGTTTGTGAGGGAGTGTTTTGTGTTTGTGATGTGGTGAAAATAGGAATTATGGTTTATTTTCATATATATATATATATATATATATATACACATACACACACACTAAGAATTTTTTTTAATGTAATAGATAAATTTTTTAAATGGGTCATAAATAGGTCATGGGTAATAATCGTGCTAACACGACCCATCAGACCCATGAATTTAATCGTGTCATTTCGGGTTAGTGGGTCAACCCGTAACACGACACAATTTTTTTGTGTCATAATCGTGTCGACACAATTACGACACAAACCCGATTATACTCAACACTAACACGCTTTATTTCGTGTCGTGTCGAGTTCACATGTCATGTTCAAAATTACCACCTCTACTTGAAACAATCCCTTAGAGCATGGTTTGGCAGGTTCAATGAGGTAGTAATTGACTTCGGTCTTAGTAGATGTAGTGTAGATCATTCTGCATACTTAGACAGGTCGGATCCTTTTGATTGTGTATGTGGATGATATTGTGATCACGAGAGATGACAAAGAAGAATTCAAGGTTTGAAACAATTTCTTGGTAGCAAGTTTCAAACTAAGGATCTCGAGCAATTGAGATACTTCCTAGGTATTGAAGTTGCTCGCCCTCATCATGGAATTTTTTTGTCTTAGTGAAAATATATCCTTGATTTATTGAGTAATATAGGGATGTTGAGTTGCAAGCCTGTAGATAATCCTATGGATCCCAATACAAAACTTTCAGTTGATCAAGGTCAGTTGTTGACTGATCAGGACAATATAGATGATTGGTTGAGAGATTGAATTATTTAACTATCACTAGGCGAGACATTGCTTTTGCAACAAGCGTGGTTAGTCTATTTCTAGATGCCCACATACCACTCATTGTGATGTTGTTATTTGTATTCTGAGATATCTTAAGAGTGCCCCTGGTCATGGTTTACTTTATCAAAACCATGGTCATACTAGGATTGAGGGTTATATTGATGTAGATTGGGCAGATTCTCCATTGAATAGAAGATCCATTATTGGATATTGTGTATTTGTTAAGAGTAATTTGGTGTCATGGAAGAGTAACAAATAAACAGTTGTTGCTAGATCAAGTACAAAGTCTGAGTACACGGCCATGACACACATTACTTGTGAATTAGTTTGGTTGAAACACTTATTAGTAGAACTTGGGTTTGAATAGTTTCGTCCTATGAGCTTGGTGTATGATAATCAAGCAACCATTCATATTGCAACTAATCTGGTGTTTTGTGAGAGAACAAAGCATATTAAAGTTAATTGTCATGTTGTAGTAGAAAAACTTGCAGAATGTGATTAACACAAAACAAGAAATCAATAGATCGGTTAGCAGACTTGTTTACTAAACCATTGGATCTTTCACGAGTTAGATTTATTTGTGACAAGTTGGGTGCATATGATATATATGCTCCAATTTGAGGGGGAGTGTTAGAGTATTAAGAGTATTAGGGTTTAAGGGTATTTATGTAATTTCATAATATTTTGCATCATTTTACCCCACTTGCAAAAAACTCGATCTCGAGTTTTGAAGTGATGAAGGATCATAGCGGTTGATTGCTGAAGTTGTATGGTGAAGACTTAGAATTTTCTGTATGTAGTGGTCTCTGTTAAGAGTCCTAATTAAATTTATGTTGAGAGTCCTAATTAAGTTTCCCATTATGTGTCATAGTAGATTTCTTAAATCTTATCTAGTTTATGTCTATCTTATCTAGTTATGTCTTCTAGTCCTATTAGGTTTGATATTCATAAGTTTATATATAGGAGTGTTGAATTGTATTCAAATTATCAATCAATAATACAAAATTTTCTTCAATTTTCTAATTTTAACAGTTTTAATCGAACACAAGAATGGTATTAAGAGAAAATTAGAACAAGAAATAGAAAGTAAATATCTAATTCCCTAAATTTAAGTTTCCTAAAATACTACTACTTGATCTCCAAGAATATTGTAATTACAAGATAATTTCAAAATCCCAAAATAATAGATATTTTCTTTCCTATTATGCATCATTCCTTGATGTAGGAAAGATAGTTTAGAAAGAAGAAAAAGATCGAGACAAGAGAGAAATAGTAGAGAATCCGTAGAAATAAAGAAGATTAGACTGAGAAGAAGCAAAGAAATAATTAGAAAGAAGAGAAGAAGGCATAATAGGTAGAAGAGAAAACTAGAACAAGAAACAAAGGGAAGAAAATATTCCAAGTCTTAAATTTTATTATCAATGCTTTCATCTAAAACCATAGTAGAGTGCTCTTATATAGACACCAAACATAATTTAAATAAGAAAGTAAATCAAATCCTAATAAATATCTTATTGCCTAAATCTAAGTTTCCTAAATTACTATTACTTGATCTCCAAGAATATTGTAATTATAAGATAATCCCAAAATAATAGATATTTTCCTTCCTATTTTGCATTAGTTATGAGTTTCTACAAAAGATTACCTAAAATGCTCAGATGATCATTATTAATGCCAGAAAGCAAAAGCATTTACAACTCTTACCGAGCTTAAAGTAATGCATTCATCAAGCCATTTCACAGTTCGATCTACAAAGGCCTTACTCCTTTTATCAGATACCTATGCAGGCACTTCATCAGCCAAAGTGGCCTATAAGTTTGGTCTCATGGAAGAAATCATTTCTATGTATTCTACAGGTTTTATTTACACCATATTATCAATTAAATAGGTTTAAAAATTAATATTGCAATGCAAGGAATGTGATCAAGTGAAGTTAATCCAGTTAAAGAGCAATCAAGGTAAACTGCTAAACAACGACCACAAGGTGTCCTAAAAGATGCTCTAACTTTATTTGTGCTACTCAATTCAGGAAGACATTGAATAGAATCCCTTGCAACGGCTGCAAACACAAAATCATGCAAACCAAGCATCTTATGGATCCAATTTCTGTTATCGTTTTTGTTGAAAGGCCTTCCAAGCTGCAGAATCAAAAAATATCACACGGTTCACTCAGTAACCAAATTTATTTTTACTTTTTCCATCAACTAAAATTTCAACATTTTTTAGTTTCTTTTCCTTACTAAAAGAAAAAGTAAAAAGAAAAAGATATGTCACCTTGAAGTAGTGCTGCTAATAAGACGCCTTTCTCAAATTATCCCCTCATTTCAATACACATTAACATGTTATTTCTCAAATGGTCCAACACGTGCCATAATAGCTGGTGATATAGCGATTCTATGAACCTTTCCTTTTAACCTCGCTATACAATCATATAGCATTCGATAAAGACATTTCTCCATTTCATCTAATGTATTTCAATTTCATGGATAATATCCTTCATATTATCTCCCTACTTGTGGATAATTGATTTGAAATAACAAAAATAATCTCTCTTTTAACCTTCATGACCATCAATTTTCACTCTGCCCTCATCCTTATGTCTAGCTCCACAAGTTTTTATTTCAATTGTCTTGCACTGGTTTTATCAACCTTTAACCTCTGGTAACTAAGGTACTCTTTCATAATTTCAACTTCCTATTAACCCTAGCAATTTAGGAGGCTAACTCATAAGCAATGCAAATAGATAGGAACTTAGTATAGATTCTTGGTGTAAGCTTGTTGTAAATTGGGAATCATCAATATTTTTTTTTTATAACCCAAGAACCTCTAGGACCAAGCCAACTTTGGACCTAGCCCTATAGGCCTAAACTGGGGGGAGGATAGCACATCGGCGTGCGCCTATCACATAGCCCAAAATTCGCCCTAACCACGGGATTACTCGGGGGTTTTGGGCATCATTAGTATTGCCTCTGTTAGTTCTAAAACTTCATACATATTTTTTATAACACTAATATATCTATCAGTATTCCATTCTTTCTAATACTCATTAAAGAAATTCTCTAGTCACTCTATCATGTGTTCCTTCAAGATCAATAAAAACCATATGACGATATTTTTTCTTCTCGATAATTTTCCATTAACCTGCTAAGTAGGAAAATAAATCTTTTTGTCAACCATTCTAGCACAAATCTAAACTGATTTTTCATAACACCTAAATCTATCTTTAATCATCATCTCTCAAAACTTTAAGGCATGATTCATAGGTTTGAAACCCGGATAACTGGTACGATTTCAGACTTTTCTTGTGCTCTTACTCCATTCATCAATTATTTTTCTGTTCTTTAAGATCTTATCAAACAAATTAGTGAGCCAGAGCAACATCTCTATAGCACTTCCAAAACACAACATCTCATGATATCCTAATGCTTTTCCATCACTTAATTATCTAGAAGGGTTGTGGAGACTATTTTTGGGGTTGATCATGGTGGTTCGATTTCTAACTCAAGTAGGGTCATATGGAGTTGGGGTTTGGAAATGGATTAGAAAAGGGTGGGATGAGTTTTCTCCTAAAGTTAGATTTAAGGTTGGTAGTGGGGATAGTTTTCTCTTTTGGCATGACATGTGGTGTGGGGAGACACCGCTCAAGGAGATTTTTCCAAATCTGTTTGCTTTAGCTTGGTATAAAGATGCTTTGGTGGCTTCGTGTGCCTCTTTATCCCCTAGTGGCATTGTTTGGGATGTAATATTTATAAGGAATGTTCATAATTGGGAAGTTGATCACGTTGAAGCTTTTTACAGTAGGCTTTATAATGCGTAGGTGGTGTTAAATGGGGAAGATAGAGCAAAATGGACTTTGAAGAGTGATGGACGCTTTGATGTGAGATCCTTGTACTTGGCTTTTGTTGGTATTTGTCTAAGGTTTAAACATGGTTAAGGTTTAAACAAGAGATGGAAGAATGAATTTCAGCATGTTAAAGGAGTGCACACAAGTGTGCGCATCACTTTGGGTGTGTGTGCACACCTCTATTCAGCAAGACAAAGAAGTGCACACAGTTGTGAGGGGTCTAGCTTCAGTGTGTGCTGTAGCCCTCCTCCTCCCAGGCCTTGGCACCTAGCAAGGAGGTGCTAGAGGAAGGCCATTGCCGCACCTCTCCCTCACCAAGGTCGTGGCGCCCAGAAAGTGGTGCAAATGGTGTTTTTCCTAGCGCCGCAGCATGCTCTGTTCAGTGCCTAGGCGCTAGGCACACTGAGGCACACATATTCCACTTGATTTAGCCTCTTGTTAAGTGCATGGGTGCAAGGTTAAAACACACAGTATCACTTAGGATTAATGGAGGGCCATGGTTGAGTGGTCATCAAGATCTAAAGGTGGAGATTAACTCTCAAGATTGGACAAGAAGTTGGTGCACTATATAAAGGGTCACCTAGCTTCATTCTATAACAAGTGATTAACAATTGTGACAGAACATGTGAATGAGAGAATTGTATGAGAGTGTAAAGACATAGACATATAAGAGGGATTCATTGGAGTGGCTGGTTGTAAAGAGAGAGATTAGTATAGAAAAGGGATTTAAGGGACTTGTAAATGGAATTTCCAAGGGGGAAAGTTCCAGGGTATCTTAAGACCTTATCACTTTCTTGTTCTCTTCTTTATTTCTTCAAGAACTTATGGATTCTTGGAGAGGGGTTGCTGTGATTGTAAGAACTATTGATTTAGTGCAGAGAGTTTGAAGGAACTCACGGGGACATAGGCTATTGCCGAACCTCGATAACAATTGCTTGTCTTCTTTCTTGCTTTGGTTGCTGTATCTTTTCTTTACAAGTCATTCTAAACTTAGGTGTTTAGAAGATCACCACCTGGGCATCTTATCAAGGTGATTTTCAATAGTGGTATCAGAGCTTGCACAGCTGGGTAACAGAGCAAGAACAGAAGGTGTCAGAGCAAGACTCCAAGAATCGGAGGTCAACTTCTTGGGTGATTAAAGAACGGAGTTAAGATCTATATCTGCTCGTGTTCTTGAGGTGAATCAAGAATGAAGTTAAGATCAATGTCTGATCATGTTCTTGAGGGTGATTCAAGAATGGAGTAAAGATTAAGATCTGATCGTGTTCTTGGAGGTGATTCAAGAACGGTATTGAGATCAATCTTCGATATGTGTTTTTGAGGTTTAAAAGAAGTTGGAAAGTATTTGTGGGTGCTGCATAAATCAAGGGATCTTATCCGCAAGATGGGTTTAAATTTTGGTATTAAGAAGTTTGATGGAAAGGGAGATTTTTCTCTATGGAAACGGAAGATCAAGGCTGTTCTTATGCAACAGAAAGTGGACTTGGTGATTGGAGAAGATGATGCTTTTCCAGCAAGTGTCACAGAGGACCAGCAGATTGAGATGAAGAAGATGGCATACAGCACCATCTTCTTACACATGTCAGATAATGTCACAAGGGAGTGCAGAGACTCAGAAGATCCAACTGTCTTATAGAAGAAACTAGATGAGTTGTTTCTTGCCAAGACTCTCCCCAATATGAGGTATCTTCGTAAACGAATCTTTGCTTATAAATTTGATCCTAATAAAGAGTTGCAAGATAATCTTGATGCCAAGATGAGGAGTGCATCAAGTGGAGAAGAGTTGTGATGCAGGAGGATCCGAGTCAGATGATGCTTAGTTGTCAGATAACACGTTGTTGGCACTGAGATACCTTGAGTTGGCAGATCAGCGCAAAAATGGCAGGTGGCTACCTAGAACAGTTGACTGCCGTTGATTCTGTTTTAGGCCTTCAAATTTGGCAGTTTTCAGTTTAGGAAACTTTTTATTTTTTGCAATTACTTTCAATTCGGCTTTAATTTAATTTTCCTATTTTAGCTTGACCTTATAAATAAGGTTTTAGGGTTTAGTAAACAGCATTATTGTATTTGTATAATTTTAAATAAAACATCAGAGTTGTTTCTCTGTATTGTTTAGGGTTTCTTCTTGTGTTACTCCCTGTAAACTATATGTTCGACTAGCCTGCAGAATAATCGCTATTCTGCCCGGCGTCAGTTGGTATCAGAGCTTCAGCGTTTTCCTAGGGCAAGATTTCATCAGTTCCATGGCTGGTGGTCGTGGTCGTCGCGGGCAGGTTCCGAACGAGGAAGCCCCACGTCGTGATCGTAACGTTCAGGATGCGATGATTGAGGATTTACAGAGGCAAGTTACCGAGTTAACCCAGCATCTAGCGGCGCAAAATTTCGGAGATCGTGAGATTGAAGATCACGATTCCGATTCAAGTTCCAGTTCTGAAAAACCACATCACAATCCTGCTCGATTCTGGGAGCACCGTGGTCGGAAAGAACGTTATGGAGACCTTGGATTCATAGTGGATCTACCCGAGTTTTCTAGTACGTTACAGGCTGAGGGATTCGTTGATTGGTTGAATGAAGTGGAGCGTATTTTCGAGTACAAAGAAGTCCCAGATCGTGTGAAGGTGAAACTGGTCCCCATCAAACTGAAGGGCAGAGCATCTGCGTGGTGGGAGCAGTTTATGCGTTCGCGTGATCGGCAGGGCAAAGCCAAGATTACAGATTGGGAGAAGATGAAGGGTCACTTCCTCCCTTTCGGTTACACTCAGACCTTATTTCAGCGTCTTCATTCGTTGAGGCAGGGCACGAGATCGGTGGATGATTACACGGAGGAATTCTATCAGTTGATTGCCCGGAACGACTTATCTGAAACAGAGGAGCAGATGGTGGCACGATATTTGGGGGGATTACGATAGCCCCTACAGGATGTCCTCAGCCTTCACTCGCTGTGGACAGTTTCAGAGGCATATCAGCGTGCACTTGCGGTGGAGAAACAGCAGAATAGGAGGCCATTGAACATAGGCGATCAAAACAATCAACCAGTTCGCCCTCAGGAATCTCGTCCTGTCCAGCAACCACCTCAAGGTAACCCTAACCCGAATATTAGATGTTTCAGATGTGGTGAACATGGGCATAAATCACCTGAGTGCAGGAAGCGTGCTAGTAATAAAGGTAAAAATCTCTTGATTAAGGGCGATGGAGTAGACGAAACTGAGGAGATTGGGGAGCCTATGTATGATGATGATGAGTATGGAGATGTATTGTATGGGGATGGTCATGAGACCTTGGTCGTTCGTAAGAGCCTACTGACCCCCAAGGGCAATCCAGGGGACGATTGGTTCAGGACCAATATTTTCCACACGACCTGTACAGTTACCGATAAAGTCTGCAAGATGATCATAGATAGTGGCAGTTGTGAGAATGTGATGTCTGAAGAGGCTGTCAAAAAACTGCAGTTGAAAACAGATTGTCATCCTAAGCCGTACAAATTGTCTTGGCTGAATAAAGGCAGTGAGGTAACCGTAGATAGGCGTTGCCTAGTTTCTTTTTCGATTGGTAAGAGATATTTTGATAATGCTTAGTGTGATGTTGTATGTATGGATGCTTGTCATGTATTGTTAGGCAGGCCTTGGCAGTATGACTGTAATGTTATTCATGATGGACGGAAAAATACATATTCCCTTAGTATCAAAGGGAAGAAGATTGTGTTGGCACCTCGTCGGGAAGGAACCACTCCTACCCTGGTAGCCAATAATACTAATCTGCTTTCAATGTCCAGGTTTTTAGCTGAGATTGAGCATAGAGACATGGTCTATGCTCTGCTGCCTTGTGGGAATAGTGCAGCAGACATGAATACAGATTTACCAGTAGAGGTGCAGTAGTTGCTAATAGAGTTTTCTGACTTGATGCCAGAGGATCCTCGTCCTGGGTTGCCGCCTGATGTCTTTAATGTGAAACACCAAAGTCCTTGTTTTGTGGATTCCGATGAAGCTATTGTGAACTCGAGGACGAGTTCTTTCCAACTCGAGGCTACTGATGCAGGAGGATCCGAGTCAGATGATGCTTGGTTGTCAGATAACACGTTGTTGGCACTGAGATACCTTGAGTTGGCATATCAGCACAAAAATGGCAGGTGGCTACCTAGAACAGTTTACTGCCGTTGATTCTGTTTTAGGCCTTCAAATTTGGCAGTTTTTAGTTTAGAAAACTTTTTATTTTTTGCAATTACTTTCAATTCGGCTTTGATTTAATTTTCCTATTTTAGTTTTTTCCTATTTTAGCTTGACCTTATAAATAAGGTTTTAGGGTTTAGTAAACAGCATTATTGTATTTGCATAATTTTAAATAAAACATCAGAGCTGTTTCTCTGTATTGTTTAGGGTTTCTTCTTGTGTTACTCCCTGTAAACTATCTGTTCGACTAGCCTGTAGAATAATCGCTATTCTGCCCGGCGTCAAGTTGTTCATTAGAAGAAGGCCAGTAACTCGGTATGGCAGCAACATCCATGGCTACTACCAGGACAGAGGTAGAGAAGAGAGCCATGGGAGAGTGCATAGCAACATACATGGCTACTACCAGGACAGAGGTAGAGGAGAGAGCCATGGGAGAGTGCACAAAAACATACATAGCTACTACTGGGACAGAGGTAGAGGAGAAAGCCATGGGAGAATGCATTCCAAGCTGAGATTTGGAGGGAAGAAATGTTACTACTACCATAAGGAGGGTCATTTTAAGAAAGATTGCAAGGGGAATATGAGGGATGAGGGAAGAAGCCACACCAAGAATGGAGAGGCTTCGGTTGCCAAAACAGAACAGCAAGATGATGATGTTCTTATTGTGTGCTGGGATGTGAGCAAGGGGTAAGAAGGCAGCGGGAAATGGATCTTGGATACTGGGTGCACTCATAACATATGCCCTCACTGGGAATAGTTCAAGAATTTCAAGGAGATCAATGACAGAATGGTCTTCTTAGGTAATGACAATTCTTACCAAGTGAGGGGGATAGGAGACATCTAGTTGAGGATGTTTAATGGAATGGTAAGGCTGCTGAGGAATGTGAGGTATCTTACGGATGTGAAGAGGAATTTGATCTCATTAGGGCAGTGGATTCCATGGGGTACACATATAAAGCAGAGGGAGGAAAGATCAAGGTAACTAAGGGATCTTTGGTAGTGATCAAAGCAGTAATGAAGGATGGTCTCTATGAGATGATCGGAGACACGAGCATCAAGGATCAAGCAGCAAGCTTGATGGCTGAGATGGATAAGGTGGTTCTTTGTCATAAACGCTTGGGACATATAAGCAAAGAAAGGCTGCAAGTTCTCAGCAAGAATGGGTTACTTGATGGTGACAAGGTAGAGAGACTCGATTTCTGCAAGGGCTGTGTTCTTGGGCAGCAATATTGGGTCAGCTTCAACACCGGAGTGCACAAGTCTAAGGGCATTCTTAACTACATTCATGCGGACCTTTGGGAACCAGCAAGGACACCAACACAGAGAGGTAACTTTTACTTTCTGTCTTTAATTGATGATTATTCAAGAAAGGTTTGGGTTTATTTGGTTAGAAATAAATCAGATGCTTTGAATAAATTAGTTGTGTGGAAAAAGCTGGTAGAGACTCAAATGGGTAGGGTAGTTAAGGGGATAAGAATCGATAATGGCTTAGAAATTTTAAACCAAGAACTTGATCAATTCTGTAGGTTAAATGGCATTCTAAAACATAGAACGGTTGTGAAAACCGCTCAGCAAATTGGAGCTGTTGAGACAATGAATAAAACCCTTATGGAAAAGGTTAGGTGCATGTTAGATGGATCCGGATTACCCAAATGTTTTTGGGGGGAAGCAGTGTCTATTGCTGTGTATTTGGTTAATAGATCACCCTCTAGGATTGTGTACCATAAGACTCCTGAGGAGATGTGGGGTGGAAAACCCCCTGAGTTGGACAACTTTAGAACTTTTGGGTGTGTTGCGTTTGCACATCAAAAGGATGATAGACTTAGCTCAGGATCTAAAAAATAAGTGTTTCTAGGATATGGGGAAGGGGCTAAGGGGTATAGGTTATGGTTCTTAGAACAAGAAGGATTGAGACTCATAATAAGTAAGGATGTTAATTTTAATGAATTGTTATTTCCCTACTTGGAGAAAACTAACCTTGTAGGGGCTAGTGAGCAAACCAGTTCGGTATTTGTGAAGCATAGCATCAAGGAGAATTCGGTTCAGGTAGAGCAAGGAAGGTAAGAGGGTTCAGACCAGGTAGATCCCATTGATGAATTCCAAGCTCAGGACACTTATTAGGACGCTGAACTGAAAGAGGATGATGCAGGGAGTCGGAAGGACTATCAGCTCACAAGAGATCGGGAAAGAAGGCTGGTCGGACCACCTTCATGATATGGTTTTGCGAATGCTGTGGATGTAGTAGCTCCTTGGATAGAAGGAGAGATAAGTGAACAAGAGACTTACATTGATGCCATGGGATGTAAGGATTCACCAAGATGGAAGCTAGCTATGAACGAAGAAATAGAATCTTTAAGGAAGAACAACTTCTGGGAATTGGTGCACATTCCGGTAAAACAGAGAGTTGTGGATTATAAGTGGACTTACAAGATCAAAGAAGGGTACCCTCCAGGAGATGAAGTCCGGAACAAGGCTAGGCTGGTGGCGAAGGGGTCATGAGAAGGAAAGGCATGGATTTCACAGAAACCTTCTCACCTGGACATAAGGTGGATGAAGTGGTGATTATCCTCATCTATGCCAATGATATGCTGTTGGTTCAGAACAACAGAGAGAGGATGAAAAGTTTAACATCTCAACTCAGTGAGGGGTTCGAGAGGAAGGATCTTGGCCTTACACAAAAGATCCTTGGGATGAGAATCATCCGGGAAAAGGAGAGAAACCAGTTGAGGGTTTCTTGGGCAACTAGTGTTCTCAGCAAGGTTGTGAGTAATCTCAGAAATGAGCTTTGGCTTGGGATGAAGTGGTTGTTGAGGTATTGGAAGGCTCAGTGGCAGCCGGTGGAAGCACTCTTAACAACCAAGGCAGAATACATAGTGGCTTCGGAAGCCATAAAGGAGGCTATGTGGTACAAAGGGTTGTTGGACGAGTGGATGGTCCTAAAAGAGCCAGTGGAGGTGTCTTCGGATATCCAAAGTGTGTGGCACTTGTGGAGGAATTCGGAGTTCCATGAGAGGACAAAGTATATGGGTGTTTGGTATCATTACGTTCCGAAAACTGGTACGAAAGGATGCATTCAGGGCAAATGCGAGAACAAGAGTGCGAAAAGATGGTTTTTCAAAGAAAAAATGAATTAAAGGGTTTAGTGTTGATATTATATTATTATAATATTATCTTTTATTATTTAACTACATATAAAACAGATAAATAATCAAATGATTGTAAGAAAATTAAAATGAAGTATTTTAAGCTCATATAATAATCATATCATTAGTTTTTTTTTAAGTATATGAAATATTTATGTTTGATGAATTCTAAATTTAGAAAAATCTTTTGGAATTATAAATCTTACATACATAACATATATCTTTGTAGGGGTAAATTGATTTTCGAGCTTATTGATTTAAACATGACAAATAGAGATGGCAGTTTTACCCATACCCGTCATGTACCCGCAAAACCCGACTCTAATGGACCACGTTTGGAGGCTATTTTTTCCTCGGTGGGTTGAGTGTTGGTGAAATATTGCAATACTAGTCCAGTGCTGGTGAAATGGTATTCAACCTGGTGGATACCACTTTATTTATTATATAGATTTTTTATATTTATTTTTTCAATTACTGTGTACAATTTTAACCCTAAGTATATATATTCTCTTATAGATTTAGGGTCAATTTATCCCTAATTTCGCTAAATCTAAAGGACAAGACTTGTTCCAAAGGGAAAAAATTCCCAAGGAGAAGAGAATAAAGATGGTAGTAAGTGATGTGGTCAGAGCTCTATTGGGTTTGGGCCCCAATGCACTTCGTAGGCTAGTAAGCCTTTTTTGTTTCTTTCGATAACCCTAACTCTTTCTGTTTGGTTCCTTGGAAAATAGAATGGAATAATTGATTAATTGATTCATGGATATTGATACATACACATATAAAGTTTAGATCTATGGGAGCATGTGCTGGGTATGAGATTGGGAGTAGTATTTATGAATCAACTTGTGAAATGGGACGCAATGCTCTAAGAAGACCTCAACAAGATGGTCAATAAAGCCAAGGCTACCAACGAACGTCGTTACTTTGGTAACTCCTCAATGTTCCTACCAAGAAGCTTTAGACCATTAACAATAGTGTAAAACGTGAGTGCATTTGAGAAATTGTTTCGTTACGGCACATTTAGAAAGATTCATACTTGGACACTAGCATATAAATTTTTTATTTTTTAACTTCGCTAGTGCCCTCATATGTAACTTGTAGTTTGTTCCAAATCTCCTTAACCGACACGCATGTATAAATTTTATTGTACTTAGAGATATCTAAAGCATAGTGTAATATACTAGTGGCTCTACGATTTAGAGACATCATTCTACAATCCTCTTCATTAAACTCTGTTTTAAGTTTAGGCATTGTATTTTTTATTTCTCCAATAGTTATTTCCTTTGTAGGAATTCTAAGTCCTTCTTCAATGACTCTCCATAAATCATAATCTTGTACTTCGAGAAAGTTCTTCATTCTATTTTTCCAGTAATTATAGTTTGAGCTATTGAACAAAGGAGGTCTAGTATAGGAATGACTTTTTGCATAGCTATTTGAAGCCATCGAATCAACTTAAGGATTTTAAGCTTGAAATTGAGTACGAGACTCTAATACCAATTGTAAACCGAGGTACAAACCCAAGAGGGGGATAAATTGGGTTTTAAAAACTTTTTGCTAATTAACACACAAGTTTTTAACAATTTAATTAAGCAAGGCACACAATAAATAAGATACTTGAAATAAAGGAGTAAGGAAGAGAATATGCAAACTCCATTTATAGTGGTTCGGTAATATCAAAATCTCTCCGACCCTATGTCCACTCTCTTCAAGGAACCTCCTTGAAGTAATCCACGAAATGTAGTCGAGCAACTTCATGGGTGTTGTACAAACCTTACAAGTACTCTCTTCCATAAGGAAGTTACAAAGAAGTTTTTAATCCTAAACACTCTAAGAGTTACACTAACTCTTTCTCTTTACAATGAATGGTATTAAATGTAAAAGCAATGTAAAGAGACAGCAATGAATGCTTTACAAGATAAAGATTATCTTTTTTTCAAAAACGAGCTTAAAGAATGGCTCACAATAAAATTTTCAAGGATTTTGAGAGTATTAATGAGCTATAAATCAAATTGAGTGTTCTTTCATGTTGTTTAAATGCTAATTGATGGGAGTTTTTATAGCCTTGGTCTTATAGGTAGCTAGACACTGATTTATTAGGTTTGGTGCATTAAATGCTCAAGTCTCGCGTCTCAAACGGTCAATTTTTGAATTACCAATCGACTGAGTCCTTGTACCAATCGACTGGGTCAAGTGAAAAAAGTTCACTTTTAGGCTTAGGGCGAGTACCAATCGACTGGGTCATAAGACCAGTCGACTGGGTCAAGTTACTAGTCAATTGGGTCCTCTTACCAGTCTACTGGAAACTTACTGTCCCTTTTACCGGTCGACTGGTTCAGAGACCCAGTCGATTAGGTTGTCCCAAAGCCCAGTTTTTATGTTTTTAAAATAGTTGTTCACTTAAATACATTTTTCATATTATTTTTGTCAAAGCCTTTTGCAAAATGAGTCATAGTTCAAGCTAGGTAACTACAATTAGAGATTTATAATGTGATTCAATTACCTTAGAGTCTATTTTAGATCTTCTGTCTCCTTTTGGTATTTGAATGTGTTGTATACTTGCGTCTTGTTTCTGTATTGAATGCGTTTGCCGCTTAAACACTTAAAGAAAACTATTAGTACAATTTAAGTAGTATTTTGTCATTATTAAAATCAAATACGGGTCAACAATCTCCCTTTTTTTTGATGATGACAAAACCGTAGAGAGAAAAAAAACAATTTTTAAAACGAAGTGTTGTTATTTTTTTTTTTGGAAAATTGGACAGAGTTTCCTCTATTTTTATGACAAAAACCAACCCGCAAGCATTCAAAACCAACCCAACCAAGCAATGCAAGACTGTTTTAAGCATTTTAACATGTTCGGAGCAATGCTTCCCTTAAAACTATGCATTATATCAATTTACATAGATTTTTCTCTTTTTCTTCCCTTTTTGGACAATAGTAAAAAAATGGGAGATAAACATGGAAAATAAGTAATTCAAACACTATAGATAGTAAGATAAGGCATAAAAAAACTTGTATAAAAAAATAAAGTAGAAATCGAAGTTGTTAAGACCTCTCGAGATGATTAAGAAATTTGCCCAAAAGTTTGAAACAAGTAAAGCATATGGATGAGCTATAAGTGCTCAAACCATTCAACCATATAGCTAAAAGCAAATCACATGCATGAGCAAAAAGCTATATAAATGAAAAGTAAGCATGCATATATAAAGGTCAATACATCACCGAGCTTAAGTAAGTTGTTCGAAAAATCTGATACAAACCAAGCAAATGAATGTATGAAAAAGAAAAATGAAAAGAAATGTTCTTGAAAAACTATCCATGGAACTAAAAAAGGATGAATAACAAGGCTTAATGACTCAGCGAGCTAGGGAGTCAGAGCTATCACAGAGAAGATCCCGAATCTTAGCCAAAGAGCCTTTCAAGTGCTCTTAGAGTAACTCGAAATCATTTTGGTGGGTGCTAATGCTGTGACGCATAAGGTCGATGTCTGTTCGCACCATCTGGAAGCTCTAGTCAACTAAAAAGCTTAAGCTTTGGAATCTTGACTGTATGGACATCTGGAGACTCGCTATAGTCTATGGTAGATTATCATGTCTAGCCTGACCAACTGTCGAGCTACCATGCCTAACATGTTGTGGACTAGCTGGATGCTCATCAGTGTCCATCGTCGTAGGAGGAGTTGCATCATCGGGCACGTTGTCTTCCTCATCGCTGTCATCATCATCCTCGATATGGATATTCTTCCCAGCCTTGGAATGAACCATGCCATTCCTTATTGTGCACCTTATCTTCTTAAGTGAAGAGACATTGATGATGTCTTTGGGGTCGATGTCTTGAACTTCAGAGGCAGGTAGGGGAACTTTAAAGTGGTGCAATATCAGGGTGATGAGTATGCCATAGGGGAGGCAACTCGAGTCATGAGCTTCACCATTAATCATGTTGGCCAACAGTAGGGGGTAGATATTAAAATGGTATCTAGTTTTGAGACACCAAATCAATAAAAGTCAATCTTTGACATATAACCCCGACTCTTGAGTCTAGGGTGGATGGTCTAGCTCACTATAAGGTTAAACAATTTTGAGTCAAGGGGCATGTTACTACACTGATGGAAGGTAGTGGGTCTAAAGACATAGTTAGGGTCTCCCCTAACTATCTGACATGACTCCTCATAATAAAAATCGTTTGGTCATCCATCCAAACTCTATGAGATCCCTGCCACTGGGATTCTCAACAACCTGACCAATAGGTCAGTGTTGACCTCAAACTCCACACCCATCACACTAATCTTAAACCTAAAGGCTAGGGGACTGGGTTTTACATTATTAGCATAAAATTGATGAATTAGTTTGGGGTAATATCTACAAGGGGGTTAGGCCTATTACCTCAAAAGCAAGTAGAATATCAAAGTTTGCATGACAAATAGAATCAAAATCTATGAATCTACTCGTCATGATTTTCTTATGTCTAATAACGGTATTATACTTGTTCTTGATGGCTGGACTCCAAAAAAAAAGAGTAGTCGAGTTCAGTTCTTGCTTGCCTTCTCGAGGAACCAACAACCCATTTACCTCTAGATTCCTGCACCGTGGCTTTCCGTGTTCTAGACCTCTTTGGCACGTGAGGTCCGAAAACAGTTGTCTTGATGTGGATTCTCTCAAAAAAATTTGGAAAAATACGTTTGGTGATAGGTTTTAATGAAAATAGTGAAGATTCAACCGTGAAAGTTGAAGATTAAGTGATTTGAAGGATGGTTATGGATTCTTTTGAGTGATTTGAGGCTGAAAGCAAGGATTTTTTAGAGAGAGAAAGCTAAAGTTTGGAGAAAATGGAGTGAAATTTGAAAAAAAAAATGAAGCGATTATATATAGAATCGCGATACCAATCAACTGGGTTAGGGTACCAGTCGATTTTTCTCTTCATAATTTGGGGATTTTTTGAGATACCAGTAGATTGGGTCCATGTACTAGTCGACTGGTAAAACTGGCAGTAAGACACTTGTCGACTGGATTGACCCCATTAGTCGACTAGGTCAATAAAAAAATTTCAAATTTTGGGCTCCAAACTTGTCTTGTGATACCAGTCGACTGGTAAAATGGGTAGTGAGTTACCAGTCGACTGGATTGGCCTAACTAGTCAACTGGGTAAATGGACAATGAGATACTAATCGACTAGGTCATCCAACTAGTTGACTCAGTCTTTCAAAAATCATAAAATTTGGAGCTCCAAGTAGAAATTTTGCAAGAAATAATTTATCTATGTTATTTTTGAGTAAGTGAAATATTAAATAGGAGTTAATATTCATTCACTTAATGACAAGTACGCATATGATGAATGTAGATGCAATCAAACACACATATGTTCATAGTTCGTTAAACCCAATAATAGTCTCATCTTACAAAAGCTCTCTTCATTCAAGGGCTTAGTAAGAATATCAGCAATTTGATCTTCCGAAGGAATAAATTCTACTATAATATCACCATTTTGAGCATGATCTATTATGAGGTGATGTCTTATTTCAATATGCTTGGTTCTTGATGTTAAATTGGGTTTTTTTTGTCAAGTTGATAGCACTAGTGTTGTCACAGTGAATTGAAATATTTTGAAAATTCATGCCATAGTCTTTTAGTTGTTGTTTCATTCACAAAACTTATGCACAACAACTTCCGGCGGCTACATATTCCGCTTCAGTGGTTGATAGTACAATTAAATTCTGTTTCTTAGAAAACCAAGAGGTTAACATTGCACCTAGAAATTGGCATGTTCCACTAGTGCTTTTTATATCTAGCCTACAACCTGCAAAATTAGTATCCAAATACCCAACAAGCTCAAAGTTGATTTCCTAGAGTACCTTAAACCTAGATTTTGAGTGCCTTGCAAATATCTTATGATTCTTTTTATGGTAATTATATGTGATTCCTTAGGATTAGCTTGAAATTTAGCACACATATATACATTGAACATTGTATTGGGTCTACCTGCAGTTAGATATAGTAAAGCTCTTATCATGCTTCTATAAGTTTTAGTATCTACACACTTACCTTCCTCATCTAGGTCAAGTTTTGTAGAGGTGCTCATAGGAGTGCCAATAGATTTTGAGCTCTTCATCCCAAACCTCTTCAATAGGTCCTTGGTGTATTTTGATCGAATGATGAAGATGCCTCCTTTCAATTGTTTGATTTGGAGTCCGAGGAAGTAGTTAAGCTCTCCTATTTTGCTCATTTCAAATTCACCTTGCTTACACTTAGCAAACTCTTAACACTTGGATTCATTAGAAGCACCAAATATAATATCATTAATATATATTTGGACTAATAGTGTGTCATTTTTGTGAGTTTTTGTAAAGAGAGTTGTATATATTTTTACTCTTGTAAAACTATTTTCAAGCAAAAACTTACTTTGCCTTTCATACCATACTATTGGATCTTGATTCAACCCATAGAGAGCTTTAGAAAGCTTATAAATGTGGTTTGGAAGACTAGGATTTTCAAAACAAATAGGTTGCTCAACATAAACCTCTTCTTCTATAAAACCATTTAAAAATACACTTTTTATATCCATTTGAAATAGCTTAAACTTATTAAAGCATACAAAGGCTAATAACATACGAATGGCTTCTAATCTAGCTATAGGATCATAAGTCTCATCAAAGTCTATTCCTTCTTCTTGATTGTAACCTTTAGCAACTAGTCTAGCTTTGTTCCTAGTTACTATTCCATTTTCATCCATTTTATTTCTATATACCCATTTAGTTCCTATTATTCTATGATTCTTTGGTCTAGGAACTAGAGTCTATACTTTATTCCTTTCAAATTGATTTAATTCCTCTTGCACAGTATTTATCCAATCAACATCTTTTTCGACTTCTACAAAAGTCTTAAGTTCTACTTGAGATAAATAAGCTATATAATTACAAAGATTTCTTATAGAGGATCGAGTTCTTCCCGCTTGTGAAGAATCACCAATCACTTAATCGATTGGAGGATAATTCACATACCTCCAATCTCTGGGAAGACCATCTTCTTGTTGACTTGTAGATGGTTGATCCAGATTAAGAGCATCTACCTCTTGATTTATTTGAGGTTGGCTCTTCTTCAAGTCAACAATGGGAGTAGATGTATCTATTCTTGGAATAAAATCTGCATCATCATTAAAAGATACTAGCCTACTACTAATTGGGTTAGACTTATCAAAGGCAACATGCACAAATTCTTCAACCACTACAGTTTTTTTGTTAAAGACTCTATAAGCTTTACTAGATTTTGAATATCCTAAGAATATCTCTTCATCAGTCTTTGAGTTAAATTTACCTAAATTAGTTTTATTTTTATTTAGGATGAAGCACTTACAACCAAAAGCACGAAAATAAGAGATATTAGGTTTTCTGTCTTTCTATAGTTCATATGGAGTTTTATCAAGCATAGGCCTAATTAATACTTTATTTAAAACATAGCAAGAAGTATTTACAGCTTTCGCCCAAAAGTATTTTGGTAAACTATTTTCGTAAAACATGGTTCTAGCAAATTCTTCTAGAACTCTATTTTTCCTCTAAACAACTCCATTTTGTTGAGGAGTTCTAGGTGCTGAAAAATGGTGATTAATTCCATTTTCATCACAAAATTTTGAAAAACTTTGGTTTTCAAATTCTTTTCCATGATCACTTCTAATACTTGAAATAGAAATTCCTTTTTTTATTTTGAACCTTCTTGCAAAAGTTCACAAATCCTTTATAGGCTTCATCCTTATAAGCAATAAAAATAACAAAGGTATATCTTGAATAATCATCAACAATAACAAGAGCATATTGATGGCCACCTAGACTAATGCTGCTTATTAGACCAAACAAGTCCATATGTAAAAGTTCTAATGGTTTAAAGGTTGAGATTACATTTTTTTTATTTAAAAGAAATTCTAGTTTGTTTTCCCATTTGGTAAGCATCACAAACCTTGTCTTTTTCAAATTTGATTTTGGGAAGTCCAACAACTAAATCTTTTCTTGTAGAATTTTATGCAAATCCATGTTCACATGGTCAAGTCTTCTATGCCATAACCATAGGTTTTCATTAAAAGCAGGAAAACATTTTTAATTTTCCGAATGCAAGGATTTTAAATCAACTAGATAGACATTGTCTTGTCTATGGCCAAAAAACTTGATCTTATTACTCTTGATGTCTATTACTAGACAATGAGAGGCTTCAAATATGACTTTGTTGCCTTTGTCACATAGTTGACTAATACTATGTAAATTTGGCTTAAAGCCTAGCACATATAAAACATGGTCAATGGTTAAGGAATCATTACCCAGATTGTCATGTCCGATAATCTTTATCTTTATGTTGTCTCCAATGATGACGTGTCCGCCATCCTTTAAAGTTAGTTATTTGAACATGCTTTGATCACCGGTCATGTGCTTTGAGCATCCACTATCAAGGTACCAATAGTTACCTTTTTCGTTAGTGTGGAGACATATCTACATTACATAAAGTTATATAATTGCACTTTTAGGTACCCAAAATTTTTTGGGTCATTTGGAGTTAGTCCTAGAAAATACGGCTCCTTTAGGGACCCATGCTTTCTTAACATTATAAGGTGCTCTATAATTATAGATATGTTGATGATGATGATCCTAGGATGATAGTTATTGAAGTTTCTAGGATGTCTTGAATATGTATGCCTATAGTTCCTTGGATAAGCATTCCTACGATACATGTTTCTAGCATGAGAGTTATGAACATACATATTATCTCTAAGGTATACATGATGGTAATTTCTAGGATGTGCATGCCTTGAATGATTATTCCTAGCATTTGCATATCTTGGATGAGCATGCATATATGCATATGTATTTCTAGGATTTCTATCTCTAGCATATGCATTAGAATTCTTAGCATTTGAATTTAAATTTACATTCTTAGGCCTACTAGCATACATTGAAGGAGTACTTTAATCTTGCTAGTGGCCTTAAAGGTGGAGGGTTCATCCACACATATTGCTTTCATGAATAAAGTCTCTTTTGACTTTTGTTTGCCTAATGGAAAATAACCAAAGCCAGATTTTCCTCCACTCAATCTTTGGCAAGATAGCACTTCATCTAGTTTTTCTTTTCCAAGCATAAGCCCAGATATAGTGCTATTCAATTCCATTACTTTATTTTTTAAAACATCATTTTCATTTAAAAAAAAAATTGTGATGAGTTATAAAGAATGGAAGATAGTTTTTCTTTTTCTTCCTTTAGACCTTCCATTTCTTTAGAAAGTGATGAGACTTTTTTCTTGAGAGCAATATATCTAGAATCAAGTTTTTTTTTTTTTAATTCTTCATGCATTTCAATAATTACCTCAATTAATTCTTCACTACTAGTAACAATATTATTATTATTAATATTAGAAAGGGAAGAATTTGATACCTCATTTTCATCATCGATTTCCATCAAACAAAGGTTGACAATCTCCTCGTATCCAACTTCAGTGTCCGAAGATTCTTCTTCTTAATCATCACTCCATGTGGTTACAATCATGGATCTCATTTTGAAGCTCTTATATGGTTTGTTTGCTGTTGAACAATCGGCCTTGATGTGACCAGGTTTCTTGCAATTGAAACACATAATAGGTTCCTTTTTTGGAGTGGATTCCTTTATGTAAGGTTTCTTGCTCTTTTTCAGGAACTTATGAAACTTTTTGGTGATTAAGGCCATCTCACGATCTTCTTTACTACTCTCATTCTCTTCTTCATTTTCTTCCTCTTTGTTTCTTGTAGAGGCTTTGAAAGCAATCAATTTTTTCATCTTCTCATCATCATTGGCACCGAGAATCATTTCTTTCATCTTGTATGTCAATAATGATTCGAGATCTTTGGCCTCCATTATGGCCGTCTTCTTTGCTTTCTAAGTAGATAGCAAAGATCTTAATATCTTCCTTGTTAGTTCAAACTCCTCAATGTTCCTACTAATAACAATGGTGGTAAAACGTGAGTGCATTTGAGAAATTGTTTTGCTAGGAGACATTTTGAAAGATTCATACTCGGACACTAGCATATAATTTTTTTGTTTTTTAACTTCGCTAATGCCCACATACGTAACTTGTAGTTTGTCACAAATCTCCTTAGCCGAAGCACAAGTATAAATTTTATTGTACTTAGAGTTATCTAAAGCACAGTGCAATATACTAGTGGCTCTACTATTGAGAGACATCATTCTACAATCCTCTTCATTAAACTCTTTTTTGAATTTAGGCATTGTATGATTGATTTCTCCAATAGTTATTTCCTTAGTAGGAATTCTAGATCCTTTTTCAATGACTCTCTAAAAATTATAATCTTGTCATTCGACAAATATTTTCATTCTATTTTTTCAGTAATTATAGTTTGAGCCATTTAACAAAGGAGGTCTAGTATAGGATGACCATCGGTATAGTTATTTGAAACCATCGGATTAACTCAAGGATTTTAAGCCTGAAATTGAGTACAGGGCTTTGATGCCAATTGTAAACCGAGATACAAACCCAAGAGGGTGATGAATTGGGTTTTAAAAACATTTTGCTAATTAACACACAAGTTTTTAACAATTTAATTAAGCAAGACACACAATAAATAAGATGCTTGAAATTAAAAGAGTAAGGAAAAGAATATGCAAACTCTGTTTATAGTGGTTCGACAATATCGAAATCTCTCCGACCCTACATCCATTCTCTTCAAGGACCCTCCTTGAAGTAATCCACTAAATGTAGTTGAGCAACTTCACGGGTGTTGCATAAACCTTACAAGTACTCTCTTCCACAAGGAAGTTACAAAGAAGTGTTTAATCCTAAACACTCTAGGAGTTACACCAATTCTTTGTCTTTGCAATGAATGTTATCAAATGTAAAATAAAGGTAGTGAGATAGCAATAAATGCTTTACAAGATTAAGATTATTTCTCTTTCAGGAACAAGCTTAAAGAATGACTCATAATAAAATTTTCAAGGCTTTTGAGAGTATTAATGAGCTATAAATCAAATTGAGTGTTCTTTCTTGTTGTTTAAATGCTCACTGATGGGGGTTTTATTACCTTGGTCTTATATGGCCGTTAGACACTGATTTGGTAGGTTTGGTGCATTAAATACTCAAATCTCTCGTCTCAAACAATCATATTTTTGAATTACTAGCCGATTGGGTCCTTTTACTAGTCGACTGGGTCAAGTGAAAAAAGTTCACTTTTAGGCTTAGGGCGAGTACTAGTCGATTGGGTCATAGGACCAGTCGACTGGGTCATATTACTAGTTGACTGGGTCCTCTTATCAGTGGATCGGGAACTTACTTTCCCTTTTACCAGTCAACTGGGTTGTCCTAAAACATAGTTTTTATGTTTTTAAAACAGTTTTTGACTTAAATACATTTTTTATATTATTTTTGTCAAAACCTTTTGTGAAATAAGCCATAGTTCAAGCTAGGTAACTAAAATTAGAGATTTACAATGTGATTCAATTACATTAGAGCATATTCTAGATCTTTTGTCTTCTTTTGGTATTTGAATGTGTTGTATTCTTGCGTCTTGTTTTTATATTAAATGTTTTTGCCGCTTAAATACTTAGATAAAACTATTAGTACAATTTAAGTAGTGTTTTGTCATTACTAAAATCAAATAAGGGTCAACAATTTATATATGCCCCATTATGTCTTTCTAGAAAAGACATCAAAGTATGTATCAAAATTAAAATAACCACTGATTAAATGATAACATTGGATTGTGGAAATTAAAATCTACTCATTAAATCAAAATTGGAAGTTATAACTATCGATAACTATCAACTTAATCTCAATCATTAGATCATTGTATTTCTTAGATGTCATCCAATAACCATGATTTGATTAAATAAAAGTGGATGTACCTGATCTGCTCTAGCTCGTAGCATGATCTTCTCTAGCTTGCAACAAATGTGTTAAGTGCGTATGCGCTATCAAATATGCCACAATTGCACATGTGCGAATGGTTCTAGTGTCACCAGTTTGCTATTTAGCTCCCCAAACATTGGCCTAACCTATGCAGCACTTAGGTAAACTTCCCCACTAAAGCGGCTAAGTTAGCCTTTAGCTTGATATTATGCACCCAAAGCACGAACTCCTCATTATCTCTCTTTTTTTTTTTTTTTTCTCTTTGGTATGGTTGACCTGCTCACTTGGTTGAACTTTCTTGGCCTCTCTCAACCTACACACACAAGAACAAACTTAAATAGGTGAGAAAGAATGAGCAAAAGAAGAACACTCTTTATTCATGCTTTCTTTTTGTCGTATAATTGAGACTTAGACACCTATTTATAGGTGTGGGTCAATACATATATGGAAACTAAATCACAAAAATTAAACCTAATTCAAACCCTATAATTAAACCTATATTTACATCCATTATTCTGTAGATTTGAAGTCAAAGACATTTGTTCAACAAATTTGATAAGTACATCATTAGACTTAGAAAGGGGGTCAAGGACATCATTCCCTTGCTCAGCTTGGACTTTGTTACAAATAGAGAATGAAATGGATGCTTGTCTAGGTTCTTGAAAACTGCTGGTGCACTTGTTGATTGGTCTGATATACACACTTGGATTGAAACCGCTTGCTTGACCTTCTTTCATCATCATAACCTAAGCCTTGCTTCACAAAATGTTGTTTGAAGTCCGAAATTCTTTCACTCCTTGCCCATACTTACCTAGACCTACCCCTAGGAAGTAGCTCATCCTTTTCATTATATGAGAAATTGTCGAGTTAATGTAAAGGTCAGCTTCTATTGTGTCAATCGCTACCACTTCCTCAAAATAAAGCCATGCAATTCTTTTTTTTTTCTGCTTGAATTTCGAACATAGAGGCATTACCAACTTTATCCCCATACAAGGTTATGAATTAGTTCTTATCTTTGTATTTTTCTTCTCAATGAAGGTAGAAGGTATTGCCCCTAGGTTATGGAGCCATGGCTAACCTAGCACCTTATTGAAGGATACAGTGATGTCTTTGACATGGAAGTTAATCACTATATCATCTATACCCAGTTTTCACCTCAACTCACTGTCCCGACTATCATGTGCTTTGCATTATCATAGGTCTTGACAGTCTGACTGCTTGACTAAAAATCATCTGGCTCAAGCCTTAGGATCTGGGGTGTCCGCATGGGCAAGACATTTAGAGCTGACCCATTATCTACCGACACCATGAGTACCTTTTTCTTTTAACATTTCGTTGTCAGATAAAACACATTGTTATGAGTTCTCCCGCACGATGGGATATCCTGGTCACCAAAAGTCATATTTAGGTTTTTATTTTCCAATACGTTAAGCAGTGTTAAAAGATCATCAAGGGAAGTGCTAATTGGAATGTCTACTCCTAATTCATCAAGCATAGCTTGTGGATGTTTCTTTGAGGAAATGAGCAACCCCCAAATGGAGATATTGGCATGCGTTCTCTTCAATTGTTCAACACTAAATCTTTTTCCTCTTTCCTTTTTTTTTTTCTTTACTGTTACTCTTTCTTTATATCTTATTATTTTTCCTGGTTGTCAACTTTGAAGTGAGGTGGCTTAAATGCTGGCCACCTCGAGTCAAGTGACTCGCCTCTTCTTTATCTTCACTACTGCTATCCCATACAGTTTTACCGCTCTACTTTACTATTGTTGTCCTTAGTCATCATTTTGTTTTCGGCCCTGATTGTTTCTTTTGCTACACTATTTGCTTCATCAGATCTATCAGTGCTTTTCCCATCACTGTTCCTGCCAATGTCTTTTTATCATCTTTGTTATCACTACCCCAGATACCATTCACTAAGACCCCACTGTATTTGAAATTCTTTAGGTACTCTAAGGTAAGGATGTATTTAGAGTAGTGTTTGGGTTTATGTTTGGTTATTGTGGTGATTAGGGTAGAGGGGTCAAAGGTAGTGGATGATTCCTCAATCATATTCGGGAAGTTTGGTGGGGCGACGTTGCGATAATTAGGCATTGAGTTTTTGGCTACTTGGGGTGGCTCCGGACCATTATCAATGAGGTCTTGGATTTTATTTTTCAGTATTTTACATACATTGATATCATGGACAACTAGCTGGTGGAAGTTGTAGTATTTGGAAAGATTCTAATGTGGTGGAACCGGGTTGGGTAAAGATCTTGTTAGAAATGGGCGGAGTTTATCTTTCTTTGTGAGCTTTGTAAGGGCTTAAGAAAAACTCATCCTAAGAGGTGTGAAGTTTTCAAGGGATCTGTATTTTCTCTCAGGCTGACTCCTATATGAATGGAGTTTTGTTACTAGATAAGCTGGTTGTAGCCGTAATTATTTTGTTGCTAGGTCCAAAAGAGTTGTCTGCCCATACACTTGATTGTGTGTTGTGTATTTGAGCAAAACTCACTCACTATTCTTACTGTCACTGCTATTGGAAACATTATTATTCACAAATTTCCTAGCCTTCTTATCGATATTTCCCTCGAAGATGGCATTTTCCACTTAAGTGTCAACTGCTCAAAATTGAAGATGGGCATGACAAACAATCTTTCAATGTACACCGATTGTAAATTCCTCATCATGATTCTGACCTGGTCCTTATCCAAAGGTCTAAAGGTCATTTTAGCTTTCTTGCTTCGCCAACGAGAGATAAATTTTGAGAAAATCTCATCAGGCTTCTACTTGGTTGTTTTTAGATCCTTGATGATGATGTCTAGCTAGGTGTTGTATGCATATTGGACCACAGATGCTTGGGCCATATTTTCCCGTTCTTTCAAAGTAGTGGGCTCTTGAGAGTAATATCATTTCAGTGCAGCACCAATAAGGGAATTGGGGAAGAATGCAACTAGTTGTTTGGGATTCAAACCCGAGAACTTTAGAAGGCCAACATATTGTCTCAAATAGGTCTTGGGGTCTTTAGACCCATCAAAATGATTCATATCAGACATTTTAAATTTGAGCGGTAGAATTATCTTGGGATGGGCACATAACCCATTGATATTAAGAAAAATCCCATCCATACCTTGGGATCTTCTCAAAGCGCACTGCATATTTTCAAATTTCTTACTAATGGCTTTTATTTCAGACACAACTTTCTTTTTATCTTTAGCCTAGAAGTATTCCTCATCATCTTCGAAAAAATCTTCTTTATCACCTCCAGACCATTGGGACTCCTTTTTGGCTACCCTATTTTCCAGGACATGCAATCTTTTTGCCAAATTGGCTAACATACTGCTAATATTCTTGAGGATCTCATTGGTGTCAACTACTGCTTCCTCTACCATTACTCTGACTGAGCTCGAACTACTTTTAGAAACTTAACTACTGGTGCACTCTTCTGCTGTAAGAGACGTTGGACTCGGATGAGGTCCTTTTCTTAATCTTCCCCCATAAGATCTATACCATAACGGAGAAAAGATGGTTTCAAGTCCTGGACCTATAGCTCATTTTTACAAGAAGAAAGAAAAGAAAACAGACACATTTAAGTTCTTTATGTTGTGAATCTTTGTTTGCCATACTCGCTTATCCGTAGTATTACTTTAATTTTGTCAATGTGTTTCGGTTTTGCATCCAAAGGCCCACTGAATGAATTAAAGTCTACTTGCTGATAAGTTATCAATTACCTCGATTAGGTAGAGATAGAAACGTAAAGGAAAATTTCCTCTGATTAAATTACAATCAAATACTATTGGTCATCCCATGGTTAAGTATGGTCGATTTGACATCAAAAAGCTTCCCTGGGGGTTTGGACTCTAATGGTGATTTAGGCTAAACCTAAGAAACCCAAATGAAAAATGGAGATTTCCCCTTATATGGATCATTCAATTGGATCCTTGGGCCTTCAGCCACTTTCATTTTAGATTTCTTGGGTTAGGGCCTAATCACCATTAGTTTTTTCTAATGGGCTTCTCAGTGATGTTAGTCTAACTTAACTAAGGGAAAATCCTCTATATTAAAACAAATTATGCTCAATATTGGGGTCACTTCATTTGGTTGTAATTTAATCAAAGAAAATCTCCCCTGCTTAAATTCCAATCAAACTTCCTTGGTTTGGCCCCTTTAATTTTTTATGGCCTTTCTCATTGTTAAGTATTGTGGATTTGACATTACTAAGTCTCTTGAGGGATTTGGAACCTAGTGGTGATTAGGGCTAAATCCTGGAAGCCCAAATGAATAATGAAGAGTACCCTTGACATAGAACTTTCCACTTGATCCTTAAGCCTTCAGTCACATTCATTTTAGATTTATTGGGTTAAGGCCCAATCACAACTAGTTTATTTTATGAGCTCCTTAATGATGTGATGAGTGCCAAATATTACATATTTTGGCCCCTTAATTTACATTTGTTAATTCTTTAGTTGTGCCCTAATCTGATACTTTATGTTAGTTCTATGATTTTTATTGTTTCACTAAATTGCCAGAATTGCCCGTACACATCAGTCATTTTTGCGGACTACACTGTATAGATTCAGGAAGAACCAAGAGATGAGCTATATATGCTTGGAAAGATCCGGATGTCTATTTTTTGGAGAATTTACGACTTATAAATATGATTTTTCTAGAGAAAGTTATGGCAGTTTTAGTAGACAAAGGTCAGGCTATGCATGATTTCAATGTGGAAGAATTGATTTTTTCAAATTAAACTGTAATGATTCAGGAAGAAATAGGAGATGAGACATATATGCTTGGAAAGATCCGGATGTCTATTTTCTAAAGAATTTTATAGCTCGTAAATATGATTTTTCTAGAAAAAGTTATGGCAGTTTTAGTAGACAAAGGTTAGGTTATGCATGATTTTAGCATGGGCAGAAGTTTTGAAGGACATGTGAAGGCTTACATCCCATATCCCACATCGGTTGGAAAACATTCTACATCCCATATCCCACATTGGATTGGAAACACATTGCACTCATGGAGTTCCCCTATAAAAGCCCCATTTCACTTCATCAAATTTGTGTGCAATCTCGGAGGCTTTGCTACCAAGGGGTGCAATCTGGAGAATTTTGCTACTAATCGGGGGAAGTGTCGTTCAGCAGCTGCGGGTGGAATTTCTCTCTCCATGTATTGTTAGTTTTAATTTATTTCTTTTAAGTTTTAAAGTTCAATGTTGCCGGTTGTTCTAATTTTTCCATTGAGATTTTTGTTATCCATTATATTTATGGGTAACTAAATTCTCAAGTAGGGCTAGGGATGAATTTGCACAGTTGATGGTATTTTTGTTTATTTTTAAATTATGTATTTGATTTTCAATTAGTAAAACTCTTTTGTTTATCATTCTCAATTTATTGGTGGTGTTTTCTTCTCCGAATAATCATAGAATTTATTCTGTTTATGGATTCAGTCATGCTTTTTCTATTGAATGGATTAGCTCTTTGATTATGTTGGGATTAATTATTTATCTACATTGATTTAATTCTTTGCTGCAATATTGCTTCCTGAGTATATTGTCGTCGTTAGATTTTCTCAATAGTGATAATAATTTACGTATTTGAAAAGTGTATTTTCTCAATAGTGATAATAATTTACGTATTTGAAAAGTGTTGAATAATTTTTCAAAGGACATTTGGTTTAATCTTGGTTTATAAATCTACATCTTCCGATTGGAAATTTTGGGAATTGAGTTCCCAATTGAATTATTCAATGAATTAAGAATAATTAAAATACCAGATTTGTGCAAGGGATTCTCGGCGCTTTACTGTTTGTCGAATTTGAGTACTTTCTCCGTTAGTCACTTTGCTTTAATTTAATTTGCATTTAAAATTAATCTTTGTTCTCCATTAATCATTTGATATTTTTCTTTAGTTTCTTTGTTCCTTCTACTATTCTTTTAATTTGTCTCTCTATGGAATCAACACCCAAAGTTGTGCTACAACTACCGCGTTATAGTTTTTCTTTTCAGTAGTTTGTAAAGGCGGTAACTTCGTTCCTTGTTTTAGCTTGCTGCATTATTTTTTTTCTTTTACCCTTCTTTCTTTTTATAGTATTTTGTTATTATTTTGTTACCTTGCATGCACAGATTTAGAGACGCCTTGGGTAGAGATTCTTGTAAGTCTGTGCTAGAGTCAGAATTAAACTTTTTAAATCCTTTATTTGACAATCCATCCTGTCCTAAAGAAATGAGTGAATACGAAGATCAACCCACTAGGACTCTTCAGGATTACCTCCACCCTACACACATAGCCACACCATCATGCATCATGTTTCCAGCTAATACTCGCCAACTGGATTTTAAAACAGAGATGATATAGTTACTCCCTATGTTTCATGGCTTGGAAAATAAAAACCCATATGTGCACATTAGGGAGTTTGAGGAAGTAGTTGCGACTTTTCATAGTCAAAATGCAACTGATGACATTGTGAGACTTAAATTCTTTCCTCCCTCTTTGAAGGATAGAGCTAAGAGTTGGCTATACTCACTGAGACCATGATCTTTAATAAATACTTTCCCCAATATAAGACAAGCGCTTTAAAAAGACAAATCTCCATCTTTGCACAAAAGGACAATGAGACTTTGTATCAATTGTGAGAGAGATTTAAGAAGTTGTTAATATGTGTCCTCACCATGGGTATGAGAATTGGCGCTTAGTGAGCTATTTTTATGAGGGACTTACACCTAGAGAGCGCCAATTTGTGGAGATGACGTGTAATGGTGAGTTCTTACAGAAAGATCCTGATGAGGCCATAGAATACCTCAATGAGCTTGCTGAAAAAGCTCACGCTTGGACTGGATCGAGAGCTACTGAGAGCACAAATAGGTCACGCCCTACAGTGAACCCAAATGGTGGTGGAATTTACCATCTCAGGGAAGAAGATAACCTAAAGGCTAAGGTCGAGATGCTCACTAGGGAGCTAGATGTGTTAAAGACTAAGGACTTAAAGCCAACACACGTGGCTAATCATGCAGAATCTTTTGGACCATGTTTTGTCAGTGGCGGGGTAGATCATCTCGCTCAAGAGTGTCCCATATTTGCTGAGATGAGAGGGATGTATGAGGAACAATGTAATGCCTTAGGTATGTACAAGAAGCCTTTTTCACCTTTCTCTAATACCTATAATCTGGGGTGACGCAATAACCCCAATTTTAACTGGAAGTCTGAAAACCAGCCGCCTGCACAACCCCCTAGATCATATCTTGCACCATATCATACACCTTTATCTTCTAGGAGTCCTTTAGAAGGCACTTTGCATGCTTTTATTCAAGCACAGGGTAAGACTAACCAAAAATGTGACACGAAGTGGTAAGTCATTACACATCCCAACAACGAACAAATCAGAGGATGTGGAAAAGGGTTAAGATAGTAGTGATGCCGAGCTGCCCAAGGAACCTGAGGTAACAAAGAGTCCTGTTAAGGTACCATTCCCTCAAGCTTTAAAATCAAGTAAGCGAACTCTGGATCCAAACAATGTAATCCTAGAGAATCTAAGGCAAGTAAAAATCAATCTTCATCTTTTGCATGTGATTAAACAAGTTCCTACTTATGCAAAAGTTCTCAAGGATTTGTGTACAATTAAGAGGAAGCACCATGTGAAGAAGACAATATTCCTAACAGAGCAAGTTAGTGCTCTAATTGAGCCATGGATTCCTACCAAGTACAAGGATCCTGGTTGTCCAACCATTGCATGCAGCATTGGAAATCATGAGATTGGGCAAGCTTTGCTAGATTTAGGAGCTAGCGTGAATCTAATGCCATATTCTATTTATTTGCAGTTAGGGTTGGGAGAAATCAAATCAACCATTGTGGTATTGCAATTGGCTTACCATTCAGTCAAAGTGCCCCGGAGTGTGGTAGAGGATGTTCTAATTCAAATTGACAAATTTTATTATCCTGTTGATTTCCTAATCCTTGACAATAGCTCTGTTGTGATACTACTTCTAAAATTCCTTTGATTTTAGGTAGGCCTTTCCTTGCCACTGCTAATGCTTTTATTAATTACAGGAATGGGCTCATGAAGCTGTCTTTTGGAAACATAACCCTCGAGGTGAATATCTTCCATATTACAAAACAGCTAGAAGATGATGACGAGAGCCACCAAGACATACATGATTGACTCACTCATGGATAGGGGAGTTTCTATAACTCATGATCTTGATCCCCTTGAGTATTTTCTTATTAATTCCAAGTTTGATTCTATCAGTGATCCATCTGATATAGTTGATATTTGTGCTGTTTTTTATAGAACTCAGGATTATGGCACTCAGGCATGGCAACTAAAGTTTGAGGAGTTGCTTGAGAGAAGTGAAAAAAAAATTCCTTCAAGTGTGGAAGCAAACAAAGTTGAATTGAAGCCTCTGCCTAAGGGTTTAAAGCATTTTTCCTGGGTTCAAGTGATACTTTTCCTGTTATTATCTGATCTGAATTGTCTGAGTCTCAAGGTGAGAAATTAATTCGGACCCTAAGTGAGCATAAGTCAGCCTTAGGTTGGAGCATGGCTGATATAAAAAGTGTTAGTCCCCTGGTTTGTTCTCATAAAATTAATTTGGAGGAAGGAACTGGCCCTCATAGAGACCCACAGCGTAGGCTTAATCCCACTATGAAAGAAGTGGTGAAGAATGATGTGTTGAAACTATTAGATGTGGGAATCATATATCCTATTGCTGATAGTAAATGGGTAAGTCCTACACAGGTTATTTCTAAAAAGTCAGGTGTTACTGTGGTGAAGAATGACCTGGGAGAGTTAGTCCCTACAAAACTTGTGACTGGGTGATGGATGTGCATTGATTACAGAAAATTGAATGCTGCCACCCGGAAAGACCATTTCCCCCCCTCTTTTATTGATCAAATTCTTGAGCATGTTGCTGGTCATCCTTTCTATTGTTTCTTAAATGGTTATTCTGGTTATTATCAAATTGAAATTGCATTAGAAAACCAAGATAAAACCACTTTCACTTGTCCTTTTGGTACTTATACTTTTCGTAGAATGCCATTTGGATTGTGTAATGCACCTGCTACTTTTCAACGTTGCATGATGAGCTATTTTAGTGACATGGTTGAAAATTGCATGGAATTTTTTATGGATAACTTGACTGTTTTTTGATCTTTTTTTTATGCATGTTTATTGAATTTAGAGAGAGTATTGACTCGCTGTGAGGAAAAGGAAATAGTTTTGAATTGGGAAAAATGCCATTTTATGGTACCTTCAAGTATTGTCTTAAGGCATATTATTTCTTCTAAAGGGATAGAGGTTGATCAATCTAAGATTGAATTAATCTCTAAGTTGCCTAGACCTAGGATAGTAAAGGATGTGAGATCCTTTCTTGGTCATGCGAGCTTTTATAAGAGGTTTATACAGAATTTTTCCACCATATCTAGACCACTATGTGACCTCTTAGCTAAAGATGCCCCATTTGAGTGGACACGAGCTTGTCAAGAGGCCTTTAAAATGCTAATTGGCAAGCTTACCTCAGCATCCATAATGCAGTCACCTGATTCAACTTTACCTTTAGAGATCATGTGTGATGCTAGTGACTTTGCTGTAGGTGCTGTTCTTGGACAGCGAAGGGAGGGGAAACCTTTTGTCATTTACTATGCTAGTAGAACTCTAAATAGTGCTCAGATGAATTACTCCACCACTGAAAAAGAGTTGCTAGCTGTAGTGTTTGCCTTGGATAAGTTTTGTGCTTACTTGATTGATTCTCCTATTATTACTTTCACAGATCATGCAGCCCTTAAGTACTTTCTTACAAAGAAGAATGCTAAAGCGCAACTAATATGGTGGATTTTATTTTTGCAAGAATTTGACATCACCATCAAAGATAAGAAAGGAGTAGAGAACGTAGTGGCTGACCATCTCTCGAGGCTCATAGTTGAGGACATCTCTGACCACCTGCCAATCAGGGATGATTTTCCCGACGAGCATTTACTTTCTATTACCTCTCTACCATGGTTTTCTCATATTGTGAATTATTTGGCTGCAGATGAGATACTGGTGGATTGGAGTGCTCAGGACAAGAGGAAGTTCATGAATGAGGTACGTAATTTCTATTGGGATGACTCTTTTTCTTTTCAAATACCGCCCTGACCAAATTTTAAGGCATTGCATCCCTAATGAAGAGATTGCTAGTATCTTGGAATTTTGTCACTCCCAAGCTTATAGGGGCCACTTTTCAATGAAGAAAACCGCTGCAAAAATTCTGCAGTGTGGATTTTATTGGCCCACCTTGTTTAGAGATGCAAACATCTATTGTCACTCATGTGAAAAGTGTCAAAAGTTAGGAGTTATGTCCCATCGTCATATGATGCCCTTAAGCCCAATTTAGTAATTGAAATTTTTGATAGTTGGGGCATTGATTTTATGGGACCATGATAAGTGCTTAAATATTCATATTTAAGCCCATTAATTTACGTTTGTTAAGCTCTTTGTTTTCGTATTTTATTATATTTTATTATATTTTACTTCATTTTTGTGTTTTCTGTGTTTCTATAGGTTCTTGGAGAAAAGGTAGCATTATGGAACTCAAAGGAAGAAATCTAGAAGACTTGGAAGCAGCCAAGTGCGATCGAGCACAGAAGAGTGTGATCGAGTGCACAAGCATTCATGCGCACACATAGAAGGCTCAAGCGCAACCATGTGGTCGAGTGCAAAAGCATGGGATCAAGCACACATGTGCAGTAAAACGACAGAGCTAGTTTTGGAAAGAATAGGTTAGGTCTTGTTTGGGAAATTAGGGTTTCGAGGTGTCCTTAGAACCTTATAAATAGGCCTGTAAAACACAGAAACTTAACTTTTAATCTTCTTTTCAGTTGTAAGCTTTGGGAGACGAATTGACGACTATTTTCCACAGTATTTTTCAGGTTTATTCTTTTCTACTTATTTTATGTTATGATGATGTTTAGCATAAGAACTATGTGTAATTAACTTCTTAGTAAGGACTTAATTAAAGCCCTAATTATATTTACTCAATAATTCCGTATTGGCGCCTTTGCGATATTTATGTTGTGATGCTTTACTTAATTAACACTTGTTTTTATTTAAATTCCTAATATGTGTTTGCCTGATTAACTTATGCATGTGATATGGATTAGTTAGTTGAATCAATTTGGATGACTGAGTCCTGGGTTTAACAATAGTAACAAAAGAAATCCACGCTGGATTCTTGAGTTAATCAACATGGGAAACCACGAGTATACACCATGCCCTAGGTCTCGTGTGGTTGTCGATTTCCATAGATCTTATGCTCTCTTAAGGAACAACTCAGTATACACCATGCTAAATCTCTTAAGAGAGAAAAGAGTTAGAGTATAACCATACCTAACTCGATACTTAGGGAAATCAATAGCTTAAGGAGAGGACCATGCCCTTAGGTTGACAAATATTAGGTATTCATAGTGTGAATAAAGCATTGTCATATTGTTTTATTGTGGTAGCATGATTAGTGGTGGATCTCAAGTCCCTACGCCTTTATCATTATCGATCCAAACTCAATATTTATTTCTATCATTTCACATTGTAAAACTGATTCAAAAGAGAAATTCACAAATCCCTGTGGAGATGATCTCGCATTTGCATACTATACTACTGTTGACCTTCTGCACTTGCAAGTAAAACTGTTCAAATATTTGCTCATTAATTTAGGTAGACTTTTGTAGAATAAGTTTTTGGCGCTGTTGTCGGGGATTGCGCTAAATTTCTGTTTAGGATTATTTTTCGTTCATTATTATTTTTCTATTCTATTTTATTCTGTTTCATCATAAACCTAATTTATTTTTCGTTTTCTATTCTATTTCGGGTACTGCAGAATAATCTGTGGCACTGCGATCGAGTGCACTCCTTGGTGTGATCGAGTGCTTTTGAGGTAGAGGCTACCCGAGCAGCAGTACTGAAACTGCTGCACTGAAGCAGTTTTGTTGATTCATGCAAGGGCTTCGATCTAGGAATCCCACCTTTTTTCCCCTCGATACAGAGCTTGAACGGACCATTTGATGAAGGCTTAAAGAAAACTTTGAAATGGTAGAAGAAGAATTCAAGGAAGAAGTATCGATGGCGGATCAGCTTAACAACAATCCGCCACCTGAGCGAAGACCTATGAAGCAATCCTTCATCCCACAAAACCTCGACCAACCATCATGCATTGCTTATCAACCAAAAGCGAAAGGAAATTATTACATATCTCTGCAGATACTCAGTGCACTGACTCATTTTAGGGGGACATCTACTGAGGACCCACATTTGCATCTTCGGGAGTTCTTTGATCTCTGCAAGTTCTAGCACATCCAGCGCCTAGACTAAGAGGGAATCAGGTTAATTCTTTTCCCTTTTTCATTAAAAGATAATGCTAAACTATGGTATAATTCATTGCTTGCAGTTTCTATCCACACTTGGGAGGAGTTGGCCAGTAAGTTTCCAAGGAAGTTTTTCCTGACTCAAAAGACAAGACAAATGAGGTAGGAGATTCAATCTTTCCAACAGAAGGATGGAGACCTGTTCTTTGAGGCATGGGGACATTTCAATGAGTTGCTACTCAAATGCCCACATCACAATCTTCCTCAAGATGAACTGGTACAAGCTTTCTATGAAGGTTTGAGTGATACTAATAAAAGTATTGTGGATTCAGGTTATGGAGGTATGCTGATGGAAAAGAACAGTGAAGAAGCCATGGAGCTGTTTGAAATATTAAGTGAGCACACCTAGCAATTCTCCTCTAGAGGTAGACAAGGAGTTAAGAGCAAAGTTATGTATGAGGTGACTCTAAATGGAGGATCCTTTAATCCGATAACTGCTATGGAGAGGAAGCTAGATCTACTTGTTAAAGCCATGACTGCTCAGAATGCCTCACCTAGTCCACTGGCTACACCACTCCAGGTATGTGCTATATGTTCTCATTTTGATCATAATACTGAGACATGTCCTTTATATTCTTTTGTAGATCCAGAGCAAGCAAATTATGTGGGACCGAAAAACTACCCTCCCAAGAACAACCCATATACATACACCTACAATCCTGGATGGTGAAACCACCTAACTTCTTTTTGAGCAACAATCAGAATGCCCTAAACCTTCAAATGTAGCAAAGAAACTCCCAACCAGTAGCCCAATTAGTTCCCGAATCAAAGAAAAGTGACCTAGAGAGTCTTGTGAGGCAATTGGCAACTCAGCAACAACAGCTGATGACTTCACAAGATCAGTTCATGGCAGATGAAAGGCAATTTCGGACTGAGCTAAGACAAACCACTGCAAAACATGAACAAGCCATTCAAAGACTAGAGGTACAAATGGGGCAATTGGCTAAAGAACTGAGTGGCAAAAAGCAAGGTGAGCTTTCAGATCAAACACTACCTAACCCAGGAGGGCACCAGCAACTGAAGGCTGTCACAACTCTCAGGAATGGTAAGGTTATAGTAACTGATGAGTCTGCAAAAGCATCTCTAGAGAAACCATCTACATCAAAGGTAAGTGAGATGGAGAAGGTGAATGCACCAACCTTCCCGCAAAGTTAGTAAAACAGAAGAAAGAAAATAAATTGCTTGGTATTTTTGAAACTTTGCGGAAAGTAGAAATAAACATTCCTTTATTAGATACAATTCAAGAAATACCTGCTTATGCTAAATTTTTGAAAGATTGTGCATTCATAAGAGGAAGTTTCAGGAACATGAGACAATAGCTTTAACTGAAAAGGTAAGTGCGGTATTGTTAAGAAAGCTACCACCAAAGCTAAAAGATCCAGGTAGTTTTATTATTCCCTGCAGGATAGGTGGTCAGCTATTTAAGTGAACATTACTGGATTTAGGAGTGGGTGTCAATTTGTTGCCATACACAGTATTTGAAACACTAGGTTTGGGAGAGCTTCAACTGACTTCCATCGCTTTCAATTAGCAGACATAAGCATCAAATGACCTAGAAGTATTCTTGAGGATGTCGTAGTAAAAGTAGGTGGGTTTATTTTACCTGCTGATTTTATTATGTTAGATATGGAAGAATGCCCTATGCCATTACCTCTGCCCATCATCTTGGGAAGACTTTTCATGAGAACTGCTGATACAAAGATTTGTGTGAAAAAGGGTATAGTAAGTATGAAGGTAAACGGTGAGAAAATAGAGTTCAAAATATTTGATGTATTAAAACTACCTCAAGATGATATGGAATGCTTTCATGTATGTATGATGCAAAGTTTTGTTGAACAAGCTTTTCGGGTCCATCACATTGATCCATTAGAGACAACCGTTGCCCATGGTTTCACAAAACTGGATATTGAGCAAGAACCTGAAGAAGTTACTGATGACATCATTAAAGTTGTGCACCTCCTTGAGGCCTCTCCAAAACATCCAAGTGAATATGCCCCTCCATTTGAATCTCTTGTACCTACTAATACTACTCTTCTCCCTTTTATTATCCAGGCACCAAACTTGGAATTAAAACAGCTGCCAGAGCATTTAGCTTATGCCTATTTGGGAGAGAATAGGACCTTACCTGTGATTGTTGCTACCAATTTAAGTGTTGGGGAAGAAGAGAAACTTTTGAGAGTTCTTAGGGAGCATAGATCTGCTATTGGATGGACCATTGCTGACATCAAAGGAATACGTTCAGCCAAGTGCATGCATCATATCTACCTTGAGAATGAAGTAAAACCCACTTGAGATGCTCAAAGAAGACTTAACTCACACATGAAAGAGGTAGTAAAGACAGAGGTATTAAAACTATTGGACGTTGGCATTATCTACCCCATCTCAGACAGTAAATGGGTAAGTCCGGTCCAAGTTATTCTGAAAAAAAGTGGGATCATAGTGGTGAAGAATGAAGATGAGAAGCTCATAGCTACAAGAATAACAACTAGTTGGAGGTTATGTATTGATTACAGAAGATTAAACAAGGTGACAAGAAAATATCACTTCCCTTTGCCCTTCATTGATCAAATGTTAGAGAGATTAACTGGCCATAGCTACTATTGTTTCTTGGATGGGTGTAGTGGTTACAACCAGATTACTATAGCACCTAAGGATCAAGAAAAGACTACCTTCACATGTCCTTTCGGTACATTTGCTTACAGAAGGATGCCATTCGGTCTATGCAATGCACCAGCCACCTTTCAAAGATGTATGATGAGCATTTTTTCCAACATGGTGGAGAAATTCATTGAGGTATTTATGGATGATTTTAGTGTTTGTGGGCCTAATTTTGATGAATGCCTAAATCATCTAGAGAGTGTCCAAAAGAGATGTGAAAAAAGTAACTTAGTGCTAAAATGAGAAAAATGTCACTTTATGGTTCAATAAAGCATTGCGTTGGATCATTCCATCTCCAACAAAAGTATTGATATAGACAAGGCTAAAATTGACATCATTTCAAAGTTGCCTCCTCCTCTAATAGTCAAGAAAGTCAAAAGTTTCCTTGGACATGCTGGATTCTACAGACGATTCATCAAGGATTTCTCCAAAATCTCTAGGCCTCTTTGTGCATTGTTAGCTAAAGATACCAAGTTTGAATGGACTGATGACTTTATAAAAGCTTTCAACACATTGAAGAACATGCTCACCTCTGCACCAACAATGATGGCACCTGATTGGAGTCTTCCATTCGAGCTGATATGTGATGCCAGTGACTTCGCCTTGGGAGTTGTCTTAGGCCAAAGAGTCAATAAGGTACCTCATGCTATTTACTATGCTTCTAGAACTTTAATTGATGCTCAACTAAACTATTCTACTATTGAAAAGGAATTGTTAGCTGTTATTTTTGCTTTAGAGAAGTTTAGATCATACTTGATTGGCTCTAAGGTTATTGTATTTACTGATCATGTTGCTTTGAGATATTTGTTTTCTAAGAAAGATGCAAAGCCTAGGTTAATCAGATGGGTACTCCTATTGCAAGAGTTTGATTTGGAGATCAAAGACAAGAAGGCCAGTGACAATGTGGTTGCATATCACTTATCAAGGCTACCTTATGAGGACGACAAAAATGAGCTACCTTTGAATGAGAACTTCCTCGATGAACAATTGTTCGCAGTAGAGGTAACACTTCCATGGTATGCTGATATTGTCAGTTATATAACTGCTAAGGTTTTTCCTCCAGGTATGACCAGTCAAGAAAAGAAGCAGTTGATATCTATGTCTAGACACTACCATTGGGATGACCCCTACCTATTCAAATTCTGTCCCAATCAAATCATCAAAAGGTGTGTCTCAAAAGGGGAGCATTTAAGCTTATTACAACATTGCCATTAGTTTGCTTGTGTAGGACATTTTGGGGCCAAGAGAATAGCTCTTAAGGTATTATAATCCGGTTTTTATTGGCCTAATTTGTTTAAAGATGCCTTCTCATTTTGTAACTCATGTGATAGATGCCAGATGACAGGTAACATCTCATCCTGAAATTAGATGCCCTTACAAAATATTCATATAGTATAACTTTTTGATATATGGGGCATTGATTTCATGGGTCCATTTCCTAACTCCTATGGTTATTTATATATTCTTGTGGGTTTGGATTATGTGTCCAAATGGATCGAGGTTGTCCCCTCAAAAACTAGTGATCACAAAGTGGTTGTGAAGTTTCTACAGGATAATATCTTTCCCCGGTTTGGGACTCTAAAAGCAATCATCAGTGATGGCGACAGCCACTTTCATCATCACTCCTTTGCCGCAGTCATCAGAAAATATGGGATCACCTATAAAGTTGACACTCCATATCATCCTCAAACCAGTGGCCAAGTGGAGATAAGTAACTGAGAGGTCAAAGGCATCTTGGAGAGGACTATGAATCCTAGTAGGAAGAGTTGGTCTTTGCGTCTAAATGATGCTCTATAGGCATATAAGACAGCTTACAAGACACCAATTGGCATGTCTCCATACCGCTTAGTGTTTGGGAAAGTATGCCATCTGCCGGTGGAGTTAGAGCATCGAGCATATTGGGCCATAAAGCAGTTCAATTTTGACATGAAGCAAGCGGAAGAGAAGAGGAAGTTGCACTTAAATGAGCTGGAAGAATTAAGGTATGATGCATATAAGAACGCCAAACTCTACAAAGAAGGGACAAAAGTCTATCATGATAAACAACTGGTTAGGAAATAATTTCATGTTGGACAAAAGGTGTTGCTCTACAACTCAAGATTAAGACTCTTCCCAGGTAAACTCAAGTCCCGATGGTCTGGTCCTTATATGGTCACCAAGGTCTTTCCTCATGGTGCTTTGGTGATCAATAGTTCCAACGACAATCAAACATTCACGGTGAATGGACACGAATCAATCCATACCTTGAAATCAACTTACCACAAAGAGATGAAGATTTGGTACTTCAAATTGTCCTATATGTAGCAGAACCGAGAGCACTTGAGTCACATGAGGTGGACTTTAAGTGCCCCCTTTCAAGAGAGTAGCACTGAAGCTACTATAGAGAGTGCTTGAGCAGTTTAGACTATGATAAACGGGTAGCTCAAGCACCTCTATTGAGGTCAGTGGTACTGAGGCCACTGAATACGGCACAGTTTTATTTTTGCTAATTGTTTTCACTTTTTTTAAATTTTTTTAGTCCTTTTTATAGTTTATTTAGTTGTCAGCACTTTCTGCCCTTAGGATCAAGTGCACTACACAGTGTGCTCGAGTGCACTCTCGCCTTGCGCTCCATGGCACGCGAGCGCACCACACCAACGCACACACTTGCGCACAAGTGTGATCGAGCACACTCGGGGTAGAAACTCACATGCATATTTTAAGTTAGATTATCTCTCCCTCACATCCACTCTCACTCACATACACACTCTCTCTCTCTCGCACTCTCACTCGCCCATAGCACTCGCCCACAACACTCTCACTCTCGCACGACACTCTAACCCTCACCACCCAATCTCTCACGGCCACATCACCTCCACACCACCGACCAGACCCCCCATACACCACTGCACACCAGGTATTCACTCATGCCCATTTTACCCTTAATTTCTCATATCCCCCATTTTCGGATATTCTTTGATTTACTTATTGTTTTTAACAAATTAAATTCATATATATCTTCTCTCTTATGCTCTTGGGTTGTATCTAGTCCTTCTGCAAGGGCTTGAGCAATTTTTGCAGTGAAGAAGCCCTAACTTGGTCTACACCAGCACACAACCTATTCTATCAAAGTCCTCAGTCACACTTCAGTTAGCGCGATCGAGCGCAGGGAAGACTATGATCAAGTGTATAGGCCAAGTGCGATCAAGCACAGAAGAGTGTGATCGAGCACAATTTCTACAGAAACTTGACCAAGATGCTAAAACAAGTTGCCTCCACCTCTCGTGCCTTGAGCTCTCGTGCCCAGTCATCCCGACCTAGTTTCGAACAACGAGAGATATTGTTCGAAACAACATTCAACATTAACAATGACTTCAAGAACTTGGAAGCCACTCAATGGGTGGTCCAAGAATTCAAGCACTGGGTATTGAAGAGGTTGTTCAAGCCTATTTGTTCTACTGCATACACCCGGTTTGTGGTTCAGTTCTACGAGAACCTATCATTTGACTACAACAAGCCGGGGGTCTTGTCTTCATCGGTCTAGGGCAAGTATATAGATATGACCTCTGCTGATATAGCTATTGCTCCTCATTGCTATGATAAGTCTCCTCCACAAGAGCAGCCAGAGTCCTTCCTCTTGTCCTCTTTCATTGAGGACATGTGTGCTGGGTAGTATGCCGATCGGCATAACAATGTTGGGAGTCGTTCTAAGCTGCCTCCATGACTCTGGCACGTTGATTCAATTCTCCAGTGAAATGTGTGCCCATTGGGGCACAAGACCCTGAGGAGGGACCAGTTCTTACAAACATTATATGCATTCCACCGAGGCCACTGGTACTCCATCCCGGTTGTCATCTGGAGCCAGTTACATAAGTTCTAGGACTATGTCCATGCATGCCAGGTCACCAGGGCGAATGCATGGGAGCTCCCATTCCTGTTCTTTTTTAGCTACATATTCAAGAAGAAGGGGATTAAGGGCTCCTACATTGATGGACCGGTGAGTGACCACCCATTCTTTGGGAAGAGCTAGTGGACCCTGAGCTAATTGCACATGCCTAGAGGACCCCAAGGGTATGCCCCTACTACTGAAAGGGTAGAGGATTATCCCATGGAGACCGAAGACCCCATAGCGAGCCATACTTGGGAGAATGACCATCTAGACATGGGACCCACTAAGTACCAACACATTCTTGATGAGATGTCCTCTTTCCAGTGTGAGCTCTCTGACATTCGGTGGGAGGATAGGGAGGCTATATTGCTCATGCATCAGCACATTGATGTTTGGAGGCATGTTTTATGAGGTAGGAGGCGATACTCCAGGCCATTCTTGATCGACTACCTCCCACTCCTGGTACCTCATCGACTGCACCACCTGGAGACCAGCAGTGAGAGAGGTGCGTTGTCTGGCTGAAGACGTAAAACTTAGCACTCATGGGAGGCATTCCATAGCATATCCTTTTATTTTTAGTATTTTTCACATCTATTGTTAGTATTTATTTTTATAACTGTTTATTATTAATGTCTCTTGTTTTTCGGTATTACATTTGTTTTTCTTTTCAGGGACAATGTGTGTGCATCAGTTCAAGTTTGGGGGTGTGCTACGAGCCATGCCAGCCATTTAGTTCCCCATCTCCCAGGTCAGATCTTTACATATCACTCACACATTGGGGACAATGTGTAAATTAATTTTGGGGGTATAGGGGACACATTCGCACACTCTGTCCCAGTTTTTTTTAGTATTATTGAAAAGATAAATGCATGTTCATATTGTTTTAAAAATTTTGGTTGATTTAAACAAATATTATGATAAAAGTTTATTAGTATGCTTAAACTGTAGAACACATGGTCTAATAATAAAGTTTTAAAAGTTTAATTACTTACTTTAAGGCATTTAAGAATTCACAAGTTTGATCTAAATCTGACACAAGCACATTAGCACATAATTGTGTGGGATATGACATAATTTTTATATGTATGTTTCCATGGGCTAACTGTAACTAGATAACTTGTTAGAAGAACACTTTGGCATAGAAAAAAAAATTATTGCACAAAAAGAGAAAATAAAATGTTCTTAATGATCATTAAATAAAATTTCTGCTAAGTAATTGGACCTCTTGCCTCAATAAGCAGTGAGTGTTCACGTCAAAAGGTGGGAATTATGCATATAATGATCATTAAATAAAGTTTCCACTGAGTAACTGGACCTCTTGCCTCAGTAAGCAATGAGTGTTCACATCAAAAGGTAGGAATTTTGCTTGGCAGCATTAAGACCAGTTAGTTTCGTAGCCTTTTTGACTCAAGTTAGTAAGTCCTTAGAGGTGTATTTACACCTAATGCTCTAAAACCATCTAGTTTGGGAGTCATTGACTAAACACTTGCCACATGGGTTAATTAGAAAGCTTAAGGGAACTCAATGTGGCAAAAATCTCATAATAAAAGAAAAAGAAAGAAATTAAAACTTATACCATTATTGTTCATTCTGATAGGAAATTCAATGAATTTTGAGACACTGAAACACTATACGTTGGAGTTATTTAGAAGCTTCATCTTTTATATGCTAATTCACTACACACTAAGTCAGACTTGTGATGCTTTAACTAGCTTCGAATAAGTGATTAGATTTTAAAACTCTTATTCATTGTGAAGATGTGTTTATATTTTAAGTCTGCTCACGAATAAATATCATAGTTTTGTGTGAAACACAAATTTTTAGATATCATAAATGATGAATTTATCTTTGTTATTGTTTTTCAGTTAATTTTTCATTTTGTATTGCTAAGGGACTAGCAATATGTAAGTTTGGGGGTGTGATAAGTGTTTAACTAGTCATAACTAAGCCCCTTAATTTACATTTGTTAAGCTCTTTGTTTTTGTATTTTATTATATTTTACTTCATTTTTCTGTTTTCTGTGTTTTTATAGGTTCTTGGAGAAAAGGTAGTTTTTTGGAACTCAAAGGAAGAAATCTAGTAGACCTGAAAGCAGCCAAGTGCGATCGAGCACAGAAGAGTGTGATCGAGCACACAAGCACTCATGCGCACACATAGAAGGCTCGAGCGCAACCATTTGCTCGAACGCAACCATGCGCTCGAGCGCAAAAGCATGGGATCGAGCGTACACGTGCAGTAAAACGACAGAGCTAGTTTTGGAAAGAATAGTTCATGTCTTGTTTTGGAAATTAGAGTTTCGGGGTGTCCTTAGAACCTTATAAATAGGCCTATAAAACACAGAAACTTAACTTTTAATCTTCTTTTCAGTTGTAAGCTTTGGGAGATGAATTGACGACTCTTCTCTATAGTATTTTTTGGGTTTATTTTTTTCTACTTATTTTATGTTATGATGATGTTTAGCATAAGAACTATGTGTAACTAACTTCTCAGTAAGGGCTTGATTAAAGCCCTAATTATGTTTACTCAATAATTTAGTATTGGCACCTTTGCGATATTTATGTTGTGATGCTTAACTTGATTAACACCTATTTTTATTTAAATCCCTCATATATGTTTGCCTGATCAACTTATGCTTGTGGTATGTATTAGTTAGTTAAATCAATTTGGATGACTGAGTCCTGGGTTTAACAATAGGAACAAAAGAAATCCACGCTGGATTCTTGGGTTAATCAACATGGGAAACCAGGAGTATACACCATGCCCTAGGTCTCATGTGGTTATCGATTTCCACAAATCTTATGCTCTCTTAAGGAACAACTCAGTATACACCATGCTAAATCCCTTAAGAGAGAAAAGAGTTAGAGTATATACCATGCCTAACTCGATACTTATGGAAATCAATAGCTTAAGGAGCGGACCATGCCTTTAGGTTGACAAACATTAGGTATTCATAGTGTGAGTAAAGCATTGGCATATTGTTTTGTTGTGGTAGCATGATTAGTGGTGGATATCAAGTCCCTACGCCTTTATCATTATCGATCCAAACTCAATATTTATTTCTATCATTTCACATTGTGAAACTGATTCTAAAGAGAAATTCACGAATCCCTGTGGAGATGATCTCGCATTTGCACACTATACTACTGTTGACCTTGTGCACTTGCAAGTAAAACTGTTCAAATATTTGCTTATTAATTTAGGTAGATTTTTGCACAACAGACCATTCCCTCATTTTTTGGATATCAATATATTATTGTGGCAATAGATTATGTGTCAAAATGGGTAGAGGCAGCAGCTTGCCGGAGCAATGATAATAGGACGGTAATTAAATTTCTCAAAGAAAATGTGTTATCTCGATTTGGTACACCACGTGCTATCATTAGTGACCGGGGTACCCATTTTTGTAAGCGTGCTTTTGAAGCTTTGATGAAAAAATTATGGGGTGGTGCATAAGATCTCTACTGCCTACCACCCCCAGACAAGTGGACAGGTAGAACTTGCAAACAGGGAAATTAAGCAAATTTTAGAAAAAAAAAGTCAACCCGGATCGGAAAGATTGGTCTTTGAGACTAGTTAATGCGCTTTAGGCCTACCGTACAGCTTTCAAAACTCCCTTAAGTATGTCATCTTATAGGCTTGATTTTGGAAATCCTTGCCACTTACTTGTGGAGCTTGAGCATCGAGCTTATTGGGCCATCAAGTATTTCAATTTTGACATGGGAAAAACAGGTAAGCTTAGAAAATTTCAGTTGACTGAGTTAGAGGAGTTGAGAAATGATGCTTATGAGAACTCTAGAATCTATAAAGCTAAAATGAAAGCGTTTCATGATAAAAATATTTTGAGAAAAACGTTTAAGCCTAATGATCTAGTGTTCTTTTATGATTCTAGACTCCATAAGCACCCAGGAAAACTTCAGTCTAGGTGGATCGGCCCTTTTGTAGTGAAGAATGTTTTTGTAAATGGGGTGGTAGAAATAGAGGACCCTAAGGATGGTAAGATCTTCAAAGTAAATGGTCAACACCTTAACGTATTAATTGATAGGCAAGGTTCAGAAGTAGAAGACATTCCACTTATGGATCCGGTCTATCAACCTTGACCACACCATGCAGGTATGTTTTTTTTCCTTTCTTTATTTGTTTTGTTTTTATTGTTTTTTCATATTTATTATTACTATTTTTTTTTAATATTTTTTTTTCCAGTATTACTTTGGTATTTCTTTTTCAAGGACAATGTATGCATCAGTTCAAGTTTGGGGATGTGCTATAAGCCATACCAGTCCAGCTAGTTCTCTATCTCCCAGGTCAGCTCTTTTCATGTTATTCACACATTGAGGACATTGTGTACTTTAAGTTTGGGGGTATGGGAGACACATTCACACACACTTTGTTTCAGTTTTTTTATATATATTATTGAAAAGATAAATGCATATTCATGATTGTTTTGAAATTTTGGTTGATCTAAACAAAATTGTGATGTGATTTCATTGGAAAGCTTAAAATCGTGAACACATGATCTGATGATAGAATTTTAAAGTTTAGTTACTTACTTTAGGCATTTGAGAATTCACATGTTTGATCTAATCTGACACGAGCACATTAGCACATAATCGTGTGAGGTATGACATGTGATTTTAATGTGTATGTTCCATGGTTTAGCTGATTCTGGATGACTTATGGGATGGACACTTTGTTTTAAAAAAAAAATCTCATAATGATCATTGACGAACTTTTCATTGAGTAATTGGACCTCTTGCCTCAGTAAGCATTGAGTGTTCACGTCAAAAGGTAGGAATTTTGCTTAGTTTTGTAGCTTTTTTTACTCGAGTTAGTAAGTCTTTAGGGGTGTCTTTACACCTATTACCTTAAAACCATTTGGTTTGGGAGTCATTGACTCAACACTTGCTACATGGGTTAATTAGAAAGTTTAAGGTAACTAAGTATAGTGAGCCTCATAATAAAAGAAAGAAGGAAATAAAATGATGCCATTGTTGTTCATTCTGATGGGAAATTCGGTGAATCTTGAGACATGAAGACATTACACATTGGAGTTATTCGAAACCTTCATTTTTATGTGCTAGTTCACTTTACATGGATTCGAACTTATGATGCCTTAGCCGACCTCTTGTAAGTAATTAGATTTTTAAATTCCTATTCATTGCGAAGATGGGTTTATATTTTAAGCTTGCTCATGAATGAATATCATGGTTTTGTGTGGTTCTTACAGCTGGGGTTAGGGGAAATCAAACCAACCACCGTGGTACTACAATTGGCCGACCATTCAGTCAAAGTACTCCGGGGTGTGGTAGAGGATATTTTGATTCAAATTGATAAATTTTACTATCCTGTTGATTTCTTAATTCTTGATACCACTTCTGCCGTTGACACTAACTCTAAAATCTCTTTGATTTTGGGTAGACATTTTCTTGCTACTGCGAATGCTCTAATAAATTGTAGGAATGGACTCATGAAGTTGTCCTTTGGCAACATGACCCTTGAAGTAAATATTTTCAATGTTGCAAAACAGACCGAAGATGAGGACGGAAACCACCAGCTTTACATGATCGAGTCACTCATCAATGAGGGAGTTTCCTTAACTCATGATTATGATCCTCTTGAAATTTTTTTTGTTAATTCTGAGATAGATTTATTTGATGATGAAATTGATATAATTGATATCTGTGCTATTTTTGACAAATCTCAGGATTATGGCACTCGGGCATGACAACCAAGGTTTGAGGAGCTGCCCGAAAGAAGCAAGACACAAGTCCCCTCAAGTGTGGAAGCACTTAAAGTCGAATTGAAGCCACTACCTAAGGGTCTAAAACATGCCTTTCTTGGTCCAGGTGGTACCTTTCCTGTTATTATTTCTTCTGAATTATCTGAAACCCAAGGTAAGAGATTAATTCAAACTTTAAATGCACACAAATCAGCCTTAGGATGGAGCATGGCTGATTTAAAGGGAATTAGTCCCCTGATCTGCTCCCATAAAATAAATTTAGATGAAGGAACTAGTCCTCGTAGAGACCCTCAATGTAGACTTAACCCCACTATCAAAGAAGTAGTGAAAAATGAAGTGCTGAAACTGTTAGATGCGGGTATTATATATCCCATAGCTGATAGTAAATGGGTAAGCCCTACGCAAGTCGTTCCTAAAAAGTCCGAAGTCACAGTGGTAAAGAATGACCTAGGAGAGTTAGTCCCTACCAAAATTGTGATCGAGTGGCGTATGTGCATTGATTACAGAAAATTAAATGCTGCCACCTAAAAAGACCACTTCCTACTCCCTTTTATTGATCAAATTCTTGAGTGTGTAGCTGGTCATCCCTTTTACTGTTTTCTAGATGGTCTTTCTGGTTATTATCAAATAGAAATTGCATTAGAAGACCAAGAAAAGACCACCTTTACTTGTCCCTTTGGAACTTATGCTTTTCGTAGAATGCCATTTGGATTATTTAATGCCCCTGCTACTTTTCAACGCTGCATGATGAGTATTTTTAGTGAGATGGTTGAAAATTGCATGGAGGTTTTTATGGATGACCTAACTGTTTTTTGTTCTTCATTTGAAGCATGCTTAATGAATTTAGAAAGAGTATTAATTCACTGTGAGGAAAAAAAATTGGTCCTAAATTAGGAAAAATGCTATTTCATGGTACCATCCGGTATTATCTTAAGGCATATTGTCTCTTCTAAAGGGATAAAGGTTGATCAATCTAAGATTGAATTAATCTTTAAACTACCTACCCCTAAGACAATAAAGGATGTGAGATCTTTCCTTGGTCATGTTGGTTTTTATAGGAGGTTCATATAAAAAATTTTGAACATATCTAGGCCATTATGTGCCCTCCTAGTTAAAGACACCCCTTTTGAGTGGACAGAAGCTTGTCAAGAAGCATTCCAAATACTGATCGGCAAGCTTACTTCCGCACCTATAATGCAGTCACCATATTGGACTTTGCCTTTTGAAATCATGTGTGATGCTAGTGACTACGCTGTCGGTACTGTTCTTGGACAGAGAAGGGAAGGTAAACCTTTTGTCATTTACTATGCTAGTAAGACTTTAAATAGTGCTCAAATGAATTACTCTACAACTGAAAAAGAATTACTAGCTGTAGTATTTGTTTTAGATAAATTTCGTGCTTATTTGATTGGTTCTTCTATCCTTATTTTTACAGATCATGCAACCCTCAAGTATCTTCTTACAAAGAAGGATGCTATGGCACGACTAATCCGATGGATCCTCGTCTTGCAAGAATTTGATATCACCATCAAAGATAAGAAATGAGTGGAGAACATAGTAGCTGACCATATATCGAGGCTCACTTTTGAGGACACTTGTGATGACATGCCAATCAAAGATGACTTTCCCAATGAGCATTTACTCTCCGTTACTTCTTTACCATGGTTTGCTCACATCGTGAATTATTTGGCTACAGGTGAGATACCAATGGAATGGAGCGCTCAAGACAAAAAGAAATTCTTATATGAAGTATGTAATTTCTATTGGGGTGACCCCTATCTTTTTAAGTACTGCCCTGACCAAATTCTAAGGCGTTGCATCCCTAATGAAGAGATTGCAAGTGTCTTAGAATTTTGTCACTCCCAAGCTTGTGGGGGTCACTTTTCGATGAAAAAAAACCACTGCAAAAATTTTGCAGTGTGGATTTTATTGGCCTACCTTGTTTAAAGATGCAAACACCTATTGTCGCTCATATGAAAGGTGTCAAAAGTTAGGAGTTATATCTCCCCGAAATATGATGCTCCTAAACCCTATTTTAGTAATTGAAATCTTTGTTTGTTGGGGCATCGATTTCATGGGACCCTTTCCTCCTTCTTTCGGATACCAATATATAATTGTGGTAATAGACTATGTATCTAAGTGGGTAGAGGCAGCAGCCTGCCGAAGCAACGATAATAGAACGGTGATTAAATTCCTTAAAGAAAATGTGTTATCTCAATTTGGTACACCACGTGCTATAATTAGTGATCGAGGTACACATTTTTGCAACCGTTCTTTTGAAGCATTAATGAAAAAATATGGGGTATTACATAAAATCTCTACTGCCTATCATCCTCAGACTAGTTGAAAAGTAGAGCTTGCTAATAGGGAAATTAAACAAATTTTAGAAAAAACAGTTAACCCGGATCGCAAGGATTGGTCTTTGAGACTAGTTTATGTGCTTTGGGCTTACTATATAGCTTTTAAAACTCCCTTAGGTATGTCACCTTATCGGCTTATTTTTGGAAAGACTTACCACTTACCCGTGGAGCTCGAGCATAGAGCTTGTTGGACCATCAAGTCTTTTAATTTTGATATAGGAGAGGCGGGTAAGCTTAGAAAGTATCAACTAACCGAGTTAGAAGAATTAAGAAACGATGCTTATGAGAACTCTAGAATCTATAAGACCAAGATGAAATCATTCCATGATAAAAACATTTTGAGGAAAACATTTAGACCAAATGATCGAGTGTTCTTATACGACTCTAGACTTCATAAGCATCCTGGAAAACTTTGGTCAAGATGGACCGGCCCTTTTATAGTAAAAAATGTTTTTGAAAATGGGGCAGTGGAAATTGAGGACACTAAGAACGGTCGAATTTTTAAAGTGAATTGTCAACAACTTAAGATCTTAATCGATAGACAAGATCCAGAAGTAGAAGATATTCCCCTTATGGATCCGGTCTATTCACCTTGACCACACAACAAAGGTACGTTTTTTTATTTTACTTTTATTTTGTTTTGTGAGTTTATTTTTAATTTTTAGTTTAATTTAATCTGATTTTTTTATATATATTATTTTTATTATTATTTTGGCTGATTTTATTTTTCTCTTTCTTTTTGGTAAATAAACAACTTTTTTTGAATCAGGTCGCACTGCGACCCACCAGAACCCGTGCCGCACCCCATTGAACGCCTCCCACACTCCCACAGCCCAAGCCACGGGGCACCCTGAGCCAAGCCGTGGCGCACCCTAATTTGCCACCTGCACACACACTTAAAACCCTTTTTCATTCTCTCTTCTTCATATCATCACACGAACCCAGCAGCCTTTTTCCCCCTTTTCTCTTCCTCTCTCCAAACCCGAACCTCCTTCATCATTTTTTCTCAAAATTTCTTTATTCTACCTCCATGTCTTGTAGGATTTTGCACTAATCTTGCAACTTTTGTTGAAAATTTCTCCAACCCACTTGGTTTAAAGAAGCTTTTGGTGTTCATCAAGCAAACTTCAAGTTGGTGGTTAGTTTTCTTCTCTCCAATTTTGAGTATCAAGTAAGCATAAATTCTTCCCTTCTTATTCAATTGTACTATTTGGGTGGTTGATTTTACCTTTATATTATTATTCGATACATTTGATTCACATGGCACCCAAATCCAAGAGACCAAGAGGGAAACAACCTCAAGAATATGATGAGAACAAGTTTGTTAGTTTTGAGGCTAGTGAGAGATATAATAGCTTATTAAATACTAGGAAAATCATTCCTGAGAGAGGATTCAATATCACTGAGAGGGGAAGCCCATTCTTATTTCAAATGATTATTGATAGAAATTGGGGTACCTTTTCAAGACAACCATCTAATTCTCTCCCAAATATAGTTCGCGAATTCCATGCCAACGCCGACGACCATAGGAATGGTAAGGTCTTGGTGAGAGGAAAAACAGTCTCTTTCAGTCGCTCATCCATTAATAGGTTCTATGGGTTACCCGACATAGAACACAGTGAGTATCTTGTATATGTATCTAATATTGATTATGATGAGATTTTCCATACTCTCTGTATTCCGGGCACAACTTGGAAAATGACGGGTAATACACATAAAACCTTGCTCGGTGCATCTTTAAATGTCGATGCTCGGGCTTGGCAATATTTTGTATGTCACAAATTAATGCCTGCTTTAAATTAGAGTGACCTGACTGTTGAGAGAGTTGTTTTGATATATGCCATTTTGATGGGTATGACCATAGATGTGGGACCAGTAATATCCAATTCTATCTTACACATTGTGCGACATAAGCTTGGATTATACTTTCCTTCTTTGATCAGCCAACTATGCATCCAAGCTAATGTCCCTTACAGTAGTATTGAGGAACACCACCCACCCAAAGAAACCCATCGATGATGGCCTACTCACTCTAATTAGAACCTCAAGGCCACTAATCCCGGGAGAGTAGGCAATGATTACTACCCCTCCTCCTCCCTCTAGAAATTTCACTGTTGTAGAGCACCTTGAGCACTTAAAGAGTCATTTTGACGAGCACCAAAAACTATTATTTGATAGGTTAGATCGTCAAGACCGATTCTTGGCTCGGCAAACCGATTATCAAGCGGAGATCAACTCCTCCTTTGGTCAGATGTACCAACACCTTGCCTCCACTACTGGTTATAATATGGGTCATTTTCCTACCTTGCCAACCTATCCGGGTTCATCTTTTGATCCACCTCCCGAGGAAGGTGAAGAGAATGAAGGGAATGCAGATGATGATGAGAATTTAGAGGAATAATTTTGGGTTCTATCTCTTATTTTCCCTTTTCCTCAGATTATTTTTTGTTATTTTCTTTTTATCATTTTATTGATTTTCTACATTTCGTGTGCTAACCTAACATATGGTGGGAATCTTAAGGGTACACCACAGTTGTTTTCTTTTTGTTGTCTTGTTCTATGTTGTAGATTGGAATTTCAGCAAGAAGAATGGCATGTAATTCCCTTGTGGTACACATTTTTCAGTACCTGTGCACTCGTGCTTACAAAAGGAGTTTTTCTTTACTCTCTCTTTAACCTATTTGAGCCCTATTTGAGCCCTTTTTCTTGAAAAAGAATTTGAGCCTTGTTTCTTTCAATAGCCCATTTACTCACCTTTATGAGCCTAAGAAAACATTTTATCCTTACCTTCCTCTTAAAAGAACTTAGCTATACACATTTGTTGAGAAGCACTTAAAAGGAGTAAGGATGAAAATATGATAAAATATCACTACCATAACCCAAGTACATTAAAGGAGATAAGTTGGGGGTTATGGAAAAGAAAAGAAAAACGAAAAAGGAGGTGAATGGTCTTATGCCAAAATACAAAAGAAAAGAAAAAAGAAGTGAATTATGGCAAAGAAAGAAGAAAAGAAAAGAAAAGTGGTGATTTGAGAAAAATACTCGAAAAATAGTTGAAAAAGTTGGGTGTTGAAGTAAGGTTATCTAGTGCTTAAAAGTGGTTATGTTTAAAGCTAAGAGATTGAGTTTTTTTACTTATGAATCCTTCCTGTTCTTTCTTAACCTTTACCTTAGCTTAACGTTACAAGCTTATTAAAGACCTATTGATCCAATGTAATGTGATTTTTCTACAATAGTGCAGAGTGGTTTGAAATGTAAGCCTATGGAGCTTGTTTTTGTGATTGATGTCACGCAATTTATCATGTTTTAGAGACCAAGACTTGTATTCACGAATGTTATGCATAAAATCATCCAGATGTTCGGATTAATGGATTGTGGTAAGATGGATATAAAGAGTCAATAACGATCTTAAGATTGATGTTTGGATTACTTTTGAACTTGGGTGAAATTTAATGATTCTATGTGCTGTGTGCTATGTGAAATTTTTGAGACAAAATGTGAATTACTCTTGGTTAACACTAATATTGTTTTACTTTGTTGTGATCCCCACCGAATAATTCATCTCTTGTTTTCGCTTGAATTGCTAGGGACTAGCAATAAGCTAGTTGGGGGTTGTGATGAGAGCTATAAAATACATCTTAATAGTACTTAATTGTTAGCATTTTAGAGTTAGTCTAGGTTTTAATTGCAATTTTATATGTTAACAACTATAAAGTGTCATATTTGGATCACTAATTTGTTTTGATGTATTTTCAGGTATTTTGAGTCTTAAAGAGATGGAAAAGCTATTGTTAAATGAAGCAAAAGATTCCATGTATACTGGAGCAAAGGAGTGCTTTCAGAAAGGCTAAACAAAGAGATACAAGCATGTGTGACGTGCCCAGGAATCAGCTGGGCCGCACCCTCCAGAATAGAGGCCAAAGCAAGCAAAGAAGGCCATCAGGTCAGGGTGCACCTTGGACTAAGGGTCTCCGTGCCCTGAGGTGTTAGGTGCGCCCTGGATTAATCTAGGGTGTACCCTAAAGGGCTGAGGTGCACCCTGGATGGAGCTGCGCCGCACCTTCCAGCAAGTTCACAAAGCTGGCCTAAATCCAAGCCTAGGCGCGAACACGAACTTTGTTCTCCGAGTTATGATGTAATTAGGTCTTTAATGATTGTTTAAAACCCTTAAACACCCTTGGACCCTTGTATTATAAATAGATCACTTAGGGTTTGACATTAGACATTCATTAAGCTGGACGACTCAAGGAAGCAGCAACTTCTCCTCCATCAAAGTGTTCAACCATGAGCCCCATGGCTAACTAATCTCCAAGTAAGGCAAAGGGATGAATCCCTATGTGTAGTTGTTCCTATTTTCCTTTATTTGATTCAGTTGTAATAGAGCTTTATCGTTAAGATATTGTTATGATTTACTTTTTAATCTAATTATAAGATTTCATCTAATCTGGTGATTGTATCTTTCTCCTTGATATAAATTTAGTCATGCTTTCCTTATGTCAAGATTGTTTGGGTATGATTGAGTCCGGTAGGTTTATCCTTTAGGCTTGTCCATTACTGCAATATGGTCATAAAAGATATATTGTTGTTTCTTGATAAACCTATAGGATAGATCATGTGTACATGAATCGAAAATAAAAAGTATTTCATAACAATCAAATTAGGGTTTATATATGTTCTCATTGAATATTTGCCAATTGCATGTTTGGGATGTGAAACGTGCAATTGAGATAAAAACAACTTAATCAAGTTAGGATTAGGGCAACGAACCTAGGGAGGATTCCCAGGTCCTTGTTGTCCCTCTATTATATTTTACAAACTGCACGATTACTTCATCATCAATTTCAGATTCTCTACTTACTCTTATTATATCGTCTCATATTAAAGTTTACATCTTTCTTTATAGTTAACTTGTCTCCTTGTGGAATCGACACCCCAAAGCCATGCTACAACTACCACATTACTGTTTTGGGCATAATCAGTGCTACTTTGTTCTTCTTTGCACCCCTCCCTCCAGAACCTCTCTTTCTATCACCACTTGCAGCTTGAGAATTTTCTATAATAAGTCCAGTCATTACTTTAGACCTGTCTGGATTATGTTCAGTTGCAAGTTGAGAACTGCCTGGGTCCACTCTAATTGTAGGTGGGGAATTGCCTCGGACCACTCCTCCATTTAAAATAGTAACATGAGTACTCTTCAACCAACCAAAAAACGCAAAAATAATTTGTTTAATAGCAAATACCAAAAAATAATTTATGCAGTGAGCTAATGAAGAATAAAACATAAATTATTTTTTTTCAATTACCTTAGCTTTCTTTGATCTCTTCTTTCTATTAGGGTTCTCAGGATTTTTATATGTCCTAAATTTTTTTCCAAGCTTCAAATAGTTTGAACATTGTATAGTTTGAATCCTTAACTTAGACCTAGTGTTCTGCCTTGGCTCATCAAGACCTCTTCTTCTGTTTTTTTGTCTCCCTAATTAGTTGATAGGGTGAGGAGGAGCTATCTCATCACAAGCAGACTGAATCCATTGTTTCATACTGGGAATAAGATAAATAATTGTTTCATAAGACTTTAGGTATACATCATTCAAGTACCACTTGTGAAAAAAATCTTCCGGTTGCCTTAAATCTTCATAGATGGCAGCAATTGCGTGTTTACAGGGTATTCCACTCAAGTTAAATTGCCGACACCCACAAGTGTTGTCTTTTAAGTTCACTGTGAAAGTCCTCCCATGACAACTCACTTAGTAAATCTCACTCACATAGGAACTTGTTGCTTTGCAGTTATGAGAGGTAAACTTTTCTTCCTCTAATTTCTGTTGAATTCTAAGAAGGATATTATAAGGCATCTTCTTTATGCCCCCTCTCTTCACATAATATCTTTCCATAAGCATTGTCCTAATCCCCTCTATCATTGCAATGACTAGTTTATCTCTATGCTTCAAAATATAAGAGTAGAAGCTTTCTGAGAGATTGTCAACAATGAGATCACACTTGCTTTTGCTTGAGAAAGTGTGTCTTGCCTATAGGTTTGGATTGACATTCATCAAATAATTCCACCCATCTAAACTTTTGCTCTTCAGGTAATCCATTGCCTTCTTGAAATCAAGAAAATTATAAGCCGAAGCAGCTCTCCTTTGAACCCTTTGTCTAACACACACCTTATGCTTAACATTAGGCAACATGTGTAATATTTGTACTCTTAAAACAAGGCTAAAGAAATTATTTAATTTTTGTATTGAATTAAATTATGTACACATGAAAAATTGACTGTCGAATTTGATATAATGTTGAAAGATGACACAGAACTTTATTGAAAGAGTTAGAAATTTATTTTGAAGAACAAAGTACTGAAAATTATGAAATTTGAAGTTGAAATGAAAAATTTTTGAAGACAAATGTGGAATGAGGTTGAGGAAAATAATTAGAAAATTTTTATAGAAGAAAATATAATTTTTTTATGCTTTTCTATAACTTTTATGAAATTTTTGGAAGAAAGAAATGATGAAAAAATTGATTTTAAAGGTGGAATGGTAGAATCGTAAATAACTGATGGCAAAACTGTAAATTTTAAATGGTGGTAGAATCGTAAATAACCGATGGTAAAACTATAAATTCTAAACAGTGGCAGAATCGTAAATAACTGATGGTAAAACTGTAAGTTTTAAATGATAAAAAAATTACAAACAGTGAAGCAGTAAAGATGATCAATTCGTGAATGAAGATTTTTTTTATTTTAATAATAAAATAAAATAAAAATGGACAAGGTTTTAAAATTTCTCTGAAGTTATCAAAGACTTCATTTTCACGCCAAACCAATTTCTTCTTTTGGTTTTTCTTTCGTTCTTCAAATCAAATTCTTTAGCAAAACTTTATATTGAAATTTTTTCTACTAATAGAAATAACTTGAGTCATCCAACTACAATAGCAAGATTTCATCACGTTTGTGATAAGTTTTTCAATAAGACTTATATTTCAATTTTATGTTATAAAGAACTATTTAATTGAAGAATTGTTATCATATATTTAGTTATAACTTTAATTAAAAAATGTTATTGGAATTGAATAACTAAGCACATAATTTAATCATTATATTGTTGAATTAAATTATGAAATAATAAAATTAATGAAAATTTATGGTTTGTTATTATAGTGATCAACAATCTCAAGAAATTGCTAAAAGAAGCATAAAAGGTAAGGAGATGATCTACAGGTAGCTTTAAGTGCTATGTGGTGAGTTAGATTTATTTTTAGTAATCAAAATAAATATGAAATATAAAATGATGATATTTGAATAAATGATTGGATGATATATGATAGTTTGTTGGTTGATAATATGTGAATAATTGACATGTTGAAAATTTATTATATGAGAAGCAATAGTATTGAAATAATAGGCTGATGAAATATATGCTGAAAGGATAAATAAAATTATTGAAAGCTGTGATTAATAAATTGATGTGATATATGAGGAGATAATTTAAATTGTATATGATAAAATAATAATTTTGATAAAGAGATAGTTGAATTGAATGCTTTTATGTATGCTTGCTTGCATGTTATGTTCATATGCATAAAGGGAATACCAGGAGGGTAGTTGGTCTGGTCGAGAAGACCATGAAGGTAGCTGGTTTGGCTAAAATATGTCGATATGTGGGAAGACGTTCCCAGATGATAATATGAAGTGATGAGATGATATGAAGAAAAAGAAAGAAAGAAAGATGATTTAAATACATACATTTTTTATTTAAATATTTTATTGTTATTGATTGAGATGCTAAAGAATCAGTCTTAATTATGAAATAATGAATAGACAAATGAGTCTCATAGTGAGACATATATAATAAGCAAGAAATTGAAAGGATAATATGATAAATAAAAAGATGATAGATTGATTGTATGATGTGAATCTCATAACAAGGTAAATAATGATATTGAACTAAGAATCTCGAACCGATTAAATATATGAGAAAAAAACTGACATGATTGGTATAAAAGATATATTTATTGAAAGATGATAATGATTGATTTAAAAAAAATTGATAAATGATTGAAGTATTATAAACTAAGTACTTCTAGTAAATCTAATTCAGTGAAGCTCACTCCTTATTGTTGGAATATTTCAGGAAGTGGGCATAACAAGTAAATAGTTGTGCAGATACTCAAAGCGAGTAATTACATTAAGTAAGTCCTGTGGTTAGCATCGTCAGAATTTTAAAAGAAAATTTTGAAAGTTTGCAAATATTCGTGCATTTTACTATATTTGTTTTTGATAGAAGAAAGATGTTATCTCTTCTTCAAAGAGTTGAGGACATGATGTATATAAATTTTCATTTGATGTATATTTTTATATTGTTGCATATATGTGTCATGCTGAGATAGTAAAACATGACGACACCGTCTCAAGGATGGCCAACCCGGGATGGGTCAGTACAACATGTCCTTGAAAGTCTCTGTTAAACCCTGCATATGTAACGTAGGTGAGATTGATTTATGTAGAACTTTTTTTTTTTTATCTTAACAAGCTTTTTAAAACTTAGACTCTCTTTTTCTCCTTGGAAGCAATGATCACCCTACTAGTACTGGAAATTAATAATAATGTTTAGTTTTATACGTGTGAACTGTCTAAATTTTTTATGTCTCTAAAAAAAGACACCAGATCTATATCTATCATCAATAACTAAGCCAATGAAGCAGATAATCAAATTACACATGAAAGTAAGTGACATCTATCTAACATGCCCAAGTCAATAAGTAGATTATCCAAGAACCAAGACCATGTACTCTTGTTCTCTATCTCCACTATAGTTACAATAATAAGGTAGAAGTTATTGTTAGCATCCTTTCCCACTGCACTTAGAAGTTAGCCACCAAACTCTCCTTTTAAGAAACAACCATCCTACCAAATGAATGACCTAAAACCATCTAGAAAACCATTCTTTTGTGCATGTAGTCCTACATAGAACCTTTGGAAGATAGGTCACATACCTGTTACTGGTATGTCTACACTCATAATCACACGATTGCCCTTATTGTACTTTTATAGTGTCTCACCATAGTCTCTAATGTGCTTATATTGATCAACATGAGACCCTTTTAATTTTTGGTAATGCTCTTTTTCTAGCTCTGTAGGTTGTTATCATACTTACATCAACCTTGAAATCCCTCTTCAAATCACCTAACACACTATTTTCTTTATAAGTATTGTCATCTCTAAACTTCTCTAAATATTGATCATCGATAAATGCATAAGTGACCTCTTTATTCTTATTTGGCCTACCACATTGATACTTTAGGTTCATGGTTTTAATTTAAAATGTATCTTCTCCATGTAGTTTGCAATTATGAATTCTATACAAACATTTCTTCATACGTCGAATTGTAACCCTACTCGGCTCATTCTTGATGAAGTCAATCTCTCTACCATCAGGTATGGACCTTCTCCTAAATATCTTTCTCACAATCTCTACATTAGAGAACAATATCCTTTGAGTGAATACTTGATCATCCATGTGCCTTTTGGGAATGAATTCTTCAAACTTACACTTATGGAATATTCTTCATCATCCGACTCTGGTGGAGTATACACCTTATCACTTCCTGCACAATCAGATACCTCTATATATGGAACTTCTTCATTTTTCTTCCTTTCCTTTTACCCCTACCCCTTTTTGAGTCTCATTAGCTTGATCCTTGTTCTTAGAGGAAACATTTGACGTAATATCAAACAGATCTTGTTTGTCGAACCTATTACTGAAGTGACTTACTTCAGTATCATCCCCACTATCAATGTATTCAATACCATCAAGGACCTGGGTATTTAATGCCTAAACAGCTACAGTAAAATCATCTCCCTCACAACCTAATCGAAATGTATTGTTGATAAAAGCTTAAATATTTATATTTAAGCCCCTTAATTTACATTTATTAAGATCTTTTTTACATATTTTATTATGTTTTACTTCATTTTTGTGTTTTCTGTGTTTTTTATAGGCTTGTGAAGAAAAGAAAGCATTTTGAAGCTTTAAAGGAAGACGACTGAAGATTTGGAAAGAGCTAGTGCAATTGAGCGCAACATGACTGCGATAGAGTGCAAAAGCAACCGTGCGCACACATAGAAGGCTCGAGCATAGAAGCATGCGATCGAGGGCACACTCACAGAGAGGCAACAAAGCCAGTTTTGGAAAGAAGCCTTCATATCCTATTTTGGAAATTAGGGTTTTGAGGTGTCTTTAGAACCCTATAAATAGACTTGTAAACATTGAAACAGTCTCCCTTTTTGTTTTAATTTTAAGTCGAGAGGCCGGAGGCCAGAGGCGATTCTACAAAGAATTGACGACTCTTCAATGGAGCTCTCTCGGGTTTCTTCTTTCCTTTATTTTATTATGTGTAACTAAACTTTTAGTAAGGGCTTGGTTGAAACCCTAATTATGTTTACTCAATAAATCAGTATTGGCGCCTTTGCGATATTTGTGTTGTGATGCTTAACTTGATTAATGCCTGTTTTTATTTAAATTCCTCATATGTGTTTGCTGATCAACATATGCATGTGGTATGGATTAGTTAGTTGAATCAATTTGGGTGACCGAGTCTCAGGTTCAACAATAGTAACAAAAAATATCCACGCCGAATTCTTGGGTTAATCAACATGGGAAACCGGGAATAGATACCATGCCCTAGGTCTCGTGTGGTTGCCGATTTCCACAGATCTTATGCTCTCTTAAGGAACAACTCAGTATACACCATGTTGAATCCCTTAAGAACCAAAAGAGTTAGAGTAGATACCATGCCTAACTCGTTGCTTAGGGAAATCAATAGCTTAAGGAGTAGATACCATGCCCTTAGATTGACAACCATTAGGTATTCATGACATGAGTAAAGCATTGGCATACTGTTTTGTTGTGGTAGTATGATTAGTGGTGGATATCAAGTCCCTACGCCTTTATCTTTACTAAATTCCAACTCAATATTTATTTCTCTTATTTTTATTTTATTATTGCGAAACTAATTCTAAATCAAAATTTACCAATCACTGTGGAGATGATCTTGCATTCGCACACTATACTACTAAGTTGACCTTGTGCACTTGCAAGTAAAATGAGTCTGATTATTCGCTTATTTATTTAGGTAGATAATCGCACAACAAGTTTTTGGCGCCGTTGCCGGGGATTGCGTTAAATTTCTTTTTTAGAATTATTTTCGTTAGTAATTCTTATTTTTATTTTTATTTTTATTTTTTCTATTCTGTTTATATTTTCTTTATCAAACAACCCTAATTTTTTCATCTTTTCGTTTTCTATTTTTCTGTTTTTGTTTAGGTGTGCAATAAAGGAGTTTCTGTCCTCATTGCGATCGAGCGCACTAGTGTAGCACTCGAGCGCAGGAAGAACAGCGATCGAGCACAGTTCAGGGTGCGCTCGAGCCCAAAAGGTCCAGAGAGTACCCGAGCAGTAGTACTGAAACTGCTGCACTAAAGCGGTTCAACTAATTCATGCACAGGATTCGATTCAGAAATCCAACCTTCTTTCAACTCAATACAAAGCAAGGAGTAAAGAGCAAGGACATGTATGAAGTGAACTTAAATGGTGGATTTCCAAATTGGTTGGCTGCTATGGAAAGAAAGATAGATATGCTTGTAAAATTCATGACTGCGTAGAACGTCTCACCTAGTCCACGAGCCAAACAACTCTAGGTATGTGCTATATGTTCTCATTTTGATCACACTACTAACACTTGCCCTTTGTATTCATCTGCAGATCAAGAGAAAATAAATTATGTGGGACCGAACAACTACAACATATATGCAAGTACCTATAATCCTGGATGGCGGAACCACCCTAACCTCTCATGGAGCAACAATCAAAATGCTTTGAACCTTCAAGGATAGCAAAGAAACTCCCAACAAGCAGCTCAAACAGTTTCGAAATCAAAGGTGAGTGACCTAGAGAGTCTTGTGATGCAATTGGCAACTCAGCAACAACAGCTGATGGCTTCACAAGAACAGTTCATAGCAGAAATAAGACAATTCTGGACTGAGCAAAGGCAAATCACTACAAAGCATGAGCAAGCCATTCAAAGACTAGAAGTACAAGTGGGGCAATTGGCTAAGGAGCTAAGTGAAAGAAAACAGGGAGAATTTCTAGCCAAAACAATACCCACTCTAGGTGTTGTTGAGTAAGCTTTTCAGTTCCATTACATTGATCCATTGGAGACCACCTCTACCCTTAATTTCACAAGATTGAATATAAAACCAGCATCTGAGGATGTTACTGATGACATCATTGAAACTACGCACCTCTTTGAGGCCACTCCAAAGCATCCAAGTAAGTATACCGATCCATTTGAAATTCTTGTGCTTACTAATACTATTTTTTTTCTCTTCTATTGTCCAGGCACCAAATTTAGAGTTGAAGCAACTGCCGAAGCATTTGACTTATGCTTATATGGGAGAGAATAAGACATTACCTGTGCTAGTTGCTGCCAATCTTAGTTTTGGGGAAGAATAAGGCTTGGTCCGGCTGAAGACGTTAAACTTAGCGATCATGGGAGGCACCCCACAGCTTATCCTTTTATTTTTTTTTATTTTTTTTCATACCTGTTTTTATTTATTTATTTTTCATATTTTTTGTTTTCCCGTATTATGTTAGTTTTTCTTTTTTAGGGACAATGTATGCATCCGGTCAAGTTTGGGGGTGTGCTATGAGTCATGTCGGCACAGCTAGTTCTCAATCTCCCAGGTCAGATCTTTCCATGTTATTCACACATTGGGGATAATGTGTAATTTAAGTTTGGGGGTATGGGAGACACATTCACATACTTGTCCCAGTTTTTTTTGAAAAGATAAATGCATATTCATATTATGTTGAAAATTTTTGTTGATTTAAACGAATACTGTGATATGATTTCATCAGTGAGCTTAAAATCCTAAACACATTAGCTGATAATAGAGTTTTAAGGTTTAATTACTTACTTTAAGGCATTTAAGAATTCACAAGTTTGATTTATATCTGACACGAGCACATTAGCATATAATTGTGCGGGGTATGACATGTAATTTTAATTTGTGTGTTTCTTTGGCTTAAACTGTAACTGGATGACTTGTTCGAATAACACTTTGTCATAGAAAAAATAGAGAAGAATGTTATTATGCAAAAAAAAAAAAGAGAAAATAAAATGCTCCTAATGATCATCAAATATATTTTCCACTGAGTAACTGGACCTCTTGACTCAGTAAGCAGTGAGTGTTCACGTCAAAAGGTGGGAATGATGCATATAATGATCATTAAATAAAGTTTCCATTGAGTAACTAGACCTCTTGCCTCAGTAAGCAGTGAGTGTTCACGTCAAAAGGTGGGGATTTTGCTTGAAAGCATTGAGACCAGTTAGTTTCGTAGCCTTTTTGACTCGAGTTAGTAAGTTCTTAAGGGTGTCTTTACACTTAATGCCCTAAAACCATCTGGTTTGGGAGTTATTGGCTAAACACTCACTACATAGGTCAATTAGAAAGCTTAATGGAACTCAACATGGCAAAAAGCTCATGATAAAAGAAAAAAAAAAGAAATAAAACTACGCTATTATTGTTCATTCTGATAGGGAACTCGATGAATGTTAAGACACCGAAACACTACACATTGGAATCATTTGGAAGCTTCATCTTTTATGTGCTAGTTCACCATACACTTATTTGGACTTTTGATACCTTAGCCTGCCCTCTTGTAAGTAATTAAAATTTAAAAGTCCTACTCATTGTGAAGATAGGTTGTACTTTAAGCTTGCTCATGAATAAATAAACTCATTGTGAAGACACTTAAATTTTCGGATACCATGAATGATGGATTTATCTTTACATCTTTGTTTTTATTTAGTTTTTAGTTTCGTATTGCTAAGGGACTAGCAATATGTAAGTTTGGGGGTGTGATAGGAGCTTAAATATTTAAGCCCCTTAATTTACATTTGTTAAGCTCTTTGTTTACATATTTTATTATGTTTTACTTCATTTTTGTGTTTTCTGTGTTTTTTATAGGTTTGTGAAGAAAAGAAAGCATTTTGAAGCTTTAAAGGAAGAAAACTAAAGATCTGGAAAGAGTTAGTGCGATCGAGCGCAACATGACTGCGATCGAGTGCAAAAGCAATCGTGCGCACACATAGAAGGCTCGAGCGCACCCATGCGATCGAGTGCACACGCACAGAGAGGCGGCAGAGCCAGTTTTGGAAAGAAGCCTTCGGATCCTTTTTTGGAAATTAGGGTTTCGAGATGTCTTTAGAACCCTATAAATAGACTTGTAAAACACAGAAACAGTATCCCCCTTTTTGTTTTAGTTTTAGGTCGGGAGCCGGAGGCCAGAGGGGATTCTACGAAGAATTGACGACTCTTTAATGGAGCTCTCTCGGGTTTCTTCTTTCCTTTATTTTATTATGTGTAACTAAACTTTTAGTAAGGGCTTGGTTGAAGCCCTAATTATGTTTACTCAATAAATTAGTATTGGTGCCTTTGTGATATTTGTGTTGTGATGCTTAACTTGATTAATACCTGTTTTTATTTAAATTCCTCATATGTGTTTGCTGATCAACATATACATGTGGTATGTATTAGTTAGTTGAATCAATTTGGATGACCGAGTCTTGGGTTCAACAATAGTAACAAAAGATATCCACGCCGGATTCTTGGGTTAATCAACATGGGAAACCGGGAGTAGATACCATGCCCTAGGTCTCGTGTGGTTGTCGATTTCCACAGATCTTATGATCTCTTAAGGAACAACTCAGTAAACACCATGCTGAATCCCTTAAGAAATAAAAGAGTTAGAGTAGATACCATGCCTAACTCGTTGCTTAGAGAAATCAATAGCTTAAGGAGTAGATACCATGCCCTTAAGTTGATAACCATTAGGTATTCATGACATGAGTATAGCATTGGCATACTGTTTTGTTGTGGTAGCATGATTAGTGGTGGATATCAAGTCCCTACGCCTTTATCTTTATTAAATTCTAACTCAATATTTATTTCTCTTATTTTTATTTTATTATTGCGGAACTAATTCTAAATCAAAATTTACCAATCCCTGTGGAGATGATCTTGCATTCGCACACTATACTACTAAGTTGACCTTGTGCACTTGCAAGTAAAACGAGTCCGATTATTCGCTTATTTATTTAGGTAGATAATCACACAATAATTGTTCCTATCTACCTCAGATTGTAGAACAAGATTCTCATCAAAATACACTCTCATTCTCTGTGACTGGCTTGACTCTCCTGGAACAAATGAACCAACCATGCTAAATCCCTTAATTGGTATTGGTGTGCATGGTGTAAACCCAAGGTTCATTTTACTTTCAGTGTATACAGTAACATCTTTAACCCTATTGTACTGAGTTAACATAGTCATCATATCAATTAGTTCCACATCATTATTCATCCTAAATAATCCATCCCTTAGACTCTATCATTTTTTGGAAAAACCATATGGGGTCTACAACAACAAACCCAAACTGTTTCAACATATGCTCCACCTCAACAAATGACATAATATTAGGATCAATGTCATCGATACTCCATTCCTTACCACCCACATAAGTAATATAAGGACTCCACACAAACTTCCCACTACTCCAAACAGTCATACTAAATTTTTCAAAGTGGAGACATGGTTGCCTTGTTGGTATAAGAATGAGAAATAAAAAATTAAATTAATTATGACCAACATAGTACCTTTCAATGTGGTCCAAACAGCAACATTAAAAGTTAACACTAAAAATAACTTTTGAATACAATAACAGATTTGTGGGGACCATTCATATGAGTTCTTTAATATTGTTTTTGAAAAAATATTAAGAAGGAGAAGGAAACAAATTAGAGATGTAAATGAGTCATTTTGTTAGAAAGCAGCAAGTATGTTATGATGCTAATTACTACTTTACATTTGATAGAATAAATCCAAACAGAAAATGATTTTTTTTTTGGGTTTTTTGGCTTGGGTTTAATTAATTATCTAGTGAACAATCACCTAAAAAAATTATCTAGTGAACATAATACTACTATAGTACTATATTCCCCTGCATCTTATATATATATGTATATATATATATATATATATATATATATATATATATATATATATATACACAACAAAGGGACAATATCATTAATGAACATTATCTGAAAAACAAAGTTACAAACAAATTATTGTCGTCCAGTCTTCAAGACAAATTTTACATGCTATAGTAGTCAACTGTTGGGCTGAGCCTAATATCCAGTATGGACTCTAATATTTTATCCAAGAACACTATCTCAGGATCTTTGCACTATATTAGGCTGAGACAAAATTTGGCCATCAAGCAAAGCAATTTTGTAGAACCAAATCGTTAAAGGGCAATCCCCTCAACTGAGTTACATTTACCTTTCAACCAAACAAAAGACAAAACACAAAGATAATGAAGAAAGAAGCAAACTAAAATTTCAAACTTCTAGAAAGGGTATAAGATTTCTATAGGAAGAAGCAAGTCAAAAGGAGTGAAATTGAAAATAACAAACCCATATACCTAGAGGCGAATTCAGGATATTCTTTAAAAACAAAATATTAGCATATAAACAAGTGAGTTTATATAGTGTTGGAAAGTAATGAAGCTAAAGGTAACAATATATAGTGCCACTAATTAATAGTCAAGGTGCCGGTTATATTAACCCCTAAAAAAATACTTGTCTCCTAAATTAACCTTTACTTGAATCTAAACCAATGTGCTAAAGGCCCATGGTGGAATGAAGTTCTATTGACCTCACTTCAATTCACATTTAAAAAGACCTAATACCACCGATAGAATATCAACAACATGGTTCATGTTTTGCCATTCAGCTCCATCATCGGGAATACTAAAGCAAAGCTTTAAGTATGAAAAAGATTATATTAAAGGGAAAATGATATGATACTAATAAAAAAAAAGGGAAAATGATATGACAAACCCTTGTCCAAATACATAACTTAATGGACATCTTAGTGTGTGAATGCATTTACTTTTCCATATGAAACCCCCAGTCCCTAACATTTAAAACCTAAATCACGTACATCAAAGTACTGACCTGATTGTGAAGGCAGTTATCTCCCACTATAAATTCGCGAAGCACAAATGGTTTACTTAATTATTTTGACCAGATCTATACAAAGAAGAGCAATGTTCAATCAAATGAAAATTTAATGATATATCGACAAAAACACCTAGTTATATATACTCACCTTAGAAAGATAACAATTATAAGTCACGAAAGCTTTTTACTTATGGGTTAGCGATTTTCGTGAGTCTAAGATAAGAAAAAATGACGGGAATATGAGAGATGGGGTGATAGAGCGAATAGATGAAGATTATAGATTGAGAAGGTTAAGGCTTTGCTCAATGAAGAAGATGATAGAGAAACGAGATGGGTACAGTCTTACAATAAAGATTGGGGTTTTAGCTGAAATGAATGAAAGATAAGGGTGATTTGGGGGAAAAATATAATATGGGAAAATTGGTCATTTCACATACACATAATCCACCCATGTGATTTTTATATGTACTCCAGCTTCATTTTGGTCAGGATTTTCATCGGAAAGGGCTATTGGATATCATCCTATAATGCAAGGGGGAAATTGATAAAATTAAAAATATAAGGAGGACGTTGAAACATAAGGCAAAACGCAAGGTTTTTTGGTGATAATTTCCCGTAATTTTAACATACAATAAGGTTAAGTATAGTTTTTATCAAACCTCATGAGGTGAAATTATTTCATTTAGGTTATGTGATCATGTTACTTTTCGTACACCTTGTTTAGTAATAATCCTATAGTTTATTTTATCGAATTTATTTGTAATTTAATATTTTCTTATGTTGTTTCATTAAAAAATTATTATATTTAATTACAAAATGAAATCACTTTAAAATTGAGTAAACTTTGAACATATCGTGACCACACAATAATTTTTTTCGTTCAATTTTTTTTATAAAAAAAGCTCATCATAACTCTCTTAAAGTAATTCAATCATAATATCATATTGTCACGTCAACTCCACCAAATATGTTATTGATTAATTTTTGGTTAGTATGAATTAATAGTTCTATTCATCAAACACATGCAAAATTTATAACGAAAAAAAATACTTTGTTTTTTGTTCTCAATACTTATGTAACGACCCATCCCAAGTGGACTCTACCCGAGACGGAATCGTCACCTTTAAACATCAAGCTCTCACTTGTAATATCATACGTACCTTGTGATATTGAGACTCATCTTATACAATTTTGACTCCACAATACATCGACGCATACACCACACTCAAGTATGCATAACATAAACATCACTTTTTCTCAAGCCTAATGCCATTACATATAATTTACAATTATTCTAATAATTACATCCACGTAACTCTAAATTTCAACTTTTACAAATAACTACTGTAGACTCAATCCCAAATAATGTACTAGGGATGCTTTTCACGTGGATCCACCTATAAGCTGTCAACTTATAAACCTTTTGTCTAGTTAACCTAAAAATAAAATCTCTGCAAAACACGTGGGAAAAAATAAAATAAAAAGGGGTGAGCTTTAAAAATCTTAGTGAGTTTCACTTTACTAGAAGCAATTGATTTTTAATATTTGTTTACCAAATCTTATTTCATATTCCATTTACTAAGGGCGGAAGTATTTCTAGTTTTATCATTCACATCGGGTATAAATATACATCGAACAATTCATCATGACAATGCATACATGCACACAATTTTATACCACTCTCATTTCAACTCATCTCGTCTATTTTTGAATTCATCTCAACACATTTCAACTTCTCTCAACTCATCCCAACTCTTCTTGGCTCATCTCAACACATCTAAATCATTTTATGATATCAAGAGGATGTCTCCCCATGTACTAGTAACTACGCTTGGACTAGTCATAGTCATGGTCCTACTACCCCTCGGACCACACTCCTCTCTAGTGGCCCTACCACCCAATATCGACCCTCGGATCCCTTACTCCTCTTGGACGAGTCCAACCCTCGCATATCACCTTCATCCCATATAACCTCAATGAAACCAAAATCCCCACACATCTACCTCATAAAAATCTCAATATATCCATTCTCATTACACTAAAAAGCATCATTTTCAACAAAATAAAAAAAAAAAACCCAATCCTCATATGTAAATTCACAAATACACACATCACTCTAACAACAATCCAACATTTTCAATCACAATTAATTTAAATAATAACATCATATAATGATAGAAATAATATACTTTTACATTTAAGCTTAATTGTGTATTCTTGCGTACACATACACATAATCATATAACACATCCAATATGTATTCATATATATATCCTCACTTTTCATATTTATAATTTATTTGAGTATTAAAGTTCCTAGTTCCTTCTTGCTTACTCGGAGTAAGGTGAACTCACTTGCTACGCGACCAACAAATCAACTTTGAGTTATATTATCTTTGCTGGCACCTATTTACACATAACACTAATTTTTTAATATTTTATCATGCACGCATACCATACTCTTGTTTCAAACCTATTGCCAAATTTTTTAAGTAAATTTTAGTAATTTAAGCAGCCACTATCGATTTTTTTGGTACCACAGTCGAATATGAAGAAGTCAAAGACTTTTCACAATCGATTGTAATAATACTATAGTCAATTGTTGTGTCGCGAATCATTGTCATCTTCTTCAAACTTTCATAAAATCCATACGACCTTAACTAGATCTAAAATTTTCTATATCTAATATCATATATCCTACATCAAGCACAACCAAATTGATATTACTGTATTCTAAATCTCAAGATCCACTCAAGATTCTCAACAAAATTTTAACTTTCCTTAAGAACTTTCCACTTCCATAAAATTCATAAAAACCTAAACTAGATTCATACTTCCTTAAGTTTAAATCTTCATAATTATAACGTAAATTAAACTCTAACATCATAATTATAAGAAAGTAAAAGAAATCATAAAAAAATATTTAAATAACCATACATGAATTTGGATAATATCTTTATTTGAAAAGCTTTTCTTCAAAATTTTCTACTACTCTCTCATTCTCTTTCTCTTCTTCTCCCTCTCTTTTTCTCTTCCCTTCTCTTTCTTTTTCTCCCTCTCTTTCTCCCCCTCATTCTCTTTCTCTTTCTTTCTTTATCTTTTTCTTTCTTTCTGTTTTCTCTAGACTCTCATCTCCAAAGACAAATTTGTTGAGTCCTTATATTTATAGGCCATTGTGAAAGGTTTTACCAATTTACCCCTATTTTACCCATTTTATTATATGTTTGGAAGATTCTCAAGATGATATTTGACTGTCATATCAGTGCAGTCGACTATCCAAATTTTATGGAAATACGATAGTCGGCTATCCTTGTGACCACAGTCGAGTGTAGCTAATTTTTCTTCGTTCTTTTTGGGTCTTTTGGGTTTCAAAAATTCTCCCAATCTAATCAAACTTTCTTAAACATTGAACACACACAAGTTTAACACTCCAAGAGTTTTTTTAATCATTATAATTATTCTAATCATGCTCTAATAAAAGATCGGTCTCCACAACTTATTAGGTGGAAGACACATTTTTAAATTAAGGGTGGCTTATACCATAGTTTAAATGTTTTATGAAAATATAAAGATTTCAATAAAACTCACTATGGTGATATTCATGAAATGGTTCAACAAGTTTACAGCTACAGTATACTCAATTAGAGCTTATTTATTGTCTTACTGAGGAGCAAGTCGAGCAGGAGCCTATTCTATAAGCTAAGTTTTCTAAAATGTTGTACTGCTGAGGAAGATTTGCTAAAAAAAAGTTAAGAATCCAATAGTTTAATTAGGATGACCAAAATACAAGGTTTTTCCATGGAGTAATGAAGCCATAAGGTCCTTTAATACTATTAAATTCCTTTTATCATCAAATGGTGATAGATTGGAATACTTTCCTAGTATGAGATAAAGACAATAAATTTCTTCAAGTATTTATAAGATAATGTTGATCCTGTATGTGATAACCATTAAGTGGAATATCTTCAAAGTATCTTGGAATTCAATCTTCATATAGAAATTGAAGAGTCTTTAACAATAGAAATAACCAAAGAAAAGATGAATGAGAACTTGTTTAGTTTTAGAAATAATAAGGCTCTTGTACCTGATGGGTTCGAAATTCAATTTTTCAAGTTTTCTTGGAACATTGTGGGTGAGAATTTTAAAAATGTTATCTCAAAATTTTTTTTTTCTTTCAAGGCATATACTAAGGGAAGTAAATGTCAAAATTATTACCTTAATCCTTAAAGTTGAAAATCCTTCAAATATGATAGAGTATAGGTCCATTTCTTGTTGTAATGTACTTTACAAATGCATCGCAAAATTTTTGGTCAATTGACTCTAAAAATATTTGCCTCTATTCATCAACAATAATCAAAGTGCATTTGTGAAAGGTAGGAAGATTGTTGAGAATGTTATTTTGGCTTTAACAAATCTCTCTTAGATGCACAATAAATTTGGATATCTTGAAATCTTTTAATTCGGTAAATTGGATTTTTCTCATCAATGTGCTTTATGCTTTGCACTTCCTTCCTTAATTCATATCCTGGATTAAGGCCTGTATCACCACACCTATGTTCTTAGTTGCTTTAATTAAATCCTTGGTGGGTTTTTTTTTTGAAGAAAAAGTGTGGCATTAGATAAAGGGATCCTTTTTCTCTTACCTATTTGTTATAGCTATGGAGTCCCAATTAGGGGTGGACTCGAGCTAAATTGAGCCCGAATACTATGGTATTCGTGCTCGGCTTAGCCTTAAATGAACAGGCTCGAGCTCGATAAATTTTATGATTTCTCGAGCTCGGCTCGACTTGAGCTCGATAACAAAGGAACCTATTTGTGCCCGAGTTCGAGCTCGAGCTTGAGCCTTGGATTGCCCATTCGACTCAAGCCTGAACTATAATTTTAATAAATAAAAATATTAAATAAATATTGGTCCGAGCTCAAGCTCAATTTAACTTAAGCTTGATAATACCTTATCAAACCATTCAAGCCCTTTCAAGCCAAACCTTAAGATATTCGAGCTCTACTCGATAAGCTATTCGAACCAAATTTTCAAGCTCGAGCTGAGGTTTAACACGAGCTCAACACAATTTCGTAATTAACAATCTTTACAATGCAACAATCTTTAACTAGGCACAATTAACAGAAGAAAATAAATCCCACACTACAAATGTCCTTTTACAATGACTAATCCCAATCCCAACTTAAACTCTTAACAAAAACTCTCAAAGGTGAGGATGCCGCCGATGAAAGCCTTAACTTGGGCTTCTTCAACTTGATTAGTAAGTCTCTAGTAATACCTAAAAGGTTAGTAAGAATAAAATGATGAGCTAAAAAGCTCAGCGAGACACCCCTTACGAGAAGTAATCGTATTTGAGGAATTATCTCTCTATTTAATTAGCATAACAATTATTATGGCTTATAGGTACAAGTGATATTTTTTTTAATTATCCTCCAATTATTTCTTACACCATTCTAAATCCATTTATGCCTGGGTTCACAAACTTTCTAAATTCACAACTATGAACAACTCTCAGTATAATTATACAACACAAGCCAAAGCAAACAGAGAAGGTTTCATCTCAACACTTTTACATTCCCACAATCACAATCATGCCCTTTTTCTGGGCCAAGCACAACAAATCAACACATGCCCCACATAGGCCAAGCATATCAAACGCCCCTCATGGGCCAATCATATCACATGCTCCTCATGGTCCAATCATCTCAATATGTCCATGAAATGTAATGCAATGTTGTACGATGCAATGCAATAAATGCACAATCAATCACTACCCCTCATTGGGCTATATCATCGTCACGGGGATGTGTCCCCATGTACCAGTATGTCAAATCATCATATCAAATATTCAGAACCCCCTTAATCCAGGTCAGGTCCTACTCGTCAAATTTTCATTTAGTACCCTTACATACCTTGTCGGAAGGGACCTATCGGCCTCACCCATCACTCACCCCTCAATAACATACCGTCAAAGAAGGTTATAATGCAAAATGCATGAAGTGATATGCATACAAGCAATCATCAATCATTCACATTGCATTTCATACCAATTCAACCAAACACATTCATTATAATTTCACATATTACAAATCCTCAATACAATCACCTTAAATCATTTCAAGACTCATATCTTAAACCTTTATTTTCCCAATCCATATCGATTCCTAGTATTACTAGTTTTTGATATCTTTATACCATAATTTATATACTTAATCCTCATAAATTCTAAGGTTTTAATTAATCAAGGTAGATCATATTATATTTTTATATATCCTCTACTACTCAATTTATATATATTTTAAATACACTTACTAAAGATAAGGTGTACTCATCTCGCTACACGCTCTTACTACTTCCTTGTCTCTCAAGAAATTCCCCATTGGTACCTGAGAATGAATAACACTTAATTTCATTATTTTAAATCATTAAAAGAATCTCTAGTAACCTCAAGGTGTTTTGCACACTTTAAATCTCAAGAGTGCACTTCACGCGAAACTAAAAATCAAAGAAGTCGAGGCTTTATGCCCTTTTTCAAATCATCTATTTTGAATCTCAAAATTTTTTTTTTTTTGTGAATACCACCCCTTCTAAAGGTGTTTAATCATACTTCAAATGTATATAAACATTATAATTGTTTTGAAAATAGTTCATGTTCAAAAACTAAGGAGAAAAATCAACATGGTCCAGTCGATTGGGTACCTAATCCCGACTGGAAAAACGTCCAAAAGGTTTTGCCTGATGATCTAGTCAACTGGTATTATGACCCAGTCGACTGGGTCCTTCAAGTACAGCCTTAAAAGCTCTCCCAGTTGACTGGGTGTCCGACGGAGTCGACTAGATCCCTGATTCCAGCAAATTTTCTTCTCGAAAATTCATCTTTTCTCCAAAAAAAAAACTTCTCGATTTCCTAAGATCTTTCCAAATCTTCAAAGATACAAGTTTCTACTAGTTATATTAATAAAAATCAATTATACCCACACCCAAAATTTGCATCCAAAACTAAAATCACAACTTTGGCTTAAAAACCCTTTTTATTCAAACTTTTTCTTAAAGAAAGTCTTTGAATCCAAACTCCAGGTTCACAAATATTTAGTTTAATAAATATACTTGAATTAAAATGAAATAACACAAGCTTTTACCTTGAAAAGTGGCAAGAAACTCCCATTTGTTTCCTTTTTCTCCTCTCTTTCTTCCCTTTTTTCCTATTTTTTCTCTTTTCTCCCTTTTTTCTCATTTCTCTCAAAAATTCTAGAGAAATCTAGCAAAAATTTTGGATTCTCTCCCTCTCTCCTCTTATTTATAGTAAGAACTCTCCCTTAATTTCCCACTCGTCCCTCAGCTTTTCATTTCCCCTATTAGCTACCCCAAAGCTCTTTAAAACTTGACATTTCCCCCAAAGATTTGATATTTACTACCAATTTCTACTTTAATTACTTCTTCCTAAGTTCCACCAGTCCAAGCACGAAATAAATAAATAAAAAACTGAACAAACACATTAAAACATGTTAACAAGGGTTTTGTGATTAAAATATTTAAAATTAAGTGTAGGGTTCTACAATTCTCCCCTACTTATAAAAATTTTGTCCCCAAAATTTTCCTTGATCATGGTTCACAATACGACAAGAATATTTCTTTCCAAAGTCATTTTCACATTCTCAAAATTCCTCCTGAAAACTTCCATCTTTATGTGATTTATGATTACAAAACCAAATTCTATTTCACCATCATCTTGAGTTTCCTCTGTATCACCGACAACCAACTATTGAATCACTAAACTAATATAAATGTATCAGCTGATTTTACTATAGACTTCATTCCTTTGCTAAGCAGTGCACCCTTTAATTAATTCTCTCAGTCTTAAAGTTATTAACTTTTGATAATCAATTTGTCTAACTAGTCCCTCAACTACAAGTATTACTTAATAATCATTTCCTTCTCACATTTTCCTTTTTATTCTTGTGCTTCAAAGACAAGATTCTTATCATTTCATACTAAATTATGTGATTCTTAAATTTTTACCTTAACCTTATACTTCAAAGGCCTCAACCATAGTACTACCTTTAAGTTGCGTTTCTCTCTCCTAAGTCATCTCTTCATAGAAACACTTTTCAACCTTTCACTTTCTCCAATCTCTCATTCACTCCTTCCTCGAGGAGAATTAAAAGACACTTGGCTTTATTAACTTCACTACACCCATCTCTTTATCAATTTAACTTAGTCTCTTACTCAAGTTTTTGACTCCCTTACTCCATGATTCTCACTTATTCCCAACAAAGTAATTTACCAGCAAATCAACCCTTCAATCGTTTTAAAGGGTTTTAGTACCCGTTCTACACAAAACATTACCTAGTTCATACAAACTTTCTCGTTTAACTCTTTCATCCGGACTTTAATCCATCTATCACCAATTGGAACACATTTACTGAAGATTCGTATATAACCTATTGCCACAGTGACTGATAAGCACCTTATTCTCCATTACAAAACCGAATCAACTAATCTTCATTTTGATGATACTATTATACTAAAATATGATCCATAACATCGCAATACAATAACAATTCAACTACTTCCATTTACTTGGACATAATTCATTTTATATCTCCTTCCTAAATATCTAATACTTTGTTGTCTTCACAATCAACTTAGCAAGATTTACCTTTTGATCTCTATTTAAACTTCCTAACTTATTGTCCTTCCTCGATCCTTTCATTCTTTGCATAACTCACTAAACCAACTCTCCCATTTATTCTCGGTGTCTATCTCTACTCTACACTTCCTGTTAGATCCATATTTCTTTACCCAAAAGCTCAATAACTCATAACCTTCAAAATTACCAAAAACATTACCACATACTTTCTTATAGTTACTAAAGCTCTAACATTTCTTATCCCACAAACCAAATTCTCCCTATGAACAGTCCCGCATAAATCTCAACTTTCCATTAGTTACATACATAGCCTCCCAAATCATACTTAGAATTTTATTCAGAACTATAACATCATCTCATCTCCTTGTATCCCTAATCACTCTTCCCTTTAAACTAATCCATTCCATGACTATCAATAGTTTCCAAATTACAATTTATACCCCGTCAAAGATTCCAATAAATTATCAATCAAACATAAATCATAAGTTCTTAAATCAATTATCATACTTTCATTCTCTTGATTTGTCAATACAATCATTAATCTCATTTAAATACTCCACTCTCCTTTTAAATCTAGTAACAAAGCCTAATACCAAATATTCAATTATTTCTTTCGCCTGTCTCAAGCTTAAATATCCCTTATTTACAACAACTTGGTAGTAATACTGATTTTTTACTTCTTACTCAATTATTTTTCGTCATCTCACTGAACTATAGTATCTTTATTTTTTTATTCTACTCCCACCTTTCTCTTAGACCTTTACACACTCGAACTATTCTCTTGACCTAACTACACTTCTATCTCTTTTTCTTTACGCATTTTCTCTTCCAATCCATTTAGGGATTAAACTTCTAGAAGACCATTTAGCATTTCATCTCCGTTCTTTTCCTTATCGAATCTTATGATTAGTCACACTAGGTATAATGAATTCCAAAAACTCTCTTTTAACTCATTACCACTAGAAATCCTTGAATAAGGTAGTTCATGATCACTTTTGATTTACATAACTCTTGAAGCATCTCTTAATTCCATCATGAATTTAAAATCTTCTCCATCTATTTAAATAAAAATCTATTTTCAATTTTCTTTAATACTTCCTAGTAGCTCTTGATTTGTCTAGGATCTTCCCTTCACCTTTCGTCGAATCCTATTAAAATTATATCATCTAAAACAAAACCCCAATCTCTTTAAGTACCACCCTCCTTAAACATCTCTTCTATTACTATTACTCTAAACTTCATAAACTCTTAGGTAAAAAACTTTTCTCTTGAAATCTCTTCCTTTTATAATTATTCTCAGTACTTAAACTTTCTTAACTTTTTCATTTACAAAGTAATCTCCTTTACTACACATATGTCTCATACTCTTTCTAATTATTAACCTTTCAAATTCTCCTAACCATAACTAGGACAAGTTGTCTATAAATCTTTAACTATTCAAACACTTCAAATATCTTATCTCATCATCGCTTACTTCTCATTAGATATCAAAGGTATTCTTCAAGTTTTTACACCTCCGAATAAAACAAAACTCTCAAGCTCATTTAATTGGCACCAATCATTCATTAACTCATTCTTTATTCTAAACTCAAGACTTCTTAAGCCTTAGATAAACCTACTATCTCTTTGTATCGAACTTCACTTAACCTTAAGATTAAATCACAATTTAGTACACTTTTCTCCTTCATGAAATCTCACATAACAGTCTCTATCTTTCAAAATACTTCACTTTCTACCTTCCTTACAGCCCCAAAAGCATCACAAAATTTGCTTGTAATCCACCTTACATCATCATTCCTTACTCGTTCATCTTTCTCTTTATACTTCATTCACCTCTGACTTTACTTTAATCCCCACACTAACCACTTGCCCAAAAACTTTATTCCTATTCCTTTATATATACTCGTTATCCCATTTATATTCTTGTTTATAAATCTTTAAATTCTCACTTTTTAACGAAACTCTTACAACTATCCGTGAATCAGTCTTACCTTCAAACTCTCGAATTTCCCATATTTCCTAATTAGCAGTTCAACTCAAATTTTCAAGGTACTATGATCGAACACTCCATCGACTACTTTCTCCCTATACTTGTCTCTCAATCATACACACATACAAGCCCACTACACTCAACTTTATCCACTTTAAATTTACAAATTCTATACTAATTATTCCTCAAACTAACACTACACTACCACATCACAATCATCAGTTATAATTATTATAATCTATAAATATATCAAGAGAAGGAAAATTATCAATCAAACATTTATACATAATTCAACATAATACACTAACTTATTATAATTCAACAATCTAATAATTATTCCAAGTACCCTTTTAACGAATAGTCCATCAATTATCAATGCTTGCGTAAATCAAGACAATTTCTTTAAGTACTTAGTCTCTTAAAAGACTGTTTTTAAATCTTCACTTTTTAACCTCACCGAAAGTCAACAACGACATTCCAAACCTTCATAATTGCATAAGGAAAACATATGTTGGTGTTTGTCTAAGGTTTAAACAAGGAAAAATCAGCATCAAGTGTATACCAATGTGCGCCGCGGCCCAGCTCTTCCAAGGTGCAGCACCCAGCAAAGGAGAAGACCTAGAGGAGGTGAGCGCCATGACATAGCCTCCCCTAGGCCGCAGTGCCCATAATGGATGCAACATGGTGAAGTTTCAGCACACTCCAGGCCGCAGCATGCCCTGTTCTAGGCCGCGGCCTGAAGGCACACTGATACTTTTTGGTTCAGCCTTTTGTTAAGTGCGTGAGGCGTATTCAAAAGGCACAGGATCATTTAGAATTGATTGAGGGCTAAGGTTGATTGGTCTTCAAGATCTAAGGGTAGATATTGATCTTCAAGATGAGTCAAGAAGTTGGTGCACTGTATAAAGGGTCACCTAGCTTCAATCTCAAAAAAAAAAAAATTGTGAGGAATAACTTGTGATTGAGAGTGAGATCAATTTTAAGTGTGCAAAGACACAAAACATGAGAGATTCATTGAAAAGGTTGGTTGTTTACAAAGAGAGAGTAGAATAGAAAGGGGATTCAAGGGCTTATAAGGGGAATTTTCTTGGGAAAATTCCAGGGTTAGTTCTTATCACTTTCTTTTACTTCTTCTTCTTTGGTTCTTCAAGAACTTGAGTTTCTTGGAGAGGGTTGTTGTATTTGTAAAGAACCATTGATTTAGTGCAGAAAGTTTAAAGGAACTCACGGCGACGTAAGCTATTATTGAACCTTGATAACAATTGTTGTGTCATTTCCTTTCTTTGATTTCTGTTTCTGTTTTCGATTCACCTTTACAAGTCATTCTAAACTTGGGTGTTTGGAAGATCACCACCTGGGCATCTCCAAGGTGATTCCAAATAGTGGTATCAGAGCTAGAGGAGATACTACAACAGCGGTATCAGAGCCGGAGGAGCTTTGAACAGCGGGTATCGAAGCTGGAACAGAAGGTGAAGGAGTCAAGACTCCAAGAATCAAAGATCGATTTCTTAGGTGATTCAAGAATGGAGTAAAGATCAAGATCAGATCGTGTTCTTGAGGGTGATTCAAGAATGGTATTGAGATCAATCTTCGATCGTGTTCTTAAGGTTTAGAAGAAGTTGGAAAGCAATTATGGGTGCTGCATAAATCTGGGATTTTCTCCACAAGATGGCTTCAAATTTCATTGTTGAGAAGTTTGATGGAAAATGAGACTTTACCCTTTGGAAGCGGAAGATCATGGCTATTCTTATGCAACTGAAGGTGGACTTGGCTATTGGAGAAGATGATGTTTTTCCAGCAAGTATTATAGAGGACCAATGGATTGAGATGAAGAAGATAGCATACAGCACCAATTTCTTGCACATGTCGGATAGTGTCACAAGGGAGTGCGGAGACTCGGAAGATCCAGCTGTCATATGGAAGAAACTAGATGAGTTGTTTCTTACCAAAACTCTCCCTAATAAAATTTATCTTCTTAAAAGAATCTTTGTTTTTAAAATGGATCCTAATAAAGAGTTGCAAGATAATTTTGATGTGTTTAACAAACTAGTTTAAGATTTGGCTAGTTGTAGTATAAAGTTCCCGGATGAACAATTAGCTGTTATTTTGTTAAATTCTCTTCTTGATTGTTTTGAAAGTTTAATTAATGCAATTGAATATGAAAGAGATACACTAACCAAGGAAATCATGATTAATGCTATAAAGGCTCATGATTTCAAAGCCAAGATGAGAGAAGCATCAAGCGGTGAAGAGCTATTCATTAGAGGAAGGCCAGCAACTCGAAATGGCAGTAGTATTCATGGCAACTCCCAGGAGAAATCAAGAGGTAGAGGGTAGAGCCATGGGATATCTCATTCCAAACCGAGATTTGGAGGAAAAATATGCTTCTACTGCAACAAGGAGGGCCATTTCAGGAAAGATTACAAGAAAAAGATGTGGGATGAGAGAGGAAGAAGTCATACCAACAATGGAGAGGCTTCGGTTTCCAAAGGAGAACAACAAGATGATGTTCTTATTATGTGCTTAAATGTGTGCAGGAGGCAAGGCAGCGAGAAATGGATTCTAGATTTCGGGTGCACTTATCACATGTGCCCTCACAAGGATTTATTCAAGAATTTCCAGGAAATTATTGATGGAAAGGTTTTCTTGGGGAATGATACTTCTTGTCAAGTGAGGGGGATAGGAGACATCCAGTTGATGATGTTTGATGGAGTGACAAGGCTGCTGCGAAATGTGAGGTATCTTCCGGATTTGAAGAGGAATTTGATCTCATTGGGGCAGTTGTATTCTATGGGGTATTCATACAAAGCAGAGGGAGGAAAGATCAAGGTGAGCAAGGGATCTTTAATAGTGATCAAAGCAGAAATAAAAGATGGACTCTATGAGATGATCAGAGATACAGAAATCAAGGATCAAGCAGCAAGCTTGATGGCTGAGATGGATAAGGTAACCCTTTGGCACACTCGCTTGGGACATATGAACAAAAAGGGCCTACAAGTTCTCAGCAAGAATGGTCTACTTGATGGTGACAAAGTACAGAAATTGGATTTCTGCGAGTGTTGCATTCTTGGGAAGCAACACCGGGTCAGTTTCAACACCGAAGTGCACAAGTCTAAGGGCATTCTTGACTACATTCATTCGAACCTTTGGGGACCAGCAAGAACACCAATACAGGGAGGTAACTTTTACTTTCTGTCCTTAATTGATGATTATTCAAGAAAGGTTTGGGTTTATTTGCTTAAAAATAAATCAGATGCTTTGAATAAATTTGTGGTGTGGAAAAAGTTGCTGGAGACTCAAACGATTAGGGTTGTTAAGGCTTTACGAACCGATAATGTCTTAGAATTTTGCAATAAGGATTTTGATAAATTCTGTGAGTTAAATGGCATTCGAAGACATAGAACGGTTGTAAAAACACCTTAGCAAAATGGAGTTGCTAAGAGGATGAATATAACCCTTATGGAAAAGGTTAGGTGCATATTAATTGGGTTCGGTTTACCAAAATATTTTTGGGGGGAAGTTGTGTCTACTGCTGCATATTTGGTAATTAGATCACCCTCTAGAGCTTTAGAGATCAAGACTCCCATAGAGATGTGGAGTGGAAAACCCCTTGAGTTGAGCAACCTTAGGACTTTTGGGTGTGCTACATTTGCACATCAAAAGGATGATAAACTTAACTCAAGGTCTAGAAAATGTGTATTTCTAGGGTATAATGGTGGGGTTAAGAGGTATAGGTTGTGGTCCTTAGAACCAAAAGGAATGAAACTCATAATAAGTAGGGATGTTATTTTTAATGAATTGTTATTTCCCTATTTGGAGAAAACTAACCCTGCAGGGGCTAGTGAGCAAACCAGTCCGAAATTTGTGGAGCATCGCATCAAGGAAAATTCAGTTCAGGTAGAGCAAAGAAGGCAAGAGGGTTCGGACCAGGTAGAGCCCATTGATGAAGGCCAAACTCAGGGCACTCAAACGGAGGCTAAACTAGAAGAGGTTGATGCAGCAAGTCAGAATAACTACCAGCTCACAAGGAGGGTGGTCAGACCACCTTTGAGATATGGGTTTTCGGATGCTAATGTAGCAGCTCCTTGGACAGAATGAGAGGTTGAACCAAAAACTTACATGGATGCCATGGAATGTAAGGAGTCGCCAAAGTGGCAGCTAGCTATGGAGGAAGAAATGGATTCTTTGAGGAAGAACAACTCTTGGGAATTGGTGCCGAAACCAAAAAAAATAGAGAGTTATGGATTGTAAGTGGATCTATAAGATCAAAGAAGGAAACATTCTAGGGGATGAAGTCCGGTATAAAGCTAGGCTAGTGGCAAAGGGGTTCACACAAAGAGAAGGCATAGATTTCACCGAAATATTCTCACTTGTTGTGAAATACAAGATGATACAGATAGTATTGGCTATGGTGGTCCAATTTGATTAGGAGATCAAGCAAATGGATGTGAAGACAACATTTTTGCATGGAGAGCTTGATGAGACCATCTACATGAGGCAACCCAAAGGCTATGAGGAAGGAAGGCAGGGAGAGTTGGTGTGCAAATTGAAGATATCTCTCTCTGGCCTGAAGCAACCACCTCGACAATGGAATAAGAGGTTCGATTCCTTTGTAACCAGCCTGGGTTTCATGAGGAGCTACTATGATTCATGCTTGTATTACAAAGGGCACAAGGTGGAGGAAGTGGTGATCATCCTCATCTATGTCGATGATATGCTATTGGTTGGGAACAGTAGGGAGAGGATAGAAGAATTGAAGTCTCAACTTAGTTCAGAGTTTGAGATGAAGGATCTTGGCCATGCACAGAAGATCCTTGGGATGAATATAATCTGGGAAAGGGAGAGAAACAGATTGAAGATTTCTCAGACTTCCTACATAGAGAAGATGATATCTAAGTTCTCTATAGAAGATAGCAAACCAGTGAAGGTTCCCCTTGCTGGCCATTTCAAGTTCTCCAACGATCAATGTCCGAGATCACAGGCGGAGAAGAAGGAAATGGAAAAGGTCCCTTACTCTAGTGCGGTTGGTTCAGTTATGTTCACCATGGTAAACACTAGACCCGATATTGCTCATGCAATAAGTGTCCTCAGTAGGTTTATGAGTAATCCCGAAAAAGAGCATTGGCTTGGAATGAAGTGGTTGCTAAGGTACTTGAAGGGAAGCCCAAAAGTAGGGCTAATTTATGAAAAGAGGGGTAAGTCCATCTGTTTTGAGGGTTATGCGAATTCAGACTATGGAGCAGACCGGGATAAAAGAAGATCGATTACCTCCTACTTCTTCAACTTTAATGGATGCTATATAAGTTGGAAGGCTCAGTTGCAGTCAGTGGTAGCACTCTCAAAATCCGAGGCTCAATACATAGCGGCAATGGAAGCCATTAAGGAGGCTATGTGGTGCAAAGGGTTGTTGGAAAAGTTGAAGGTCCTGAAAGAGCAGGTGGTGGTGTATTCGGATAGCCAAAGTGTTTTGCACTTGTGTAAGAATCTGATGTTCCATGAGAGGACAAAGAACATGGATGTTCGATATCATTTCATTTGGGAAAATGTTACGGAAGGATGCATTCATGTGGACAACGTAGCCACGGAGGAAAATCCTGCAGATTTAGGCACCAAGGTTCTACCTTTAAGTAAGTTTAATCATTGCCTTGGCCTACTTAGGATTGGAGTCGGTTGATATGATGACTCAAGATGAGTTTGGATCCTGAGTTCTCAGCACAATAGGTTCGGGTTTAAATGCTTAGATAAAGGTAGAGATTTTTTGTGTTTGTCTAAGGTTTAAACAAGGAAAAATCAGCATCAAGTGTACACCAGTGTGCACCGCGGCCCAACTCTTCCAAGGTGCGGCGACCAGCAAAGGAGAAGACCTGAAGGAGGTGTGCGCCACGGCTCAGCCTCCCTCAGGCCGTGGGGCCCATAATGGATACAACATGGTGAAGTTTCAGCACACTCTAGGTTGCGACATGCCCTGTTCTAGGCCGCAGCTTGAAGGCACACTGATGCCTTTTGGTTCAGCTTTTTGTTAAGTGCGTAAAACATGTTCAAAATGCACAAGATCACTTAGAATTGATTGGGCTAAGGTCGATTGATCCTTAAAAACTAAGGCTGGATATTGATCCTCGAGATGGGTCAAGAAGTTGGTGCACTATATAAAGGGTCACCTAGCTTCAATCTCCAAAAAAAAAAAAAAGTGAGGAATAACTTGTGATTGAAAATGAGATCTATTGTAAGAGTGCAAAGACACAAAACAAGAGAGACTCATTGTAAAGGCTGGTTGTTTAGAAAGATAGAGTATAATAGAAAGGGGATTCAACGGCTTGTAAGGAGAATTTTCTTGGGAAAATTCCAAGGTTAGTTCTTATCACTTTCTTTTACTTCTTCTTCTTTAGTTCTTCAAGAACTTGAGTTTCTTGGAGAGGGTTGCTGTATTTGTAAAGAACCATTGATTTAGTGCAGAGAGTTCAAAGGAACTAACGGGGACGTAGGCTATTGCCGAACCTCGATAACAATTATTATGTCCTTTCCTTTCTTTGATTTAAGCGTTACGTGGTGAGTTAGCTTTAATTTTAGTAATCGAAACCAATAAAAATATGAAATTATGATATTTGAATAAATAAATTAATTATAATGATTTAATGATGTATTGGAAAGTATGTTGAATATTAAATATCTAAGAATTTATATTTTAAAAAGGATGGATGAATGAAAAATATGTTGAGAAGTTTTATGAAATTTCTAAAAAATATGATTGAAAAAATTATATGATACATGAGGAGACAATTTAATAGATATGATAAAAATAATAATTTTGAGAAAGAGGTAGATAGTTGAATTTAATGTTTGAATGTATGTTTGTTTTCATATTATTGCTCATATGTATAAAATAAAAGACCAGGAAGGCAGCTGGTCTGCTTGTTTTAATATTATTGCTCATATGCATTAAATAAAGTACTAGGAAGGCAGCTGGTCTAGCTAAAAAGACCAGGAAGACAGTTGATCTAGCTGAAAAGACCAAGAAGGTAGCTGGTTTGCCTGAAATATGTCGACATGTGGGAAGATGTTCCCAGATGATAATATGAAATGATTTGATGAGAAAGAAAGAAAGAAAATTTAAATTCATGCATTACATTTGTTTCAAATCTTGATTATTATTGATTGAGATGCTAAAGTATCAGGCTTGATTGTGAAATTATTGATAGATAAATGGGTCTCACAAAGAGACATATATGATGAGAAAAAATTATGCAAAAATATGATATGATAAAAAATTATTTGATTGATTGATTATATATTTTGAACCTCTTAACGAGGTAAATAATGATGTTGAATTGATAGTCTTAAGATGATTAAATATATGAGAAGAAAAATTGATATGTTTGATGATTAATTTAAGAAGAGTTGATAAATGGTTGGAATTATGATATGAGTAGTGATAATAGAATGTCATTATTAAGTTATATAAGATAATAGATGAATAAATATTGAAAAATTATTTGAAAGATTGAATTATTATATGTGAAGAAATAGATGAATACTATTGGTGAATTAAAAACGATAGAATTATAAGATGTGACTGGAAGTATATAATCGAGTACTACGAGTAAATTTAATTCACTGAGCTTATGAAGCTCACTCCTCATTGTTAAATAATTTCAGGTAGATGGCATGATAGATAGAATTGTGAGCTGAGATTCAGATTGAATTATTATTTGTAAGCCTCATGGTCCACATTCTCAAACTAATGGAAGATTTTTTTTTTAAAAAAAATATTCATGCATAATAGGTTGTATATATTGTTTCAGTTGGGATTTTAATAATGTAACTCTCCTGTTAAGGGTTGAGGATTTATGTATATATATTCAGTCGATGTGTGTTTTTATATTGTTACATATATGTGTCGTGTTAGGATTTCAAAACTTGACGACACCATCTCGGGGATGCCCAACCCGAGATGGGTCGTTACAATTTTGGTATCAGAGCATTAGGTTTTATGATTATGTGGACTACGTAAAAAATAAAAGAAGTGGAAGATTTAAACAAACTACATTTTAATGCAGAGTTTGAGGATGACACATGGATGTGCTCGAACTAGAGATAGAGTTCTGAATTAGAGAGGACATGGTAGACCCCCAATATTTAGAAAAGTTGAAGTGGAAGGGGAGGTTGTGTCAGTTTTTCATGCAAGGGAACATGTTTCTAGTGCAGCTTGTACTAGTAGATATGAGATAGAATCAGATATTAAGATGGATGCGTTGAGAGAATTTCTTGATCATGCTATAGAGAGAATGAATGTAGCAAAAGAAAGGGTTGATAGTTTATAGTGAAGATTAGAAGAAAGGGGTAGAACTGAACCTGATGTGGTGAGACAAGAGGCTAATGAGGGAGAGGGTGGGTTTGCACATTAGATACAAGGGGATTGTTTTGTGAGATTTCTTAAGCGGAAACCCCAGTATTTTAGAGGATCTATAAATCCTATTGAAATTGAGAAGTGGATTAAACATGTTGAGAAATATTTTGAAGTCTTACCAGAGACAGATAGGCAGAATGTTGCAAGGTGAGTCTTCTTAATGGTCGGAGGATATTCTTCCTAGATTGAGTACACAGGTATATCAACCCTTAACTTGAAATAAGTGTAAGGATATGTTCTTTGCGAAGTATTTTCCTGATACGTTTCGAGCACAACAGGAGAGGGATTTTATTCATTTAAGGAAGAATACAGTATTATAGTATATTTATAGCCCTATCGAGGTTTTTACCTGAGTTGGTAAATACGGAGAAGAGGAAATGTAAGAGATTTTTAGACGGGTTACACTATGAAATTCGGACTAAACTCTCTTATATGGGTATTGGGAATTATACTATAATGGTGGATAAAGCATTACAGATTGAGAAGGATGTGATGGAGTTTAGAGGTAGGAGGGATTAGCTGAAGAGGTCTAGATTTGAAAGACCCAGAGATGGTAGTAGTATGAGTATGCAGGGTGGAAGACCACCCTAGATACAGTTTTCCTTATCATAAGGAACTATAGTACAGAGTCAGAGGTAAGCAGGATCTGTTGGTTCTGTAGCTCAGAGTAATATTGGTGGGACACCTAGATTTGGGAGACAGGCTATAGGAACTGGAATTTATGGTAGAGAAGTAAGTATGCCACCAAGAGGAAGTGGTAATCTAATGTATGATCAAGAGGCAAAAGTTTGCTTTAGATGTAATCAGATAGGGCATCTGTCTCGAAATTGTCCTACTCTGATGTGCTTTGTATGTGGTGAGGGAGGACATATGAGTGTAGATTGTGCAGTGAGGAAATCTGTTGAGATAAATGCTAGAGGTGTTGGGAGAAAACAGGTGGAAAGAGATGGTGGATCAGAAAGTATGCGGGGTAGAGACAAAGGATGAGTAGCTAAGAGAGGACATGGTAGTCAATTACAGCCTAGAGACAGCAAAGTCTATGCGTCGACCCACCAGGATGCACAAGCCACTCTTGATATTGTTATGGGTATGGTATCTATTCTTGATACACCTTCTAGATTATTGATTGATCCTGATGCAACCCATTCTTTTGCATCCAGTGCTTATATGAAATCTATTAATGCTTATGTTAGCCCTTTGATGCATGTTGTTATTGTTAAGGTTCCTACTGAGGATAGAGTTATTATCAAGACAATTTATCGGGGTTGTGTGATTAGTATGGCTGATAGAGAATTTGAAGTTGATTTTTTGCCTTTAAATATGATAGATTGTTATTTAATTATGGGGATGAATTAGTTATCTGCATATCATGTTTGGGTAGATTGTTTTAAGAAGAACATGGTGTTCAGGATACCTGGACAAGAGGAGTTTAACTTTCAGGGAGAATGTAAAATACTTGCCAACAGTCTTATTTTTTCCCTGACTGCTAGTAGATGGTTAAAGAAGGGTTGTGAGGGGTATTTGGCGTATGTGGTGGATTCTAGAAAGAAGATTAGACAGTTAAAAGAAATCTTAGTAGAGAAAGATTTTTCTAATGTGTTCCCTGGGGAGTTGTCTAGGTTGCCTCCCAATAAAGAGATTGAGTTTTCTATTAAGGTGATTCTAGGATCAGCACCATATCTATAGCACCTTATAGAATGGCACCAGCTGAGTTGAGAGAATTGAAAGTTCAGTTTCAGGAGTTGCTAGACAAACAATTTATTCAACCTAGTATGTCGCATTGAGGAGCCCCTGGTTGTGTATTTATTATAGGCAGTTGAATAAGATCACCATCAAGAATAAATATCCTTTACCTAGGATAGATGATTTATTCAAGTAATTACAAAGGGCTAGGGTTTTTCTTAAGATAGACCTGAGGTCGGGTTATCAATTGAGGATAAAGGAGGGGGACGTGCCTAAGATTGCTTTTAGGACATGTTATGGCCATTATGAGCTCCTTGTGATACCATTTGGGTTAACTAATGCTCATGCAGCATTTATGGATATAATGAATCGGGTGTTTAAGCCATTCTTGGATAGATTTGTGATTGTATTTATTGATGATATTCTGGTATATTCTAAGAATGAAGAGGAGCATGGGCAACATTTAGAGATAGTGTTAGAAATTCTGAGGGAAAGAAATTGTATGCAAAGTTCTTTAAGTGTGAGTTTTGGTTAAATGAAATATCTTTCTTGAGGCATGTTGTGTCAGAAGATGGTATAGTAGTTGACCCACAGAAAGTAGAGATAGTGTTGAATTGGCAAAGACCCACTAGCGTGACTAAAATTAGAAGCTTTTTGGGGTTAGCAGGTTATTATAGGAGGTTTATTCAAAATTTTTCTATTATTGCTAGACCATTGACTAGATTGACGAGGAAAGAAGTGAAGTTTACGTGGTCAGAAGAATATGAGAAAAGTTTCCAGATGTTGAAAGAGAAATTGACTACTACTCTGGTATTAGTGCTTCTTTCTTGTGATGAAGGATTTGTGGTATATAGTGATGCATCACATCAGGGGTTGGGATGTGTGTTGATGCAATATGGGAGAGTTATAGCTTATGCTTCTAAGCAATTGAAGAACCATGAGAGAAATACCCAACCTATGATTTAGAATTGGCTGCCATAGTTTTTGCTTTGAAGATTTGGAGACATCATCTATATAGAGTCACTTGTGAAATTTTTATTGATCATAAAAGTTTAATGCATTTACCTACCCAAAAAGAGTTGAATTTGAAGCAGATGAGGTGAATGGAATTGATTAGTGACTATGACTGTACAATTCATTATCATCTAGGGAAAGCTAATGCAGTAGCTGATACATTGAGTAGAAAGTCTACAAGGAGATTAGCTGCTATTGGGAGTCATGATATTAACTTGATGATAGAACTGAAAGAAATAAGAATGCAGTTGAGTATCAGTGATAAAGGAGTATTGATAGCAAATATGGTGGTGTAATCTTCTATTACTGATTGTTTGTTATAGATGCTGAGTAGAGATGAAGGGATAGAGAAGATCAAACAGGAAGTATTAAGTGGGAAGCCGACTAGGTTTAGAATTAGAGAAGATGGTATGCTGGTATTAGAACATAGAGTTTGTGTTCCCAGTGATATTGAGATGAGAAAAGAGATACTAATAGAGGCTTATGATTTTGTGTATTTTATGCACACGGGTAATAATAAGATGTACAGGAGGTTGAGACAGAATTATTGGTGGTCAGGGATGAAGAAAGATGTAGCTAAGTATATTTGTAAATGTTTGACTTTCTAACAAGTGCAATCTGATAATAGACATCCAGCAGGTTTATAACAACCTCTTCCAGTACCTGAATAGCCATAGGAGAATGTGAGCATGGATATTGTTTCTGGTTTTCCCAGTACCCAGAGAGGTCATGATGTTGTATGGGTTATAGTGGATAGACTTTCTAAGTCTTCCCATTTACTTCCTATTAAAACTACCTGGAGTCCTGAAAAATTGGCTGAATTATATGTAATGGAAATTGTAAGATTACATGGAGTACCTTTAAGTGTTGTATCAGATAAAGATTCTAGATTTACTTCTAGATTTTGGAAGGGTTTTAAGAAAGCTATGGGTACACAGTTGTAGTTTAATATAACTTTTCATCCTCAAACTAATGGGCAGATAGAGAGAATCATCAAAATACTAGAAGGTATGCTGAGGGCAAGTGTATTGAGTTTCTCAGTGAGCTGGGATGCTTATTTACCTTTGATTGAGTTTGCATACAATAATTAGTATCAAACTAGTATTGGGATCGCACATTTGAGGCTTTATATGGTAGAAGGTGCAGAACTCCAATATGTTGGGAAGAAGTTGGAGAAAAAAAAGGTATTTGGTCCAAAAATGATAGATTTGACTATTGAGAGGATCAAACTGGTTAGAAAGAACCTTAGAGCAACACAGAACAGATAGAAGGGATATGCTGATAATAGAAGACGACCTCTTGAGTTTCAGATTGGTGACTGGGTGTTTTTGAAGATATTTCCATGGAAGGGTGTTAAGATTTAAAAAGAAAGGAAAGTTGAGTCCGAGATTTGTGGGACTATATAAGGTGATTGAAAGAGTTGGACCAGTAGCATATAAATTGGATTTGCCTCCAGAGTTAAAGCAATTACATAATGTGTTTCATGTGTCACTTTTAAGAAAATGTTTACATGATGAATCTCATAGTATTCCGAATCAGGCTGTAAAACTTCAGGAAGATTTGACCTTTATGCAAGTACCAATCAGAATTCTAGACAGAAAGGAACAAGTCTTACATAATAAAGTTATTCCTTTGGTTCAAGTATTATGGCAGAATAAAGATGTTGAAGAGATCACATGGGAGCATGAAGCAAGAATGAGGAAAGAGTACCCCCAGCTTTTTCATGAGTTAGGTGAGAAAATTTCAGGGACGAAATTTTTTTAAAGTGGATGGAATTGTAATACCCGTGTTATTAAAATAAGGGTAACTGAGTAATTTGATAGATATTACATGGAATTAAAAAAAATTATATACATGAAAGATTCACTATAGGAAAAAAATCCTAGAAACGTTCAGGTGTGGTTACAAAGGAAGGAAGAAAAAAAAAAAGGGACAACCACCTGGACGCTAAGCGTCCAGGTGTTAAAAGGTGGAAATGAAGTGTCTTGCATGCAAGACATTTCAGAAGACCAAAAGGTGGTTTGGGTATAATTAATACACACACACACACACACACACACACACATATATATATATATATATATATATATATATATATATATATTAAGCTTTTCTTAGTTTATTTAAAACTTAGTTCATCTCTTTCAAATTACTCTATTTAAACACTTGAGGACTAAAAGAAATGATGAAAGATTCAATTTTGAAGAAGTTTATGGGAGAATTTTAAAGAGATTCGAGGGAAGCTTTAAGAAAAACAAAAGGCAATAATGTGAATATATTGAAATTAAGCATAAACAAAAATACCCAGAATTTGATGTAGAAATTTAAAGGTATGAATTACGGAAGAATTGAAGAATAAATTAAAAATTTTAATATAAATATTATGTTAGGTGCTGATATTAGAGTTTATGCATACTTCACGGGATCAGATCTGCAGAACCCTGGACAAACATGGGATCCTGCTCCCGAGTAAGCGGGCTGGGGTCTCGCTCCCCGGTGAGTGAGCAGGGTCCCTCTCCCCGAAGAGCTGGTGGAGATTAGGGGGCAGCGCCCCCAAAACTTTCAGGCTCTGTACATGAGTTGGGTCTGTTTTTTGCTTGTTGGTTTGGGCTTGGGCCCATGAATAGCCGTAGTTCTGCAACAGGGCAGAAATCCTAACTAGACCCTAATTAGGACGTCTTAAGTTGCTTATAAATACTCTTTATGTATTGAGCATACATTGTAACAAGAGATTTGTGAGGTTGATAATAAGAAACTTCTAGCAGGACGTAGCCCTATTCTGTGGTGAACTTGGGTAAATTTTGTCTTTTTTTTGTTTATAATTCATGTGATTGACAGGTCTCGAATCGTTCAGTTGACGATCAGCAATTAGGTGAAATTGCTGAAAGGAGCATGAAAGGCAAAGAGGTGATCCAAGGGTAGTTTTAAGTGCTACGTGGTGAGTTAGATTTACTTTTAGCAATCGAAACCAATAAAAATATGAAATTATGATATTTGAATAAATGGGTGATTTACAATGATTTAATGATATATTTTCTGTTATATATGAAAATTGATTGATTTATTGATTAGAAATTGGAAAGTATGTTGAATATTAATTATCTAAGAATTTATATTTTAAAAATGATGGATGAATGAAAAAAAAAATGTTGAGAAGTTTTATGAAATTTCTGAAAAATATGCTTGAAAAATTTATATGATATATGAGGAAACAATTTAATAAATATGATAAAAATAATAATTTTGAGAAAAAGCTAGATAGTTGAATTAAATGTTTGAATGTAAGCTTGTTTTCATATTATTGCTCATATGCATAAAATAAAAGACCCGGAAGGCAGCTGGTCTAGCTGAAAAGACTAGGAAGACAGCTGGTTTGGCCGAAAAGAGCAGGAAGGCAACTGGTCTGGCTAAAAAGACTAGGAAGGTAGCTGGTCAGGCTGAAACATGTTGACATATGGGAAGACATTCCCAAATGATAATATGAAATGATTTGATGAGAAATAAAGAAAGATAATTTAAATTCATGCATTACATTTGTTTTAAATATTGATTATTGTTGATTGAGATACTAAAGTATCAGTTTTGATTGTGAAATTATTGATAGATAAATGAGTCTCAGAGAGAGACTGATATGATGAGAAGGAAATATGAAAGTATGATATGATAAAAAAATTATTTGATTGATTGATTATATACTGTGAACCTCATAACGAGATAAATAATGATGTTGAATTGATAGTCTCAAGATGATTGAATATATGAGAAAAAAAATTGATATGTTTGATGATTAATTTAAGAAGAGATTGATAAATGGTTGGAATTACGATATGAGTAGTGATAATAAAATATCATTATTGAATTATATGAGATAATAGATGAATGAACATTATAAGATTATTTGAAAGATTGAATTATTATATGTGAAGAAATAGATGATTAATATTGGTGAATTAGAAACGATTGAGTTATAAGATGTGACTAGAAGTATATAATCGAGTACTTCGAGTAAGTTTAATTCATTGAGCTTGTGAAGCTCACTCCTCATTGTTAAATAATTTCAGGTAGTGGGCATGACAGATAGAATTGTGAGCTGAGATTTAGACTGAATTATTATCTGTAAGCCTCGTGGTCCACATCCTTAGACTAATGGAAGATTTTTTTTTTTTAAATATTCATGCATAATAGGTTATATATATTGTTTCAGTTGGGATTTTAATGATATAACTCCCCTATCAAGGGTTGAGGATTTATGTATATATATTCTATTGATGTATGTTTTTATATTGTTGCATATATGTGTCAATGTGGGATTTCAAAACGTGATGACACCGTCTCGGGGGTGGCCAACCCGGGATGGGTCATTACATAGCCTAGTGCTAAGCCTAAATTTTTTTTGAAATCCAAGCTGTAGCATGCAGTCTTGAACTGGATACATCTCATGAAGATAAATTGTTGTATGGAACTCACCTTCTGGTCAGTTTCATGCTAAAATTGCTTGGGGAAGCTATTAAAATCAAGTAAGACAAAGTAAATTGGCACAAGGTTATCTGGTTCCCATATTTTACCCTAAACACAGTTCTTTAATTAGATGGTTAGTCATTCTTTACAAACTTACCACTAGATCTAGACAACTGAGTTGGGGGTTATTCTATAGATGCAATTTGTCTTTTATGTTTTTGGAGGATAATGTGTTGTAAAATTCAGCAACATGACAGTAAATGTTACTGTTCACGTTATTATTCATCTATGTTAGCATTAGTTTATCTATCTTATGCTAAGTTCACTTGAGTTTATGTTTAGTTAAATTGAATGGTGATAAGATCAGGTACGTGTAATCTTATTATTGGTTTAAGTCTATATATACAAGGCTAAAGTGTACTAGAGAAGTTGCTAGAATGAAAAAAAAAAAAAATCATTTTTTTAGAAAAGCTCTCTTCCTCTCCCTTGTTCTTTGCAAAAAAATTCAGACCTGATTTTCACAAAAATCTAATCTATTCCTTTTGTTCTAGCAAATGTAACCACAAAATTCCATCTCAAAGAACCTCTAACAACTGATATCAAAGTAAGGTTTATGATTAACAGATCGGGTGCAAAATCTTAAAGAAAAAGATTGCAACGTGAGCAAAACTATGGCTGCCAGCAGTAGCATTAATGACAACCATGTTCAATGCCTAATGGTCGAGATAAGGATTGTCTCTACCCATTGGTCTCAGTCACTTAGGAGATGAGGTGATGAGGATGAGATCAAAGGTAGCAGAGAAAAGGATTGTCTATACCCATTAGTCTCGCCCACTTAGGAGATGAAGTGACTTGGTCCGAAGAGGCTCTTAAAGCTTTATCGGGCTTACCTTTTTGAAAAGGCCTAGTAATTAAAAGATTGCCCAATAGTTACAAGAAGACCCATTGTTTTGGATTAGGGCTTGTTTAACTGGTGTAGACCCATTTGGTTGTGTATTTTTGGGGAAGGTTCTAGAGTCCTTTAGAGTGATACACTGATCAGTTGCATTTTCTTTTGCAAATGAATTTTCATGATCTCCAATCAATTTTGATATCGACTATTTATCTTGTCTCGATTAGCATGAGTCATGATCTATGCCTTACACTTGGAATGATCTTAGCTTTTCATTTCACCTCGGTAAACGAAGATTTTTAATCTGAGCCTTCCATTTTTGTTTAAAAGGGGGAGTGACCCTTAAGTTCCTCACTTCATTCCACACATCACTTTCAAATAATTTGAGAGGTTTTGAGAGTTTAGTAAGTTTGAGAGATTTTTCGGAGAGCTCGATGAGTTGAGAACTTTCTAGGGAGAGCTCGATGAGGTAAGTGTAGAGTTTGGGAGCTTGGTGGGTAGAGAGTTCATTCCTAAAGAGTTCGACTTCATTTTTCCTTCTTCAGGTGAGTCCTCCCTTTCTTTTCTTTTTCGATGTCTTTCTTTAGAGATGGTTCTAATTTTTATGGGATCAGGGAGAATAGCCTTTCGGCTACTTCTCAAGTGGAGAGAAGGGTGGTAGAATTTGATTATGAGACTAAGGTGGGTCTTCTCTTCTCAAACCTCAGCGGTCGGGCGTACCTTGAACGATGTTCAAGATGGTATGGCCGAGAGAACAAGAGATATTGTATATTGTGCTAAAGTTGAACCAAACGAGTTAGATGATGATGAGTTAGAGAGTCTTTGTGAGTTGTATAGGATTACGGTCGAATATTCCCTTAGAAATGCTGGTGTTGGGGAGAGGGTGTGTGATGATCCTCACGAGGATCTACCCTATGAGGTTTACGTGTACACTCATTCTTTGAGAGCATGTCTTAGGTTCCCTGTCCACCCCTTTGTTCAACTCATCCTTAACTATTACTATATAGCTGTTTGTTAGCTGGTGCCGAAATCTATCTGTCTGTTAGTGGGTTTCATATATGTTTGTAACAAGGTCAGGGTTCACCCTACTCTTGACCTTTTTAAGAATACATTCAATGTTACTCTTCATACGGAGCATGGTTGGGTATACTTTAAGCAGCGATGGTGACAAAGACTCCAACCTCTGTTAAGCAATGCAAGAACAATTTTTTCTTTATTCAGAGCAATAGAGACTTCGGGGTTCTACGGGTGTGGGACATAACTTTTCTAAAAAAGAGTCGTCACTCGGATCTTAGTCATTTAAAGGAGATTGCTATTAGGGATATCGTAGATGAAGCTATAGTCTCCTCCAAGCTTAAAAGCTATAATAATTTAGCTAGTCATGACTTACGCCCACATGCGAGTATTTTTCTATAGTTTCTTTTGTTCAACCCCTTTCTTGTTGTTTACATCTTAATGCGTCGTTTATTTGTGCAAAAATGCCTCATAGTCGCGTCCAAGTTCTGAGGGAAGCCAAACTGGCAAAGAAGAAGGAAATCAATGAAGGTACCAACAGTTGTAGATCCGATAAGAGAAAGCATCATTCTGCTTCATCTGAAGATCAGGTCGGCGAGATCCCTTTGCATCCTGCTGTGACTTTCACTAAACCCCTATCTTTTGTTGTTCCATCACTTAGCACAGTTTTGAGTCTTGGATCCCCCTTAGGTAACGATGTGTCTCTTCCCAATTGGTTTGTCAAGAAAAAAAGGACTTGGTTATGGGAAGTCTTCGAGTTTCCCATGAGTACATAACTAGGGGTATTCCACCCCGAGACCGAGTAAAGCTAGGTGCGAAAGCTCCCGAAGTTCTTCACACACAGTGGAGGAGCTTTAGGCAAAGGTAACTTTTTTATTCTTTATACTTGTCTTTTTGGTTTGATTGTTTGTCCTGAGCTTCTGACTTAGTTTACAATCATGTTTCAAGCCAACGTCATTCCAGGACTTTTAACCCAATGCTTTATTGAGATCATTAGACAAATGGAGGAGCACCAAGCTTTAGTTGTCGATCTGCAGTCCTCTCTTTTGACGAAGGATAAAAAAGTTGAGTTATTGAGGGTTCAACTTTCATCCTTGAGTACTCAAATGGGTGAGGCCCGAAATGAAGCTCTGAAAGAGTATCAACAATCGGAAGATATGGATACTGAGCTCAAGGTTGCTAGTCGAAAAGTTGTGAAGGCTTTCAAGGGTCCTTATGGCTTCACCAAGATAATTTCCAAGGAGGCTAGAGGATATTACTTTGTTAGCTTCGAAAATACCAAGGCCATGATGTCCAAAACTTACCCTAACTTGGATTTATAGATGATTGAGATTGCTGTAGAGGATGCCATTACTCTTGTTGAGGGGGGTGGATATGTTAAGGATGGTGAGGAAGTTATAACTGGAGCTGCTGTGGACGTGGAGGGAGCTGAGAATCATGGTGTTGATGTAGTGGAGGATGAGTAGGTGTTTGTCCCCTTCACTTTTTATGTGTAAGAAAAGGCCTATAGTGCCTTAGATCTTTTTATCTTTTAATGACTAGTATGGATGTAGACCTTTGTTGCATACTTTCTTCTGATATTTTTGCTCTTTAGATATTTTCTTCTTCAGCTTTGGATGACGGCACCTCTGAGAATGGAAAGAACTTGTTCTTTTCTCGGTCTTGATTGAAGAGGGCTTCTGATAAGAGTTTTGATCATTTCTCTGTGGCCTTGATTAAAAAGGGCTTCTGAGGAGAAAGGAATTTGTGGTAAAGCAACGATTTCCGAAAAAGAACGACTTTATTAATAACTAGCTTGAGTAATGTCTCTATTGATAACTAGTTGAAGTTACAAGAAAGAAAAAGAGTGAAATGTCTATGATAAAGTTTTCCAAAGGTTCTTAGCCTAGCCTATTCCCTTTATACAAGAGGGGTTGGCCTTATTCCCACAGTTCTTCCATCTCTTCCTTTACTCAATGGAGCCGTTGGTTAAATCTTCGACTTCTATGGGTAAGGCCTCAACTTTCTGGTGGCCCCTTATTGAGGTAGGTAGCATGACTGGGATGCTTGTTGATTTACTTGGACTTCTCCAATCCCACTCTCCATAGGGAACTTCATCTTTAGATGATAGATCGACACCACAAATTTTAACTTGTTCAACATCCGTCTTTCTAGCAACGCATTGTAATAAGATGGGTGTTTGACAACCAAAAAGGTTGTCATCACAATGGTTTGTCGAGGTGTTGATCCTGCTCTCACCAGTAAAACTATACTGTCTTCTACAAATATGGGTTTCCCTAAGAAGCCCTAAAGTGGGGAGACCACGGGCTTAAGCTAATCGTCCCTCAGCTTTATCTTTTTGAAGGCATCGTAGTATAAAATACTTGTTGAACTCCCATTATCAACCAAAATTCGCTCCACATTGTAATTTGCAATGAGAAGGGTTATAACCATCGCATCATTATGGGGTGTATGCACTCCTTCAAGGACATCGTCCATGAAAGAGATCACTTGCTCAGTCTTGATCCTTTTGTGAGGCATGCTTACAGACCCTACTGGCTGATAGTAGCCTTTTCGGGCCTGGGATGAGTGTCCTTCTGCTGCTAGTCCTCCGTAGATTGTTTTGATAGTGCCGATAGCTATGGCCGGATGGTGTTTGTCATCTTGTCTGTTCTCCTTTGGGTTCTTTCTTGGGCTTTGATCCCTTTAAGGGCTTTGATTCCTCTGGAAGTTCTGTCTCAGACAACGTTGAAAGTCTTGCTTTGAGTTCCGTTGCTCAGAACTTTGTCCAAAAGATCGGTTGAGACTATGCCCTGAAAGGTAACTACTACGGGAGCTAGTGAACCCTTTCAAGTACCCCCGACGAATGAGAGATTCGATCTAGTTTTTCAATGCTCGGCACTCCTCGATGTTGTGCCCATGATCTTAGTGGAACCAACACCACTTGGACTGATCTTTATCATCACTAGAGTATACAGAATTCAGGGGCCAGCGGAGAACATTACGATTTTGGATGCTTATCAATATATTAGATGTGGGTGCATTCAATGCGTTGTAGCTATTGCTGAGGCCCTTGGTGTTACTCTCCCACTGTGGTTTCTTTGGTGGGTTGCCCTTTGGTTCTGTAGTTTTCTACTTCCTTTTGTCTCTTATTTCTTCCTTTTTTTCTTCTAAATGCTTGATTGTCTTCAGAAATCATGTATTCTTAAGCCCGAGCGAGAATTTCATTCATATCTCTGGGGTATGCCTGGTAAGCTTGGAATTGAAAGAGCCTAACCCGAGCTCGTTTTTGAAAGCAAGAGTTTGGATTGTTGCATCCATATCCCGGATCTCCTAGGCCGTGGCATTAAACCTTGAGATGTACTCTCAAAACTTCTTTTATCTGCACTGGATGATGCTGAAAAGACTCTCTAAAGTCTTTCGAGGTCCTTTACTGCTAAGGAAATGTGCGGCAAAGGCACGACTTAGATCCTTGAAGGATCCTACACTTCTTGGTTTGAGATGGGAATACCAGATACTGGCAGTTTTCTCAAGCATCAAAGGAAAAGCCCGGCACAGCACCGTGTCCAGATGACGATGTAGCATCATAGTAGTCTTATAGAGTTGAATATGATCCATTAGATTAGTTGTGCCATCATAGGCCTTGATGATAGGCATTCTGAAGTGTCGTGGGAGAGGAGCATCAAGAATGTCTTGAGTGAATGAAGGATCTTTGGAGCTGAGTTCATCCAGGATATTTTTACCTTGGCCCTTAAAGGCTTCTTCAATTCTTCTATCCATCTCTCCCAGTTTACAATCCAGGTCAATGTAGTTTTTGGCAGCTGAGAAACCTTGGGACTTTGTTTTTGGATCTGGGGTAGATCCGATTGTGGACTGACTATGAGCTCGATGATCATTGTGCCTTGTAAGTCAAGGAATTTTTGGGGTGGCAGATGAGCCTGTTCCCCGAGCTTTTTAGCTAGACTGGCCATGAGTTGAGTAAGTTCCGCTAATTTCCTCAGGTAACAGGAGCATTCGGATTCTGAGTGGTTTGGGCATCCTGACCTGGTGGGACCTAAATGTTTGGGCTTACTGGAGGTTTGTTGGATTGGGAGTGCTGATCGTATCGAGACTGTTCGTCAGACGGATTATCGGGGTTCTAGCCAGTGGTGGCATGTTCCTAAATGGTAGGAAGACTAAAGCCAGCTTGCTGGCTACAAGTGGCGGCTCTAATGGTGCTTTTGATAGTGGTCTTGGGCGGCATCATAACAGATGAGTTCTTATTCTTCCAAGATTATAAGAAAAATTTCTCACGGACGGCGCCAATCTGTTAATGCTGAAAATCTACTTAGAAATTCGAAGGGCCAGGGAACAGAACCTATGCACACAAAGACCAAAGAAACCCTAAGAAGTCTTCGGAAGGCCAGAGAGGTTGTGCCTCCGAGGGAACTCTCCGATGCCTAAGTTAGAAATATGAAAACTTTATGAGAGTAGATAGAGTGTTTTTCTATATGTACCTTATAATGGTGAGAGTCCCTTATATAGTATGGGAGGTAGAATATCGATGAGATCATATCTGCTAATGAGATAAAATTTCTTTAAATTTGAGAGTCCTGATAGACCTAAGATTTGTTCAGAGATAAGACTGTGCTCATCTCTAGGCTGAAGTGTCGTAGTAAGATTAGAGTTATGGTGTGAAAGTACTGTTATGCCCTTTATCATGTGTCCTCGTCTAATTAGTAGCTTGTCCTTCTTATGAATTTACCCTTTTGCCCTTGTATGGTGCCATGTGTCGTTGCATCATTGGACAAAAAAATTTCCCCTAAATAAACTCCTAAACAAAATGGGGTGCCTGGGAGGAAAAATCAAACGGTGATGGAGATACCTAAATCAATGTTGCATGGGAAGAAACTTCTCAAGAATTTATGGGCTGAAGTTGTAAATAAAACAATGTATTTAATAAACATATGTTTAACCCTCGTAGTTAAAGGAATGACTCCATTTGAAGCTTGGAGGTGGAAGAAAGCCATCTATGAGACACTTGAAGGTGTTTGGTAGTGTTTGGTATGCACAAATTCCAAAGGAGAAGAGAACTAGGCTTGATGAAGCAAGTGAGAAATGTATTTTTGTTAGCTATAGCTTGATGTCAAAGGGCTATAGGCTGTACAAATTGAAGACAAACAAAGTGATCATTAGCTGAGATGTCTTGTTCAATGAAAATGCTACTTGGAATTGCGAGGAAGGCAAAATTGAAGAAAATATGTGCCCGCTACTTTGATGCAGCAAAATGAAACTCAAAATAATGAAGAAACACTTCAATCTTCTCTAAAATCAAGTTCTCAATCATCAACAAGTTCGAGTTCATCTTCATCAAGATCAACTCCAAGAAAATGAGAAATTTGAGTGAGGATTATGAGAGATGCAATTTATGTGTTGACCATAAAATTTTGAAGAAGCAGTGAAATATGAAGCTTGGAAGAAGGCAATGCAAGAAAAAATTGATATTATTGAGAAGAACCGAATATAGTAGCTAGTTGATAGACCAGAAGACAAAGAAGTTATTGGTGTGAAGTTTATTTATAAGGTGAAACACAACCCAGATGGTTTAGTTCAAAAGAACAAAGCAAGGTTGGTTGCTAAGGGCTATTCACAGTAACCCGATATTGATTTTCATGAAATTTTTGCTCTGGTAGCATGAATGGATACCGTCAAAGAACTTATTTCTCTAGCAGCCCATAAAGGTTGTAGATTGTATCAACTTGATGTTAGGTCAATGTTTTTGAATGAAGAGTTGAAAGAAGAGGTATATATAAAATAACCTCAAGGCTTTGTAGTTGATTGTAAGGAAGGCAAGGTGTATAAGTTAAAGAAGGCACTATACGGGCTGAAGCAAGCTTCTCGAGCGTAGTACAGTCAAATTGATAGTTACTTCATAGAGAAGGTCTTTTTGAAAGCATGAATAAGCCTACTTTGTATGTCAAACATCAAAGTATGATTGATATTCTTATTGTTTCTCTTTATATTGATGATTTGGTATTCATGGGTAGCAATGAGAAGATAATTGAATAGTTTAGAAAGGAGATGATGAGAAAATATGAGATGAATGATTTGGGGCTGTTACATCATTTTCTTGGTATTGAAATTTATCAAGAAGATGATAGGGTTTTCATTTGTCACAACAAGTATACAGAGAAAATTTTGAAAATTTTTGGTATGCTTGGTTGTAAACCTATGGATACACCGTTGGTTGTGAATGAAAAATTGATGAAAAAAGATGGAGGAAAGAAGGTAGATGCAAGCTATTATAAAAGCTTAGTTGGGAACTTGCTTTATCTCACAGCTACAAGGTTGAATATTATGTTTGCTACAAGTTTTTTTTCAAGGTTCATAAATAGTCCAAGTCATATTCACTTTGGAGCAGCAAAAAGGGTGTTAAGGCAAGTTCAAGGAACTATGAACTATGGAATCAGATATGGAAGAAATTGTGAAGTGAAAATGGTTGGCTGTTGTGATAGTGATTGAGGTGGTTGTACTGGAGATATGAAAAGCACCTCTGGTTATTGTTTTTCTATTGGTACTGGTGTGCTTTCTTGGTACTCAAAGAAGCAACAATCAGTGGTGCAATCCTCAACTGAAGCAGAATACGTATCAGCTGGTTTTGCAACTCAACAAGCAATTTGGTTGAAGAGAATTTTAGAAGATGCTGGTATGAAGCAAGAAGAAGCTGTAGTGATCAATTGTGACAACAAATTAGCTATCTCTATGGCAAAGAATCATGTTTTTCATTGTCCAACAAAGCACATTGCTATCAAACACCATTTCATTCGAGATGCCATTGAAGAATGAGAAGTTCAGTTGAAGTATTGCAAGTCGGATGAGCAACTTACTGATATTTTAACAAAGGCACTAAGAAGGGACAAGTTCCAATAGCTAAGAGAAGCATTGGGAGTTTAAGCACAACACATTAAGGGCGAGAATATTGGAGGATAATGTGTTGTAAAATTCAGCAGCATTTCATGTTACTATTCACCTATGTTAGCATTAGTTAATCTATCTTGTCTTAAGTTAACTTGAGTTTATGTTTAGTTAAATTGAACGGTGATAAGATTAGCTTTGTCTAATCTTCATGTTGGTTGACATCTGATGGAGCCCATAACAACCACGGCTAATAGACCATCGACACGTGGAATGAGCAGGTTACGCAATCGCCACGTTAAAGCGCGATTAATGGACCAAACCACACCTGAACACGCGATCGTCTAGGCACACGATTGTTTGAGCACGCGCAGAAACGCGGGATCACAGGAATGGAGCCATCCTTCTCACGTGGTCGACCTTACCTCAGAAGACTACAAAAGGCCTAAGGTATGTAGATCCAAGATGTATTCTCTTCATTCTTCACAAATCCATTACACTAGCGACACACCCCATTTTTTTTGTGCCCTCGTACTGATAAGAGTGTCCGAGCGTCCTCGGAGGCCTCCCCCTCCTCTCCCTCCGTGGACCCTCTAGTTCACCCATCCTATTTGTGCAGATCCTAAGGAATTAACCCCAAGTCAGCAGTGGTTCCTCGGCATCAACAGATTGGCGCCGTCCATGGGAAACCACCATCTCTCGCTAACAGTAAAAGCGAAGAAGTGTAAAGAACTCCTCTGTTGTCATGCCACCCAGAAATACCACGAAAAAAGGCAGCAAGGGAGCCCCTATGGCATGCTCTGCCCCTATCCGGAGTCATACCCAAAGCCAACGGTCCAGGTCAAGATTCTCCATGATATCCGAGCGAGTGACCCTTGAGTCGAGCTAGCGACATCCCATCAGAGAGCAGCACCCTCACCACTCGGGAGCAGATTCCCCTAACCTTAGAAGGGCAGCTACGGACTGTTTGACAGCCCCAGTGACCTAGGCTCAGTTCCAAGAACTTTCCCGATTAATAGTCGACTTGGATATCGAAGTCCGAAACGGGGGCCGACAACCCTCGCCTCCTCCTCACCAAATTCCCAAACAAACTGAATCCTTTGGTGGTAAGGATCCGACCGACAGTCGTTCCACCGTCGAGCCTTTGCTACCTTACGGTCACTCTAAAGAAAGTTCCTCCTCCAAAAGCAACCCTAACCTAGACAGGTGAATCAAAGAAATGGAAGAAAAAATTAACAGAGCTTTCAAGCACCGAAACCACAGTATCTTGGATGAACTCAATGTCTAAGACCCCCCCGGTTCACACAGGATGTCCTCAAAACCCCGCTTCCACCCAACTTTAGAATGCCACAAATCAAAGTGTATGACGGTTCGGCAAACTTGCTGGACCACCTACAATATTACAAGACAACCATGACACTACATCGACATTTTGATCTAATCATGTGCCGCACCTTCCCCTTAACGCTTGAGAAAGCCGCTGGCACATGGTATTCGCACTTAAAGCCAAGAAGTATTGGCAACTTCAGGGAGCTCAGTTACGCCTTTGCCTCTCATTTTCTCAGCAGCAAGGGGCCAAAGAAAACGTCAGAGAGTCTATTTAATATGTCCAACATATGGGGAAGAGGCTTCGAGCCTACATATCTAGGTTCAACACAGCTGCATGGGAAATTCCAGACCTCGACCCCAACGTCCAAATGCTGGCGTTAAAAAACGGGCTGAGATTTGGGGTCTTTAGCTCTAAACTCACCCGACGTCCACCTAAAGATATGAACGAGGTCCTAGCAAGTACATGCTAGTAGAGGACGATCAAGCTTTTCGAAAAGAAAGGGAAGGAGAGACAGAGAAAAAGTGGAAAGATCTCGACCCACATAGAGGAACGGCCAAGAGGCCTCATCAAGAAAGCAGACACAAGACCCATACCTGGTTCGACAGCTTCACCCCTCTCAACACATCCAGAACCAACGTCCTAATGCAGCTTCAGAACAGGTCAGTCCTTCAATGGCCTCTTAAGCCCCAGCACCTCAGCGGGGATAAGAGAAAGTGGTGCAGATTCCACAGGAACCATGACCATGGCACCGAAGACAGCCATAGTCTGAAGCCGTAAATTGAAGGCCTCATCAGCCGGGGGCACTTGAAGGAGTTCACCGGGTCACGGGGAAGAGAGGCACCCGCCCAACCAAGGGGGACTCCGAACACCCCCCGCTTCCACAGTAAGAGCAATAGGACCCTCGAAAAAACCCCAAGCCCGGGTAAGAAAGACCCAGTCAGAGAAACTAAGAGGTAGCGACTACGAGGATTATCAAAACGATCAGCGAAGGCCCTGTCGTCGGAGGTAGCTCGAGGTTAAGCAGCAAAGCATACGTCGGAACTATGGCCTCTGTCAGTGGTCCCCACAAACGGAGGAAGTCAAGCCTGGTAAGCTTCTTCACAGATGACGATTTGGAGGGAGTACAGACCCCACACGACGACGTGGTGGTAGTCTCTCTCTTAGTGGCCAACCACGAAATGAGGCGCATCCTGGTAGACAACGGGAGTTCAGCGGATATCTTATTCTACGATGCGTTCCAACATATGCAGTTGAAAGACGAACGGTTAGAACTGGCCCCCACTTCTCTCTACGGTTTCGATGGAACCCCAGTGTTCGCAGAATGAAGCATAGTCCTCCCCGTCATCACAAGAACGGCACCGTAAACAACCACTATTCAAACCACCTTCTTGGTAGTCAAGCAGCCATCGTTTTACAATATGATTCTTGATTGGCCCATCCTCAACAAACTGAAGGCAGTTGTCTCCACCTACCATCTGAAGGTCAAGTTCTACACTGACGAAAGAGTAGGAGTGGTCAGAGGAGACCAACAAGCCTCCCGGTCCTGCTACCTAAACGCCATCAAGGAAGGAAAAAAGACTGAAACCCTACCCCTCGAAGTGGAAGACCTCAGGGATGAAGTAAAGACTCCAAGAGGGCGACCTGTAGAGGAACTGACTTCGGTCTCCCTTGGTGAGGACCTGTCCCGGACGGTTCAAATCGGGTCTAGTCTCCCGGAAAGCTACAAGAACACACTCCTCTCCCTTCTCAAGAAGAACCAAGACTTGTTCGCCTGGTCCGCGTCAGACAAGTCCGGAATCGACCCCAAAATTATCGAACACCGTCTGAATGTAGACCCGAAACATAAGCCCGACATTCAGAAGAAAATAACTTTCACCCTGAAATGACAAATCGCCATCAAGACAGAGGTAGAGAAGTTGCTCGAGGCCGGCTTCATCCGAGAAGTAAAATACCCCGACTAAGTGTCCAATGTGGTAATGGTCCGAAAGGCCAGTGGCAAGTGATGGATCTGCATCGACTTCACCAATCTGAACAAGGCCTGCCCAAAGGACAGTTTTCCTCTACAACGGATCGACCAACTAGTGGACGCTACCTTGGGGCATGAGCTCCTCACCTTTATGGACGCATATTCCGGATACAACCAGATCCTTATGCATGAACCCGACCAAGACAAGACCGCCTTTGTCACCGGTTAGGGACTGCACTGCTACAAGGTCATGCCCTTCGGGCTAAAAAACGTCGGCGTAACTTATCAAAGGTTAGTAAACAAGATCTTTAGAGAGCAGATTGGGTGGAACATGGAAGTCTACGTGGACGACATGTTGGTCAAGAGCACCGAAGCACGAAACCACAACTCCGACTTGGAAAAGGCATTCAGAGTGTTGCATAGACACAAGATGAGGTTAAACTCGGTAAAGTGTGCGTTCGGAGTGACCGGAGAAAAATTCTTGGGCTTCATAGTTACTCAGAGAGGGATAGAAGCCAGCTTAGAAAAAAATAAGAGTCATCCTTGATATGGCCCCTCCTAAGATCGTGAAGGAAGTGCAACGGCTCACCGGACGAATAGCAGCCCTGAACCGTTTCATGTCCAAATCCGGGGAAAGATGCCTCCCTTTCTTCAAAGCCATTAGGAAGGCAAGGGATTTCGCCTGGATAGAAGATTGTCAGCAAGCATTCGAGGAGCTGAAAAAGTACCTGAGCTCACCCCCGTTCTCGATCAAACCTCTCCCGGGTTAAGAACTGTTCCTGTACCTATTGGCTGGATAAAATACCATAGGCATCCAAAATCCTATCTATTACGTCAGCAAGATCCTCCATGAAGTAGAAGCAAGGTATCCTCTGATAGAGAAAGTAGCCTACGCCCTCATAGTTGCGGCGCGGAAACTCTGGCCCTATTTTCAAGCACACACTATCATCCTCCTGAAGAGCCAACCCCTGAGGTAGGTCATGCACAACCCAGACGTCTCCGGGAGAATGGTCAAGTGGTCAGTAGAGCTCAGAGAGTTTGATATCCAGTATCACCCTCGCAAGGCAATCAAGGGTCAAGTTCTCGCCAACGTCATCATCGAAACGACCCTCCCAATGGACCCCAACAAAGGGACAAGTTCAAAGCCAGATAGGCAACCTCCAAGGTGGACCCTTCATGTGGACGGATCCTCGAATACTGCTGGGAGTGGGGCAAGACTTATCCTTTGCAGCCTGGATGGATTCGTCGTCGAATATGCCTTGAGATTCGAATTCAAAGCTTCCAACAACAAGGAAGAATACAAAGCTTTACTCACAGATCTGAAACTAACAAAGGCACTGGCCGCCGAGATCTTGGATGCGTACAGTGACTTGCAACTGGTGGTAAGTCAAATGATGGGGGAATTCGAGGCCCGAGGAGAAAAAACCACGATCATGGATGGACCATCAAAACGTGGAATGAGCGGGTCACGCAATCGCCACGTCAAAGCTCGATTAACGGACCAAACCACGCCTGAACACGCGATCGTCTGGGCATGTGACAGTCTGAGCACGCGACTGAGATTTCACTACAGAAACGCAGGATCACAGGAATAGAGCCATCCCTCCCACATGGTCAACCTTACAGAAGACTATAAAAGGCCTAAGATATGTAGATCCAAGATATATTCTCTTCATTTTTCAGAAATCCACTGCACTAACAACACACCCTGTATCTTTTGTGCCTTTGTACTGATAAGAGTGTCCGAGCGTCCTCGGAGGCCTCTCGCCCTCTCCCTCCATGGACCCTATGGTTCACCCGTACGACTTGTGCATATCCCAAGAATTGACCCCAAATCAGCAGTGGTTCCTTGACATCAACAAAATCTATATCTAAAGAGCTAATGTGTACCGGAGAAGCTGCTAGAATGAAAATAATCGTATTTGAGAAAATCTCTCTTCCTCTCCCCTATTTTCTGTAGAAAATAGAAAATATCAGACTTGATTTTCACCAAAATCCCATTTATTCCTTTTGTTCTAGCAAATATAACCACAAAATCTCATCTCAAAAGCACCCCTAAAATATGTGGCTCGAATGCAGGATCTAGAGATCATTTTTTTTTGGGGTGGTTTTTCCGTCAAATGAGAGCTGGTATTGACAGTAGACGGATTGGGTCTTGGCATTATGAGCTTTCCTAAGCATTGAGATTTTTGAAAGGTAAAGGAATGACAACTTTCATCTTAAAGCTAGCTTGGAATGCTTTCCTTTATCACATATGGAAAGAAAGGAATTCTAGGCTTCACAAAGTATTTTTTAAAGTCTTTACCGAGTACTTGATTTTGTAGTAAGTGATATGAGGAACAAATCTTTTTAATTTGGTAATTTTGTAAGCTTGGATGATCGCATATTTCCGGATGGAACTTGATCTAGTTGTAAATTTCTATTGGTTTATCATTTAGTAGCAGGTTTTCCTGCTCTCTTTTTTATTAATAATTTTTCTTTATAAAAAAATTGAAGAAATTGGTTGATTTCAATATTGGTTTTTGTGTTAATCTTGATAATTTGGTTTTTAATATTTTATATTTCAGTGATCAAATTATCGAAATTTTAAGGGACTACGATAGCTCTTGGTCTATCCGTTAGCTGTCCTCCGCGGCGCTCTCTCTCTCCGTGTCGGTAACATTCTGATCTCTCTCTTCTTTTCTCTTTCTCTCTTTCCTTCACCTTCTTTTCTCTGATTAATGTATTCTCTTTTTTTATTGGTTTAAACCATTTCTCTATATATCTCGTGTATACAAAATAAAAATACTGTGTCCACTACACTGAAACTTGACCTTCAAAGAAGATTAGCGTTATACACATATTAATGTCAATTATTGTTCTAGGTACAGATGTTATACCAACACTGATATCTCATGTTATTTCTCTCTTTCTTTTACATCTGCCTCTCGCCGTCGCTGGCCCCCGGTTCTTTTTCTCTCTCGGCATGCATTTAATTTTCTAGTTATCTGTTTGTTTGCTTATGTATGACATGGCATGTATGGTCTTTTAAAAGATTGGGAGAGTTTTTTTTTAATAAAGTGTTAGCAAATCTCAAAGCATAGTGGGTCGTGGATCTTTTTGCTGATTCAAAAAATAAAAGTAAAAAAATTTCCTTATGTTGATTCTCTAATACATCCAGTTAAGTTTTAGATTATGTCCTACTTGAGTGAAGTGTTAACTAATCTAAAAGCATAATGCACAGCCTATAGGAGTGCTTATTAGCAGGTCTAGAATTTATTTAAATTATTTAAATTGTTTAAATTCAAATTTAGAATTTTGCCCAACTCCATTTGGTTTAAACGAATACCATAGTTTTGAATTCGAATTCTATAAGTTTATGTGTTTGGTATGTCTTTGTATACAAATAAACTAGTCACATGTTTGGTTTGCTTATAAAAAGAATTAAGTAAGCTTTGAACAAATTCTATCAAAATTGATAAAATTTACAAATAAAATCTAGACCTTAACTTGCATGAAATTAAAAAGACAAAATTACAATGCTCTACTTTTCTAAAGCTATTTCTCTATTTATACGGCTTTCTACTATATGTTGCTTTTATCCATCCCTACTCTTTCGTTCTCTCTCTTAACTGCTAATCGAAAAACACAAAGGACTTATGACCATAATTGCTCATTGTTGTCACTTGGATAATAATAATGGCTGAGGCTAAATACTGAAGTAATTTTATCGTGTGGAGAAATTGGAAGGCCTCAAATGCTGATGCTAAGTAGTATTGGACCGAAAAATGAGCTCAGAAATTGAACATTTCAGAGGCTGTAGGAGTTTTTCGTCAAATTGAGTGGCTACGTGGGTATAAATGAAATGGAAATTTTCTAAAATATTATCATAGGTTGGATTTATTTACACTCAATGAGATGAAAAATGTTATGAAACCATTTAATTAAGGATATTTACGTAAAATTTAGAAAATGAATTAAATTTTGTAAGTTAATTCCAAACATAAAATTAATTTCAATTCTATGGCTTAAGTAAAACATACAAAACATGAAAATTCAATTGAATTCATTTGTAAATGAATTCTAATTCAATTCATTTGCAAATGAATTTACAAATGAATTTTAGTTTCATTTAATTTGAAATGAACTGAATTCTATATTTGAGATCATACCAAATAGAATGTAAATTTGCTTAACTGCAAAACTGAAAGTCGCCTTACTGGATGAATTAGATACTTAGAAGCACCACCAAAGCTTTGGTTTGGTGGTAAGGGTGGGGTGGGATTTAGGTAGGTCTAGTGTTCAAGTCTAATATTTGTATGTCCTCAATTTACCCAAAAAAAAAAAAGAACTTAGAAGCAGATATGCGTCCAGTTAGTATCCATAGCGTAGTTGGGTACATATCACTTTAGTTTCTCCTCATTTACATTGAGAACACCATTAGATGTAATAATTGATACTCATTGTTGGACAACTGTTTGTGTGACCTTAAAGCAGTATGAAATATATCTAATTAATTTATGTGGCTTCTGTAGAGACTAGAGAGATTTCTTGTTGAGGTCCATTTTCTGGTTACTAGTGAATAGATAATACTTTATGTTTGCTTAGTTTCTTTTTGTTTACATAAACTAGCTAGCTAAGTTAGTTGACATGCATTTTGTTTCTTAAATTGTATAGATCATAAATGTCTTTGTCTCTATGATTAACTTATTTTTTTGACAAGTGTCTATATGAGTACCTTATGAAACAGTGTTGTTTAACTCTTATCTCTTTATTTTTTGGACAAAGGATAGTGGGAGACCGTCAGTAGACAATCTTTCTGCTTTGTAGGTTTCACCAAGAGCTCTCAACGACCAGAGATCAGAAAATTAGAAAAGTTAATTAAAAGATGGCTTTAGGCTTTGTTGTTGGAGTCTTTACAGTTATGATTCTCGCTCACACCGCTTATTCAGCCGTTCAATGTAATTCCCTTATCCCAAACAATAAATTATATTTTAGTATGTCTCCATGTTTGTGTGGCTTTGTTGTTGAATTGGTGGTTTTTGAATTTGTTCTGATTTGAGTTACAGATAGGGGATCCATATTAGGTTTAATTTATTTTTTGTTTATTTTTTATTTGTGTATGCAGGAGGTGTTGGAGTTGATTATAGGGTTAGTATTGTGTATATGGGCAGACCTAGCTGTGCCCGGAAAATTTCTCTCGATACATCATGACTCCGAGGAAAACAGGTGTGTGCTTCTTTTGGCTTTTAATCAATTTTTGGTTTATTTTTGTGTTAATAGAATTTGGAGTGAATAATATCCTATTTGTGCTGGTTAAGTGAGGTTTATTTGCAGTTTTAATTACTTTTACTGGTCTGATTTGTAAGTTACTAGAGGTTCCAATCTGTGTTGAACAAAAATATATATAGGCATGCATGTAAAAGTATATATAATGGTTACGCTCATATTGAATCTTTGAAACTGAACAGGCTAATTAACATCTAGAAGCAATTGAGCTTAAGGTATTTGAGGTTGCTATCTATTGGAAATTTGTTAGTCATTTACCAAACTGATACCTCTTTTTCTTATTAAGTTTGTGTTTGCAAACTCATGCTCTGTTGTACAATTGAAGTTTTGGAGAAAGAAAAACTAAACGAGCTTCTTTAAATTATTTTTTTGATCAAGTAAAAAGCAAATTAAACAACGCACCAAGATGGTGCAACCCATATACAGAAGACTATCTACAAGATAATCTCTCTATGAAATCAAGGAACTCTTTCTCATGTACAAAAAAATTCCTCTTAACCCAAAAACAAAAGAGTATTTAACCATTTACTTTTAATGCTCCCTACACTCTCAAAAGCCTTACTATTTCTCTCTTTTCACACTATCCACATGATGGAGAGAGGAATCATAGAAAAAACTTTCCTCGTCTCCTTAGAAGCTTTAATTCCACTCCAAGCCCAAATCTCATTTTGAATGCAGCCGACCGACCATAACCCAACCCAAGTTAGCTCCACCACACAAGGCCATCTCCAAAAGTTGCTTGGAGAGAGATCATCCCAATAAAAGGTGAGTAACACTCTCGACCTCCTCCTTTCAAAGATAGCACCGTTTAACAAACACTTGGCCTCTCTTTTGCAAAATTATCAATGATCAAAATCCGTTCCTAAGAAGCCTCCCAAGCAAAGAAACTAACTTTCTTAGGAGCACTCGATCTCCAAATTGCTTTGCAAGGAAAGTCCAATCTACCTTCCATGGGAAGCTCACAAAAAAGGGCTTTGTAAAAAGGCACCATCAAAATCTCTTCCCTTATTCAAAACCCATCTAGGCCTATCCTTGCGATGCAAATCAAAAGTCACTTGGTTGATACAATTTGATAAAAACTCCTACCCTTTCAAGCTCCTAATCATGCATATTCCGAATAAAAGGAACATCCCAAGTGATGGCTCCATTGGTGAAAGAGACACACAGACTAACCAAAGCATCTTTCTCCGGCATTAACGCATAAACCTCTGGGAAGCGCTCTCTTAAGGCAACATCCCCACACCAAATATTGTGCCATAATCGAAGAGAACGACCATCGCCCACCTCAAATGTCAGGAAAATAGTGAAAGAGTCCCAACCTTTCCTAATCCATTTCCATGACTCCACTCCATACACCCCCCTAACCTCTTTGGAAACCCGCCCATTAAGATCAACCCCATATTTCACACAAATTACATCTAGCCACAATTGATCCCTTTCTCTCATAAATCTCCAAAGCCACATCCCAAGCAAAGCTTTATTAAATGAAGCTAAAGATTTAAGCCCTAACCGTCATACTCCAGTGGTTGCTTCACCACACCCCATTTTACCAAATGGTATTTATACTCATCCCCCATATGCCCCCAAAGAAAGTTACGTTGGATGCTCTCCAATCTACTAGCAACCAAACTCAGAATAGGAAAGAGAGACATAAAGTAGATGGGTAGACTCGCAAGAGTACTTTTAATAAAGGTCAATCTTCCCCTCCTTTGATAAATAGTTCTTCTTCCAGCCAGCTAACCTTTTTTCAAACCTTTCTTCAAACCTTTCAATAATAGGATTCCACATACTTTTCTCCTTTTTCACACCCGAAAGAAGTCCCAAATAAGTAATAGGGAGAGGTGCCAATTTGCAATCCAACACATTAGCAAGGAATTGCCCATTGATATTGTCACCTAAAGGAATCAAGTCACTCTTGTTAAGTTTAATCTTAAGCCCGAACACAGTCTCAAACTCAGTAATACACATTGAAGGTAGAGAATTTGATTTGCATCCGCCCCAATCGTCGACAAGGAGAAGATTGTTGACTCAATCGGCTCTATCTGAATATCAACTCAAATATGCAAACCCTGGCTTCAAATAGTTTGGTCTGCCTTAGGGCCATTGTTATTTTTGAAGTCTTAGGCTTGAAGTACTTAGGTTGTTGCTGAATTGATTCTCTGGGCAGAACACGGACAGACAAACCCTTGCATCGCTCATTAGAATATCTTGTTAGGGTAAAGTGATTGCTGTTGGAAGGAAACCACCCAATTGCAGATTTGAAATATAGGAGACCGGATGACACAGGTGTGTCCAACAAACCTTTAACCTAACAAATAAGGCCTCATGAAATGGGTATGTCCAACCTAACATGGGCCTGCACAACAAAAAATAACAAAATCTCTTATCAACTAAGCAAGGTGCAAGGTCCAAACCCAAAGTGGAAGAAGATTCGGATGCAACAGCCTATTAGATTTAGGCCCATCATAACAGGCCCAAACGATATGCTTTTTGAGACTTTCTTAAGCCTAAATTGAAGTTCAAGATGTCATCTTTCCAACCCAACAAGTTTCAACCCATTTGGAGATGTGTGGAAGAAGATATGACCGTTTGAATTCTACCTGTTGGGTCCTCCTGAAATTCCGAGATTGTATTCTTCTTTTGGCCTTTTCCTGGATTCCTTGCATGTTTTAGGGATTGTCTCCTTCCTTGTTTTAGGGATTGTTTCATTGCGTGTTTTATGGATTGTTTCATTGCGTGTTTTATGGATTGTTTGCTTGCGTGTTTTATGCCTTGTTTTCTTGCTTGTCCTAAGCTTAGAGGGTTGTTCTAAGCTCTATAAATACTTGTGTTTGTAAGTTGAAAAATCAGACTTGAGTTTATAAATTGAAATAAGCCTTTGGCTTTTAGAAGAGAATTTTCTCCTTCTTGTAATTCTGTATCTCTTTGGTATAATCCTTAGAGTGGTGAATTCCTATAGTTCTGTATCCCTTGTGTTAATCCTTTGGGTGGTGATATTCTATATCCCTTTGGTGTTATCTCTTGGGTGGTGAACTCCTATCTTTCATTTTGTTGTTCGTTTGTTTAGTTTCCTTCAATTCTATTTAAATCCGGTATCAAATTGGTATCAGAGCTTTGGTTTCTCAAGTGTGATATCTAACACCTTGATTTCCATAGTTCTTGTTATCATGGCTAGTCGTGGTCAAGCTATTCCAGTAGCAGCTCCAGAAGCACCACCGCAAGGAGATCCGCGAGATATCGAGATGGAAGCCTTGAGGAGACAAGTGCAGCAACTCGAACATCGCCTAGAGCGTTATGGAACTTCTGAACATGGTGCCCCTCATCATGGCTCAGACGTTGAAGTTTCCAGTAATGATGGAGACGAAGTTAATCCTTTTCACCAAGCTCGTAGTCACGCCTCAAGTGACAGCACACCACCTCACTCCCGTGAGCTAAGAAATCATGTTTTTCGACGTGATTATGATGTCAAGGTGGACATTCCAGAATTTGAAGGAAGGATGCAACCAGATGATTTCATTAATTGGCTTACTACCGTTGAGCGAATCTTTGATTTCAAAGATGTTCCAGAAAATCGTAAAGTGAAAATTGTTGCCATCAAGCTAAGGAAACATGCTTCAATCTGATGGCAGCATTTGAAGAGGCAACGAGAATGTGAAGGAAGAGTACGTATTACAAACATGGGCAAAGATGAGGAGAGAGCTAAAAAGAAAGTATTTACCTGACCACTACAAACAAGATGCTTTTATGAAATTTCATAATTTCAAGCAAAGGGAGTTGTTCGTGAAGGAGTATACAGCGGAGTTTGATCATCTAATGATTTGCTGTGATGTTGTTAAGCAAGAAGAGCAGATGATAGCCCGCTATCTTAGTGGCTTACGTGTTGAAATCAGTGATGTGGTGCAGCTGCAACCATATTGGACTTACAATGAAGTTTGCAAACTAGCTATGAAGGTGGAGAAGCAACTGAAAGAAAAACGTGGCAGTTGTTTTCGATCCTTTATTCAAGATGGAGTTTCTAACCGTGGGAGTGGTTCCACTTCTAAAACCACGACCATACCCAAGGCAGTCGCGGCCAAGCAAAGGAATGAAACTACATCAAGTTCAAATCGTCCAGTCATTTCCAATACAACTCAAAGGTGTTTCAAATGTCAAGATTTTGGACATATTGCTTCTGATTGTCCAAATCGCAAAATGGTGTCTCTTGTGGAAGAAGGCATGGAAACGGAAGGTGAGCATGATTTTTCACCAGAAACTAATGAACATGTTGCTGTGGAACAAGAAATTACTTATGCTAATCGAGGGGAGGCTCTTGTGGTTCAAAGAAGCCTCAACGTAACATATGTGGAAGATGAATGGTTGCAGAACAATATTTTTCATATTAGATACACTTCTCATGGAAAGGTCTGTAACGTCATCATTGATGGAGGAGGTTGTGAAAATGTTGTGGCATCAACAATGGTGGAGAAACCGAAGTTAAAAACTGAAGATCATCCGGAACCTTACAAATTCCAGTGGCTTCGCAAAGGCAATGAAGTGAAGGTAAATAAAAGATGATTGGTTGAATTTTCCATTGGCAAGAATTATAAAAATGTTGTAATTTGTGACATAGTGCCTATGGATGCATATCATTTGTTGCTTCAAAGACCTTAGCAGTATGATAGAAAGACTAAGCATGAAGGTTTCAAAAATACTTATTCTTTTGAAAAGGATGGAGTTAAGGTCCTTTTGGTTCCCTTGAAAATGGTTCATAATCCTAAACCAACTTTTGGGGAGGGAACTAATTTGTTGACCAGATCTGGGGTTGAGAAAGCATTGATGGAGAATGGTGAAGGCTTTGCAATTGTGGTAAGGGAAGAGAATAGAACCAACAGAAATTCCCCCTTCTTTGATTATGATGAGTCTTAAATATTGCATATTTTAGACCCTTAACTTATATTTGTTATGCTCTTAGTTAGTAGTATTTTACTTTATTTTACGTTTTTCTTGTGTTTTGTGTGTTTTTACAGCTTTGTGGAGAAAATGAAGCATTTCAGGAGATTTGAAGCTTCTGGAGACATTGCGATCGATCGCACGAGATATGCGATCGAGCGCACTGCCTACGAACGAGCGCATGGTCAACATCCCACATCGAAATATTTGAAGTTCAGTGCATCTGCGATCGATCGCAGCAGACATGCGATCGAGCGCACATGAGATCGTGCGCACAAGACATGCGATCGATCGTACCACACTGCGATCGAGCGCACTCGGGCCAGTATCCCACATCGAATCTGAATCCTGCAGTGCTCCGTGACTTCTCCTATATAAACACCATTTGGCTTCATAATTCAATGTACAATTCCTGAGCCACTTTGGTGTTTACCGGTGGACGTCCGCCAACATTCTGGTGGATCCGAAGGCATTGTTATAACGAGGGGAAGCGCTGCCCGTCAGCGAGTGGACTTTCTCCCATGTAAAGTTTTTTATTTATTTCTTTATATTCAGTTGTTTTAGTTTAAATGTTTAACACTTGTTATTATAGTTTTATAGTTATGAGTGGCTAGACTCTTCAGCTAAGGTTGAAGATGAAGCCTCGCCGTTGTTTGGCGTAGTAGTTCAGATTTGCTTGTACAAATCTGACAATTTTTAGTATAAATGTTCTGTCAATTATTTGAGTTAATCTTATAATTGATTGAGTTTAAATTGTCTGTTGGATTTTCTTTGTGTTTCATCTGATGGATACATTGAATGATTTTCGATTAAATTGGATTCCCTTTGTGATTTGTTGAGAGCGGATACATCGGGTGCTTTTGGTTTAGTTGGGATATTCTTTGTTTTTTGTCTTATAGTTGGATTCATTGAATGTTTTGATAGGCTATATTTTTAGAACATGTATGCTTAACTGGCCTGTCCCTCAATATTGGCAACACTTTCAATGTTGAAAGCTGTTCCATCTGTGCTAGTCCCATGCATCTAGCACAGAATTGCTCATCAATGCCGGCTTGTGCCGAGTATCCTATAGAGCAAATGAATGCTTTCAATGACTATTGTTGGCAATCAAATGGATCTTGCTCCGAAACATACAATCCAAGGTGGTGGGACCACTCTAATTTTTTATGGGAGCAGAACCAACTAATGAATCAGGGAGGAGCCCCTTACCATGCTCACAATCAATACACTCCCGAATTTCCTCCACCAATTCCAAGTTATAGTCACTCAGCTTATCCAGCACCATCACCCGTTTACCAAGCTCCCATTCAAGCGCCAGCGTCGGTTTCGCAGTCATTGGAGGACGCTCTCAATGATTTCATGAAAACGACTAGCCAATCTATGAGTGAAGTGATGAGTGCAACAATAGAAAACACCCAAGCGATTGCCACACTAGAGAGTCAAATTGATCAGATCGCAAGTTACGTGGGTGAAGGAGAGGAAGGAGAGTTCCCCAGTCAACCTGAGCCTAACCCAAAGGAACAGTTTGCGGTGGAAAATTCTTCAACTCTCATGCATTGGCAGGAACAAGTGCAATCAACTGTCCCATACTTTTCTGGGAGACAAGTGGACAATCAAGTGGAAGAGAACCCTGCTATGCACCAAGGGCAAGAGAGTGGCAACAATGAGAAGAGAGATGCTGAGCCATCTACAGCCACTCGTATTATTAAGGATCTCTCTAGGTCGTTTTTACCTAAAGCGCCTTACCCTGAGAGACTACAAGTGCCCAAGAAAGAAGGGAAGTCTGAGGACATTATGGAGGCATGCTTTGCTCAGTTTGAAGAGGATTTGGATTTAGATAAGTTACTTGAGCAAGCAAATACTATCGTGGAGTCTGCTCCTCGGGAGAGTAGTAGGACAGAGGAGACTATGGATGAATCCTGTATTGAAGATCCCTTGGAGGCATGCTTTGCTCACTTTGGAGAGGACTTGGGCTTAGATAAGTTACTCGATGAAGTAAATGTCATTTTGGAGTCTGATCCTCGAGAAAGCAATGAGAAGGAGGAGACCACCGCACCTGAAACCCCCAAGAAGGAACTTAAGCCTTTACCAGATAATATTAAGTATAAGTTCCTAGGTTCAGCTGATAGTTTGCCTGTGATTATACCTTCCGATTTGGGTGATGCTCTAGAGGAGAAATTATTTGACGTCTTAAGAGAGCATAAGGAAGCTATAGGCTGTACTATTGAGGATGTCAAGGGAATCAACCCCTCGGTGGTGACGTACATGATACAGTTGGAGGAGAATGCCAAGCCATCGAGGGAGCCACAAAGAAGGCTCAACCCTGCTATGCAAGAGGTTGTGAGGGCAGAAGATATTAAGCTGTTAGAGGCAGGGATCATTTATCCCATCTCTGATAGCAAGTGGGTGAGCCTGATTCCAGTCGTGCCCAAACGTGCTGAATTGACGGTAGTAAATAAAGACGACGAGTTGGTTCCAACTCGAGTGCAGTCAAGATGGAGAAAGTGTCTAGACTATCGTAAATTGAATACTGCCATTAGGCCTGATCATTTTCCATTCTCATTTATTGATCAGATGGTGGAGCGCTTAGTTAGGCCTGTTTACTAATGTTGGGTCTGGCTGAAGACGTTAAACTTAGCGCTCATGGGAGGCACCCTACAGCTTATCTTTTCTTTTGTTTATTTATTATTTCGCATTTTTATGATTAATGTTTGTTTCCAGTATTTTTTTTTGTTTTCCAGTTTTTATTTTTCAGGGACAAAGCGTACTTCAGTTCAAGTTTGGGGGTATGCTATGAGCCATAACAGTCCAGATAGTTCTCCATATCTCAGGTCAGCTCTTTCCATATTAGTCACACATTGGGGTCATTGTGTAATTTAAGTTTGGGGGTATGAGAGACACATCACACACTTTGTCCTAATTTGTTGTCTTTTCGTCATAGAGATAAATGCATGCTTATGTTATCGTGAAATTTTAGTTGATCTAAACATTTTCTGTGATGTGATATCATTGGTGAGCTTAACATTTTGAACACATGATCTGGTGATAAATTTTAAAATTTAGTTACTTACTTTAGGCATTTGAGAATTCACATGTTTGACATAATCTAACACGAGCACATTAGCACAAATTATGTGAGGTATGACATGTGATTTTAATGTGTATTTTTCCTTATCTTAACTAAAACTGGATGACTTGTTGGATGAACTCTTGGGCATAGGAAAATATATAAAAAAAAAAAAAATTATCAATAAACTTTTCGCTGAGTAACTGGACCTCTTGCCTCAGTAAGCAGTGAGTGTTCACGTCAAAAGGTGGAATTTTGCTTGGTAATATTAAGGTCGGTTTAATTTCGTAGCCTTTTTTACTCGAGTTAGTAAGTCCTTAGGGGTGTCTTTACACCTAATGCCCTAAAACCACCTGGTTTGGGAGTCATTGACTCAACACTCGCTACATGGGTCAATTAGAAAGCTTAAGAGAACTAAACATAGCCGTGCCTTATTATATATATATATATATATTAAAAAAAAAAACTATGCCTTTTTTGTTCATTTTGATGGGAAATTCGGTGAATCTTGAGACATGGAGACCTTAAACATTGGAGTCACTTCGCATTTCTATATGCTAATTCACTTTACATAGTGTCAGACTTGTGATGTCTTAACCTGCCTTTTGTAAGTAATTAGATTTTAACATTTCTATTCATTGCGAAGATGGGTTTATCTTTTTAAGTTTGCTTATGAATGAATATCATGGTGATGTGTGCTCCTTAAATTTTTGGATACCATGAATGATGACTTTATCTTTATGTTCTTTGTTTTTCATTGAGTCTTTTATTTTGTTTTGCTAAGGGACTAGCAAAATATAAGTTTGGGGGTATTTGATGAGTCTTAAATATTGCATATTTTAGACCCTTAACTTATATTTGTTATGCTCTTAGTTAGTAGTATTTTACTTTATTTTACGTTTTTCTTGTGTTTTGTGTGTTTTTACATCTTTGTGGAGAAAATGAAGCATTTCAGGAGATTTGAAGCTTCTGGAGACATTGCGATCGATCGCACGAGATATGCGATCGAGCGCACTGCCTACGAACGAGCGCATGGTCAACATCCCACATCGAAATATTTGAAGTTCAGTGCATCTGCGATCGATCGCAGCAGACATGCGATCGAGCGCACATGAGATCGTGCGCACAAGACATGCGATCGATCGTACCTGCGATCGATCGTACCTGCGATCGATCGTACCACACTGCGATCGAGCGCACTCGGGCCAGTATCCCACATCGAATCTGAATCCTGCAGTGCTCCGTGACTTCTCCTATATAAACACCATTTGGCTTCATAATTCAATGTACAATTCCTGAGCCACTTTGGTGTTTACCGGTGGACGTCCGCCATTATTCTGGTGGATCCGAAGGCATTGCTATAACGAGGGGAAGCGCTGCCCGTCAGCGAGTGGACTTTCTCCCATGTAAAGTTTTTTATTTATTTCTTTATATTCAGTTGTTTTAGTTTAAATGTTTAACACTTGTTATTATAGTTTTATAGTTATGAGTGGCTAGACTCTTCAGCTAAGGTTGAAGATGAAGCCCCGCCGTTGTTTGGCGTAGTAGTTCAGATTTGCTTGTACAAATCTGACAATTTTTAGTATAAATGTTCTGTCAATTATTTGAGTTAATCTTATAATTGATTGAGTTTAAATTGTCTGTTGGATTTTCTTTGTGTTTCATCTGATGGATACATTGAATGATTTTCGATTAAATTGGATTCCCTTTGTGATTTGTTGAGAGCGGATACATCGGGTGCTTTTGGTTTAGTTGGGATATTCTTTGTTTTTTGTCTTATAGTTGGATTCATTGAATGTTTTGATAGGCTATATTTTTAGAACATGTATGCTTAACTTCGGTGGAGTGGATTCGGAAACCTTAGTGCTTTTCATTATTATTAGATTTTAAATCAATTTAATTTAGTTTTAATTTATTTTGTAATATCATTCTGAAATTTGGAACTAGGTTAAGATAAAGTTAGTTTAGATTGAAAATATACTTTCACAACGCAATTCCCTATGGATTCGACCTCGCATTTGCAGAACACTATATTGCAAACGACTCGTGCGCTTGCGAGTAAATTAAAACTCACAACAGATTCCATTCCTCATGGAATTTAGTGATGTTGTTCCAGAGGAAATTCCCCATGGCCTTCCACCTATGAGAGATATGCAACATTGCATTGATCTTGTACCAGGATCTATGTTGCCTAACAAACTAGTCTATCAATTGAACCTTAAGGAGCATGAAGTATTACAGAGACAAATTGAAGAGTTGATCGAAAAGGGGCTTGTTAGAGAGGGCATGAGCTACCTTGTGTTTATGGAGTTTCTACAACCTTTAATGTCTCAGATCTTTCTCCTTACTTTGAGGATCAAGAAGACCAGGTGGACTTGGGGGCAAGTCTTCATCAACCGGGGGAGTCTGACACAGGTGTGTCCAACAAACCTTTAACCTAACAAATAAGGCCTCATGAAATGGGTATGTCCAACCTAACATGGGCCTGCCCAACAAAAAATAACAAAATCTCTTATCAACTAAGCAAGGTGCAAGGTCCAAACCCAAAGTGGAAGAAGATTCGGATGCAACAGCCTATTAGATTTAGACCCATCATAACAGGCCCAAACGATATGCTTTTTGAGACTTTCTTAAGCCTAAATTGAAGTTCAAGATGTCATCTTTCCAACCCAACAAGTTTCAGCCCATTTGGAGATGTGTGGAAGAAGATATGACCGTTTGAATTCTATCTGTTGGGTCCTCCTAAAATTCCGAGATTGTATTCTTCTTTTGGCCTTTTCCTGGATTCCTTGCATGTTTTAGGGATTGTTTCATTGCATGTTTTATGGATTGTTTCCTTGCATGTTTTAGGGATTGTTTGCTTGCGTGTTTTATGCCTTGTTTTCTTGCTTGTCCTAAGCTTAGAGGGTTGTTCTAAGCTCTATAAATACTTGTGTTTGTAAGTTGAAAAATCAGACTTGAGTTTATAAATTGAAATCAGCCTTTGGCTTTTAGAAGAGAGTTTTCTCCTTCTTGTAATTCTGTATCTCTTTGGTATAATCCTTAGAGTGGTGAATTCCTATAGTTCTGTATCCTTTGTGTTAATCCTTTGGATGGTGATATTCTATATCCCTTTGGTGTTATCTCGTGGGTGGTGAACTCCTATTTTTCATTTCTTTGTTTGTTTGTTTAGTTTCCTTCAATTCTATTTAAATCCGGTATCACCGGATATCATGGCACCATCAGGTGCAATGTTAATATCACTCTTTTTTTTGTTGGTAAAAAACCGATATATAGCTGGAGGTTATAGAGAGAGAGAGAGAAGGGGGGGGGGGGGGGGAGGGGGAGATTAATAGAAAACGAAAAAGATGAATAATATAAGGGGGAATGAATTTAATTTTGACTAGTAGGAAAGTCCTCTGGACCACCCACCTAAATTTGTTTTTGATTAATTGTTCCACATAACATATGTGATAGTAGAATCTGCATTATCTTTTCATAGGATGGCAAGTCAAGTATTCAGCTTTGGATGCTTTTGCTTCCAGAATAAATTAGGTTCATTTTGCCATGTATCCTTTTTAGTTTATCTTATATTTATTTAAGAAATACTGGGAACTAAAGGAGAGCTAGGTCTTGCTGCACATGTATGAAGAGAGCTAATGTATATGCTTTGTGATGGCACTGGCTAACAATTCCTTGACATGAGTTGCTTCAAAGAGGAAGATGCTTTAGTAAAATTTCTCAGCTGCTGTTGTTTATCTGTAAAATGCTGGCTAATGTAATTGAATGAAGAATCGTTTGTAGAAATTTACATGAATCAACGATGTCAGGTTTTTCTGTATTTTGGAATGCAGGATAGTTTTCTTACCGGAGAACTTAGACTTCATGATCTTCAATCATCGTGGAAAACTCTTTCCTCCAGAAATGGATATGAAGCTGAAATATTGATACCGTTTCTCTACTGTGCAAGGATATATTTTGGTCTTATTTGAGGAGATTGCTATTATTGGCAGTTGCAATACTGTGAAAGGCGAGGCAGCATGTGGCACATCAAATCGGTTTTGCTGTTCACCATTTCTTTTAGTTGCTCAGAATTAGTTTGTGTTCATCTTCTCATTTAAATGTAACTGCTTATGACTACTTAGTTCGGTGTAATATACTCATTATAGTCAGGGAAGTGTTTGCGTCCATGAGGATCCAGGATGCCATTGGGGTCTGAACTGGCTGACTTTGCGTTATTCGTTTTTCTTCCAAATTCTTTTGAATTTGATGACCGAAATGCTCAGCAGAGAAAGTCCATGAATATTATATCTCTTTCTTTTTCTTTTTAGTAGCATAAGTCAAATTTTAACAATTTTATTTTGTAGACTTTTTCCCCAAAGGCTCTTCCCTGGCAAAATAAATCTTTGAGAGAGAGAGAGAGAGAGAGGGGTGTTGTGTGATTCACTCCGAGTCTAAACATCGCAGAAACTTAAATGGAATGCAAGTAAACATGGGAAATCTTTTGCAATAAAAAATTGTTTTATGTTCTTGTTGTAAAAGGTTGTTTTGTGAAAAAAATCCCAAAAATGTCGCTGGTTAACCGGTGTTGGATTTGGTTCTTTTTTACGATTTTTTTACACCCCGTATACGACTGAGTACTGACAATGTCAGACAAGAACGCAACTGAGATGGGACCCATCATCCTGGTACTTCGTAATCTCTAGGGCCCCACTGCGTGACACAGTGGTGTGCACGTCTGCAGTTTTCAAGCAGTCCACTTCTCTTCCTTCTCTCCGGTGTTGAAGACTACTTTCTGTTTCTTTCCTCCAACACAAATGGGGTATCTCTCTTTTTCTAAAATCCAAAACCTTTCCTTTCTCTCTCTCTCGTAGTCTTTGTTATAGCCTATGGGGAAGAACACGCTGTCACATCCCAAAAATCTCTGGTTTGTCGCAGTTTTAGGGACCCAACAACCTCCGCAACTCTCTCTCTCTCTCTTGAGAAATTCACACGAACCCACATTTCCATTTCTGTAACAATCTTCTAAGGATTTTATTTTTAATTTATTATTCTTTTAATTTTTTTTTTGGATTTTCCGTTAATGTCCTCTCTGTCCCTCTACCTTCTGGTAGTCTGTGTACATCATACAAAGAAGTACTAACAAAACCATAATTTTTATTTTATTTTTATTTCATTGATGATTTTTTTAATCATCAATTGAATTTTTTTTTAAACTGTAATAGAAAGAGAAGAAAGAGAAGGAAGAAAACCCCTGCAAAAGCCGGGCCAGAATTCCTGCATTAAAGAACATTTTGATATTTCTTTTTTTTATTCCACAATTTTCTTAAATAATCTTTATGTTCGGTGCTTGGAATTTCTGGTCTGGGATTTGATTGCCTTGTGTTAATGGTCTGGTTTTTGGGCTTTTCACCACGTCCGTAGTTCTCTTTTTTTTTCTTTCTATACAGTGTTTTCAAATCAGATAATTGACATTACTTGTTATTAATTCTTTTTTTGAACTCTGTAATATTGAAATTCTCTTTTTGAGCTGGTTTGTTGGGATCGAGGATACCCAGATAGAGAATTTCTCTAAGAAATGCTTCATTGATTGTGGAAACTGGGAGGGATGATGAATATGGGATTCGCAGCGCAAACGCAGGGATAACCATTTTGTTTGTAGATATTTTACAACATATACACCTGTTCAGCAACAGGGGGATTGTGAGGGTGAGATTATGGGCTGCATTTGCTCAAAAGGAGCCCAAGAAGAGGAGGCAATTGATGAGAATGAAAGAGAAAAAGAGTTTAACAAATCCTCAGTGCAATTGGTTGCCCCTGCTCCCTCAAAAAAGGAGGAATTTGTAGTAGAAGTAGGTGATCCTGGTGGGGGTGTTACTGTTCCATTGGATGAGGGAGACAAGAAAACGGTGATTGTCGAAAGGCCTTCAACAACTCATCATAAATGGGAAACAATGGATGTGGGAGGAGGGGGAGGTCAGCCCCAACTGTCTAGGTTAGGTAGCATACCAGGCGGTGCTGAAGGGGAACTAATTGGCGCTGGATGGCCGTCATGGTTGACTTCAGTTGCAGGAGAAGCCATCAAAGGGTGGCTGCCCCGACGGGCAGACTCATTTGAGAAGTTAGACAAAGTTAGTGCTTGTTATTGCTCTTTTGTTTGCTTTCTATTATTTGTAATTTGTGCTGCCTTTTATTGATTCTGTTTGCATTTGAATTTATGCATTATTGTCTATAATAGCCATAAGGATCAGTAGTTGTTTGAATGTGTTTGCAATTTTTTTTTTTTTTTTTTTATAATCGATATTCATCTTTCATATAAACGACATGCATGAAGCTGAAGCTGAAATTTTTATACCGTTACTTAAAAGAATGTGTAAACAATTTAGAGATCCGCAAATTGCAATGTGGCAATGCACAAGTTGTTTCCTTGTATAATATTTGTCTCATTCAAACACATTAACTAGAAGTTCACTCATCACATAGCAAATGGTTTACACTCTGCTTGCAAAAATGCATGTGCTTATTGATTAGTTTTGTAAAGAAGAATTCTGAGGATTACGTCGCATTTGCTGTCAGAGTATAGCATGTCAACCAGTCAATATGATGGTGAAACAAAAAATTTTGAAAACAAAAGAACAATCAGCATTTTTTTTACTGTAAATTTTTAGATTGGCCTGCATTGTTGGGTGTAGAAAATACGATTGTGTTTGCTGATTGCAGGTAGAGGTATATATTTGTCTGTGAATGCCTTGGTTTCTTGTTGTGTGCTTCGAAGTTTTACCATCTTAGAGTTCAACAGGCTGTCAGATTGATATGAAATGTTAATTTTTAAGTAGTTAAAAAAAATATGTTAATTTTAAATGTATGATATATTGCAGATTGGGCAAGGAACTTACAGCAGTGTATATAAGGGCCGTGACCTTGAAACTGGTAAAATTGTAGCGATGAAGAAGGTGCGGTTTCTTAATATGGATCCAGAAAGCGTGCGTTTTATGGCTAGAGAAATCTATATTTTGCGTAAACTTGACCATCCAAATGTTATGAAGCTTGAGGGTCTAGTTACTTCACGGATGTCATGTAGCTTGTACCTTGTTTTTGAGTACATGGAGCATGACCTTGCTGGGATTGCAGCAACACCTGGCATCAAATTCAGTGAACCACAGGTATCAACAATGTTGTTTATGACTAAAAGTTTTAAAGTATTCCTTATCTCTTGCAATTTGTTACCAACTTAATTTTTTGAGAAAACCTAGAAGACATGATTATCTTTGATTTGAGAAGTACTCGCTCGCAGTTTACAAGAATTCAAATGAATAATTGAATGTTTTCTCTCCCCTTCCTTCTCTACAATGATATTGCAAAACACATAAAATTGAGTTGGACATTACACCTGATATGCTTACTCTATGTGGCCTATAATTTCATAGGTGGCAAACCCCTTCCTTCTCTACAATGATATTGCAAAACACATAAAATTGAGTTGGACATTACACCTGATATTGTGGCCTATAATTTCATAGGTGGCAAATATTGATATGCTGATTTGTCATAACATTTTCATCTTCTCTTTCTGCCATTTTTACTCATCTTGTAATTATTTCTCAAACTGGAAATTCATGTGATTGGACTGCAGATTAAATGTTATATCCAGCAATTGCTTCATGGACTTGAACACTGTCATAGTCGTGGTGTCCTGCACCGAGACATCAAGGGTTCAAATCTTCTGATCAACAATGATGGAGTTCTCAAGATCGGTGACTTTGGTCTGGCAAACTTTTATCAGCCTGATCAAGATCAGCCATTGACGAGTCGTGTTGTAACTCTGTGGTATAGGGCACCTGAGCTATTGCTTGGTGCTACAGAATATGGAGTTTCCATAGATTTGTGGAGCACTGGTTGCATACTTGCAGAACTGTTTGCTGGAAAACCTATTATGCCTGGAAGAACAGAGGTAGTTGCATTTTCCTATATCTATATTCTTGGATCTACTTATCTTATGCACTTCAAATAATAAGATATTTATGTCCACTAAAAAAATTTAGTCTTCTGTGATACGGAATCTTGGAAGTTTCTTTTGTATCTTGAAAGAACTTTTCATGAAAAAATTGAAATGTTGTCTGCTGATGTGATCATTTGATTTATATTGCTCGGATCTACTTATCTTATGCAATTCAAATAATAAGATATTTACGTCCACTAAAAAAATTTAGTCTTCTCTGATACGGAATCTTGGAAGTTTCTTTTGTATCTTGAAAGAACTTTTCATGAAAGAATTGAAATGTTATCTGCAGATGTGATCATTTGATTTGTTACAGATAAATGTGATCGTTGCACTCTGAGATGCAGATAAATGCAATCATTCAATTAAAGGGAAATATGAAAATGAAAGAAAAAATGTGTGAGAAGAAATTTTGAATGACACTTGCAAATTGACACAGTAATGTTATTGATTTCCTAAAAGTGATCAGCTATGTGAAAGAGAATGGGTTATTGCATCTTTGTGGGAACTTCAAAATGCATCAGTATCAGTCTTAATGCATAAATTTTTAAGTATTCCCATTGGCTTATAGCTTAGCTGATCAAAATCCCCCAGGTGGATATTTAAGCTTTTCAGTTGAGATAGAACTTCCTCGATATTGAGCTGATTCTTTAAGCTTATAAGCTTATGAAATAATGCTGAATTTCAAACAAAATCTTCATAAAGTTTGGATATTGAAATACAAGATCTGTTGGTTACAGGGAACATCATTATCTTGGTCATTGTATGCTGATAAGCATAATCGATGCATACCAATAACAGTAACATTATTCACACAAACCAAGACCTTAAGTTAGTGATCTAAAACCTATATCTGACAAAAAAGAAAAACTTTTATGGCAGTAGTTTCATAGAAGCTTTTCATTGCTATCTTCAATCTGCAATGTCCTTTTTGGGATCAATACCAATTTAATTATTTCCCAGGTGGAGCAAATGCATAAGATTTTCAAGCTTTGTGGTTCACCTTCTGAGGACTACTGGCAGAAAACAAAGTTGCCACTAGCTACTAGTTTTAAACCACAACAACCTTACAGGCGTGTTCTTGCCGAGACGTTAAAAAATTTCCCTCCATCAGCTCTCTCTCTTGTTGATAAGCTTCTTGCCATAGAACCACAGGATCGTGGATCAGCTAGTTCTGCATTAAGAAGTGAGGTAACTTTTTTTTTTTTTTTCTTATGTAAGGTTTTGATAATTTTCATTCCAACTTGAACCAAATTGGACTCCCAATAATATTATAGCATCTAGAAACCTACAACATCACACGGCATCTTTTATAGAAAAAAGAAAGGTTCCTGTCAATAGGAGGTGGACTTTTCTGGCTTTTCATGGTTTCTGGAAATTTAACGGCTGTCTCTCCAAATGTTGTAATCTTATCTGTATTTCTTTTTGTTTTACCTTTTCCCCTTTTGAGTTTTGGCATGGGGGTTAAAGAAAGAAAAGGGTTCTCTATAAGACATAATCCTCCTTTGGGATACATCACCACCATCAATTTCAGCTGCTAGGTTTCAATTATTCGTTTACTCTCTTTATGATATCTTTGAACTCTCAATGAATTTCTCAGCTTTGACTGTTGGAATACCAATACAAGTCTCATTTCTGAATTATGAAATTGTTCCACTGTGGGAGCTAGGCAAGAAGAAGAGCCAACAAAATGGAAATTGCATAGATTTGCTGAGTATATTTTTTCCAAATTGATAACACACTACTTAGCTTCACCTTCTGCTAACTGTATTTGTATTCTAGTTTCAGATATTAGACATTTATCTATAATTTTTTTTTTTAATTTTATTTACAGTTCTTCACAACAGAGCCCCTTCCTTGTGATCCATCAATTTTACCAAAATATCCACCAAGCAAGGAACTAGATGCCAAGCTTCGCGATGAAGAAGCAAGAAGGTATGCTTCCATGAGGCCTTTGTTTGTCCATCAAATTCCTCTATGAACCTCCTTTTATAATCATGTTCTTCACTCACACTTCTTGGACAAAAATTTTACACTTAAAGAGGATAAACAGGATTTTATATCAGTCAGTTTTTGCTTATCTGGTGAATTCAGTATTATTTTACTTGCTGGAATTTCCAAGCAGACTATGCTGTGGGTTGATACTTTCACTTTTCACTAAATGAAACACCTTTTTTTCCCCAAATAACCTTACAGTAGAGCGATCAGATACGTAATTATTTTCATCCGAGTCTTTGCAAACTATGCTCTCTGCCAAATTCTCCCAAGCATACATGGCCACATGCAGCTTTCTGTGGTAATTTTGTGAAGTTACCTTTAGTGTTATATTGGGTTGTCTCCATACATCTTGTTCATGCTTTCAATTTATTGGACAATCCAAGGAAAAACATAATGCTGGAATTGAATACTACCTTATTTGCACATGCTGTAAAAACTTTGATGAACTTAACCTGTCGAAATTAATGCATTGATGTAGTGGTTGGTGGATCATCCTCCAAATGTAAAAGTCAATTTCAGTCTTTGGGTGCATCGGGAGTTTATACATGAAATTGAACTTAAACTAACAGAAGTTGACTCTTACATATTTAAGCATATAAGATGTATCTTTTCAGAATATTGTAGGACCATAAAAGGAGAAATTTTCTGGGGATTTGGTACCCAGGCTTCTTTCGGAAGCTGTCACTGTAAAAACACATTTTAGGAATCTCTCCGTTCTGTCGCTCCCCATCTCTATGTAGGTTGAGAAGGGGGGGTGGGGGGGTGGGTTTACGCACCAACAATTTGAATGAAAATTCTTTCTTCATGCTTTTATGACACTTTTGGATGTCATTAACAAATAATTCTTGGAGACACCTAGATCCATTCTCTAATTTAATTTCAGGCGAAAAGCGGAGGCTGTAAAAGGGCGTGGACCTGAATCTGTCAGAAGAGGTTCAAGAGATTTTAAGGCAGTCGCAACACCAGAATTCATTGCTCAAGGACAATCAAAAGTCACAAGTACCAGTGAAAAATTCAATACCGAGGAGGATGGTGGGTCTGGCTTCCCAATTGAACCACCTAGAGGAGCTGTGCACCAAGGCTACTCTCAATCTACTTCAATGATTCATCCCAGCGCAATGGGATCATCATGGAATAAGAGTGGAAGCTCTACAAGAAATAACGCAGAGTTGAGGTCACAGAGATCTCACATGCCCCAAGAACCAGGAGACTTGTCTAGTGCTTCTCATAAGGAGGACAGAGTGTCCTACAAAGAACCTGCAATGGTAATGATCAAATGACCTTTTTTTGGCATACTTTTCCTTCTCTTCTTTTTTCATATCTATAAATGTATCATGAAACATACTTCATGAATCTATGCTTTAATAGCATAACGTACTTACATAAAGGAAATTAAAAGTCTTTGTATGTAAACTATATATATGCATATGCTCAGTTGCTTCAGCATGACCTTGTATTTGATATGAAGATTAGTTGTGTAGTATAGGAGAAGATATTCTGGCAGGTGCACATGCATTTACATCATAAAAAATGTCTCTGATGCCATTTGGCCATGTTGGTTTTCCAGTCGTATCATATTTCTATTATTTGTGTGTTGAGCCGTTGATTCCGTTGATTCATGTCCATTTTCTGTGCATATCATTCATCTATCCATCATGATCTGATTTGAATAAACGCCAGGTCCATGCTGGTCATATTATGCTGGTTTAGGAAAAGAGGATTATTTTTTAATCATAAATGGGAAATAAGGTTTTAAGCGTAAATGATCTTTAGACATCGAAGCAAAAATGTTTCCATCTGACACAACTCGTGACACAATATGCAACAACAAATCATCTTTGAGGCAAACAACAGATTTCCGCATTAGATAATACTAATATATTATATATGATTTCCTTGTTGAAACCATGTTTGGCAGACACATCTGGCACTATTTGAAATTCTTATTAATGAGGAATGATAAATTTTTTCTTGAATTATAGTTTTACTCTCTCGTTTCATTTTCTTATTTCCATTTCCTACCTATGTTTTTTTCCACCTCAAATTTTATTTTCCTCATATTGTAGCATTCCTGGTTACATGACATAAACTGAATTGCCTTGGTGTGATTTCAGGGTTATGTACCTAAGAAAAACAGAATACACTACTCTGGACCTCTGATGCCTCCAGGTGGAAACATTGAAGATATACTTAAAGAACACGAGAGGCAAATTCAACAGGCTGTACGTAAATCGCGTCTTGAGAAGTCTGGAACAAAGAAAAACAATGATTTTACTGGTCAGATAAATCATAATGGAAGATATGGCCGGTAATTCTCAAGATTCTTAACTTCGCTGCCCTGGGATGAAGGGATCCTCCAAGGATCTGGTTGTTCTCACCTGCAAAAACAAGTTGCAAAGCACTGTGGAGTTTTTTGTTTGCGGAGGCAGCATACTGCAGAGACTTACCCTGGACTTGATTAAAATGAGGTAGTTAAACCGATTGTGGATACTTTTGACGTAAAGTGTAGAAAATTCTATGCGCATTTCTTTGGTTACTTGCATGTAATGGTCGGGGACTTGCGAGCAATATTTCAATACTCCTGGAGTATTAATCCTTTCTCTTACGATCATGTTAGATTGATTAAACAATTTTTTCATGTGGAATCCACATGGATATGGAAGAAAAGAGTAATACTTCAAGGGTATTGAATAACTTTATGGGATTTACTTTGTGTATAGCAGAATGGATTGTTTGGTGGAACTCGCTACATATAAACATTCCTTGTATAGAATCTGTTTTCTTTCTACAAAATTCACTGTACTTAAAGATGGGCGCATAGTGATTGTTGCTGTTGTATTTTGGATAACGAGCTAATCTGTTGACAGATGTGCAACCATATACCATTAGAAAATAACATACTTGATGTGTCATGCGAAAAAAGCATGTGAAAGGAGATATTCTTATAGTTTTGACATTATTTTCCTTCTTCGAGTCCAATGATGATTTTTAGCTTTAAGCTTACAAAGAGGATAACCTCTCCCTAACCAATAAATGGCTAATTGCATCAACAGCTCTTCAATACGATAAAGGCATACTACTTACGATAACTATAACTAGCAATGTTCTTTTTGTTAAATATGTTAAAAAAAAACACCGACTGAAAAAGCCAGTTAACAGTTTCTGTACATTTGGCTTCACAAATACCTAGGTTACATATCTTGCTTTAACTTCCAGATAGCTTTCTTAATTCCGTGAACACCCTTTAGCCGATAAATGACTACATATCTTCCTTGGGCTTCTGGCTCAATTCTGAGTAATGGCCACCCATTAATTGCAAAATCTCCTCCCACAAACTTTCTGATGAACCTCCATAGATCAAATTTGAGCTACATGCAGCCACACACCAATAATCTGATTCAATTTCCTCTCTCAACTGATCCAGCTGCCACCCAGCATAACCAACAAAGAATCTGAAATCCTGAGGCTTAAGCAGCCCTTTTTTCACAAGCCCTGCAGCTTCATCCAGACTGTTTCGAGCACCAAAACAGAGGCGAGGGATGACCTCTTCAAACCCTGGAAGCTTTGAATTGTCCCCCGTTTTTAACAAAAACATGCTTGCCTCAAGAGGGCCCCCAAAATGCAACGAACAATCAGCAAATGTGGTTGCTAGTTCATTATTAGTGGGCTTCATGTGCTTGATCTTTTTGTGAAGTGGGCGGTTGATGACAACTCCAAATGGCCCCTCTTGTGGATGTCTGGTTCCAGATCTGAGAAGAAGAACAACAGTCCTCTCAAATGTTCGAACCCCATCAAGCTTTTCTGTGGCAACTAGGACGCAGCCAGTCTCAGGCACTAGAATAGGATGTGCCCATTTCAGGCCCAGAGCTTTCGATTCCTGAGGTGTCCCATCTTGGTTTTGACCATCAGATTCTGCTTCCTCTGCCTGTAAGAGCGTTTGAAGTTTTAAGTTTATGATGCATGAATTTTAGTTTTTTAACTACATTTCTTCTCATGAATGTTATGTTACTGAAAACAGCAAAGAAAAGGCATGGAAAGCATTCTCAATGCGCTACTGAAAAATGAAATTAAGAAGGATGACTTGATCTAAATATCAACATATGCCAGGTAAACGGTACAGGCCAGACCCCATTTGATTGAACTTCTAATTACAATATACCAATATCCAAAAGTATTAACAGGGTCAGGCAGTCAGATACAACCAATCAAATACATCTAATTATAGAGCAGGCCAAGGATCTTTTGACCCAACTAAACCCAACAAAATCATCCCATGAACATATCAGGCTAGGTTTGGATTTAGGGAAAAATGCATAATATTAAATTTCTTAGGTTAGGGTCCTTCCTAAGTGCTTTCACAGTTTTCCTTTTCTAAACCCAAGAAAGAAGGATTACAATAGAGTTTCTCAAATATCCAGACTAATTTGTAGACAACCAAATAGCGACATTGATAACCCATCACAACAACCACCCAACAAGTGTATTAAATTGAATATAAGGTGAGACAGGTGAATCTTCCAATGCCTAACAATAATTTTACCATCAATTTCGGGTAAGAGAACAGATAAATATCCAATTCTGAAAGAAAAAAAACACACGCACACACGTCACCTGCTCCTGCCTGAATAAATTTGCTCTGAACTCTCTCCAGTCCATGTTTACACTATGTGACTTCTGGGACGAAGAGTCATTGGATTTTTTGCCCTCAGAAGAATTATTTTGCCTTGAGCCATCTCTTTCAGGAATAGATCTATCACCATTTCCTGCATTTTTAATCACAACAAAGTTTTTTTTTTTTGGATAAGTTAAGCACAACAATGCTAAAATTGTAATTTAATTGGGCTGAAGTTTTGAAATGCTAATTAACAAATCAAGACCATCCCCCATTCTATAATATAATTAGATTTAAAATTCAACATCTTAAACATTATTTGAAGACAATATTTCACTGAATCTTGACCAAAAACACATTCTGAGCTCATGAACCAATACAGAATAATTTGAAAACAATTATCAAGCATAATTAAATGAAGTCTTCTTCTAATCTTTAATCAATGTACAAGCTTGCTATCTCAGATCATTTTTGCACAAATAAATCACAATAACTAGATAGATGTCACGCCCAAAAATTTACCAACTCAGCTCAATCTGTCAGCATTATAGTGCCTAGGCCACTGCTTTGTTCACATGCACACAAGCACTGTTCAAGGCCTAGGCATCTGTACTTATTTGTAGCATATACATAGCCAGAACATGTGCTTGCCTCCAAATATTTAGCAATTAAATATACTAAAGCTGTGATCATCTCTTCAACACCCATTTCTTTCAAAAAATACCACTACCAACTAAATTTTATGTGCAACTTACAAAAAACACATAGTGTAAGCACACACAGACATACACATTTAGGAACATTTTTCTGTATCCTTTATTGGTAATTAGAAATAAGCATGGTCCTAAAAATTTACTATGAACTTTTGCGTTCTTCCAATAATCCTCAAAAGCATATCAAAATACAATATGATATCTTTTGTTTCTCTCAATAATACTGTTCAAATCAAATAAAAAAATGATCACCAAGTAACCCCCTCAAACATGTGACCAAGTTAAATGAAGACAATCATCACATGATTTCCGCCCTAACTTTTACCAATTCTATGGTACAATGATTGTTATGTGCTCAATGACCAACTAGACTAACTCCAAAATTACTGGCTTATGTAAGGGTCATGTAAACCTTGCCTAGATGATATATTCAATTAAAATTTCTATCAAAATAGGACCAGCTCACCACGAGAAGGAATTAAGATCTATTTAATGTTGGATTATTCTTCTTTTTTAATACTCTTTTAAGTTTTTATTCGTCTTGGCCATGTGCACATCACCATCCATTCCTCAAAAAAGTGGTTTCTCCCTGTAGTTTTTTTTTAATAATTTCTATTAACAAAAAAAGATCATCCACCCGAAAAGAAGAAAAAGTAAAAACATAAAACATAAAAATAAAAATGATGGAAGCATATGCTCAAGCGATGGATAAAGACAAAAGCTTCAATACAAATCGAATTCGATAAAGATCAAACCTCATAATCATGCATTACATGATTAAGTAGCTGAATCTTTTTAGTTGTAGTGGCAAGGTTTATCTTAAACCAACCTATATAAAAACGAGCCTGAGAAAAAAAAAATCAAGATCATGCAAAGTGAAGTCCATTATTCAAAGCACAAATGGCAAGAAATGAGAGGGAACTATGATGCAATCACCACAAGTACTTCAAAAATGTAATTCATTTCCCCTAAATTCTACTTAATCAATGCCATGGCCCCTGTTTATATAATGTGACATAAGAGACCAGTCCACCAAATGATCTCTTCTTCCCTCTGCACAAACAAAAACAAACCTCTCTCACATATTCATTCTATTGGCAATCTTAGCACGACCGTGCAGAAGAATAGGATCCCAATTCCAACAAAAAGGCATCATTACCAAAAATGAAAAAAAAAAAAAAAAAAGCATCTCCTGTTCCTATTTTCTGAATGCATTTCTCCTTCCAAAGACAAGTTGAGATAATAAAGAGGCATTCACAAGTAACTCAAGCCTTAATCTTAAGTCTTACAATTATGCTTTTGTCTAAACTGAATTTCAGGGTCCATAATCAATACATATGGCCATAGACTGTCCATCTCATCAGTACCGAAGATAATATAGTATAATCAGAATGATTCTATCTACCCCAGATAAAACCCTCCAACATGTAAGAGGATCCCAGAGACTCTAATGAAAATCAAAGCAAGAAGGGCAAAATAAACATCCATCTTGCCACAACATGTCAACCATAGGGACCACTTGTTCAATAAATAAGATGATTAAAAGTCAAGTCTACAAATCCACATTAGGCCACCCACTTTCTAATGCAGACCGAAATGTCAACTAAATGGATTGCCATCTCATAATGTACCCTTTCCAGGCTCTCATCATCTGACCTCATATGGTTGTGGGATTTTCCTTTTCTCTTTCTTAGATTCCACATTTCTTGAACCTGTAACCTTGGGGAGGAGTAATCATGCCACAAACCAACAAGGCTTCAAGGGATAGGCGTATCTGATATCTCCTAGTCCCTGTTTAGTTTGCACAAGTAATGGAATAATTTTGAAAATGAAGCTTGAGGGAGATTAAGGGGAGTGTTGGTAAAGTATGCTACCTTATGTCCTAGGGAAAGGAATAGGATTACCATCTTAAATTTGGCAATCCTATTCCTTTGAATTAAATATAAGTACTTCATCTCCCCAATCCCCCTGAAGCTTCATTTTTAAATTATTATTTCTATTCCATTACCATTTTATTCCTTGTGCAAACCAAATGAGCCCCAATAGTTATCTCAAAGATACAGTTTCTTCTTCGCATTGATGGGGCCTTACCATCTCCTCCCTCAGATTAATTCTCTCCGAGGTTCACTCTCTAACATTATATAGCTTCACAGCCACTGAATTACCATTCCAATAGGTAAACTTCAAAATGACTTGTGAAAGTATAAACTTGAGCTCTCTCCCATATAATTTCTCAGTTTCTCCATAAATATTACCACAAGATTTAGTTTCAATCATAAGTATGCAACAATGTCACTTAAAACCCAGTAAACATACAGTATTTACACAAGAAGCAATTAAAAGACAACAAAATTTAAAATTCCCCGTGAATGCAATTCTTCAAAAAAATTGCATGCATTTGTGAAGAAAAAATAAAATCAAAACCTGTGCAAACTCTAAAAAACTTAAAAAGAAGAAAAGAACAGAAAAAGAGTATACCAGAGGAAGAGGAATTATCGTTATTCTTCTTTGTCGTTGCTTTGACAACTAAAGAATGATACCCAGAAGAAGAAACCTTGCGCCTTAAAACTCTGATCTCCAACATCCCGACTTTACCCAATTTCCGGGAAATTGGTTTGTCGGGAGTTGAATTCCTCAACCAGAAAGGGTTCTTCACATGCACCGCCCACAGATCCATTAAAATTTTTCCAGGAAATGAACTAAGTCAATTTTCTCGGGAAAATGGTTCCGTTGAAAACGATGAGAAAGAGAAAACAGGAAGGTGAGAAGAGCTCATAACGGACATATAAAAATATAGAAAAATAAATAAATAAACAAGAGAGAGAATTTAGGGAGAGAAATGGAAGCTCAACTTTACAGAGAGAGACGGAGTGCTTTGTTTTTATCGAATATTTTTTTTTGTTATTTTTATCGAGTTTATTGGTATAATGTGGAGGCGTTTTATTTATTTTTTTGTTGTGTTTAGAGTTTGTAATAGGGCGAGTTTGAAACGAATCTGTCATTCATCCTCGTTACGTTGATAAAATTATTCTTTACCTCATCTCCATTTCTAATCTTGTCACCTCATCTTTGTTAAAAATTTCATTTTGTTTTTTTGTCCTTATCTCAAAATTTTAAATATCTTAATCTTCATCATCATCTCTATTCCTGTTTATAAACGAAAACAATGATTCTTTTGTTAAAAAACTTTTGATTATATGTTAACTCAATTTTTTAATAATAAAATATATATTCAATACAAAGTACAAACACTATATCAATTTTACACCCCACAAATCCAAGTATTTGTCATCTCTCATATAAAAAAAATAAAATAAAAATTTAATGAGTTAGTTAGGTAATCAAAAAGTTTATCTAATATATTTATATAAAACATAAAAAACTAATGTAATAGAGCGCGGAGACAGAGATTTTGCGAGGCGAAAATTGCTCTCTTCGTCTCCATCCTCATTCAGACCAAAAGTTTTTAAAAATCTTCGTCCCTGCCCCCACAGGGATAAAATTCCCTTCATAGGTCGATGAATTCCAAAACTTCGCCAAAGATGAATTATTTTACAATCCCTAGTTGTGTTGTGTGATATTGGCGCACGTTAGCGACATAAGCGTTGCTTGGGAGAATTATGCATCCGCAGATGAAGTTAATCGCGATCTTGGCTGCTTTTCTTTCATGGCATATTATGACTTCTGCCTTTTTGGCTACCGTTGCATGCAAACGTTGGAAAATTGGAATAGTAAAGTCAAAATAAAAAAAAGTTCATATTTGATCCACTATAGCTCGATAGATTTAGGTTACGTTTGTTTTTTTTGAAGTATTAAGTGTCAACTATTAAATAAACATCTAAATAGTGTTAAACAAATAAGAGGTAGTTCTGAATGCTGAATGATTAAGTGTTTAGACTGTTTGATAACTGAACTGATTAAAACATCTGAATATGTGTATTTTTCCTTTTTAATAATCTTTAACTGTTAAGAACATGACTGTTTGTTGCAAATAAGAATCAGTTTCTGATTGGAATAAAGCTTGCATATTTTATCATAAAAATATTCTCAATTATTTTTAATAGATTGAACCAAAATGCCATTATATTGCCACATCTCCTTGCCACCACAACCAAGCAAACCAGTCTTAGTATCCTTAATTCCAACATCAATGAACCAGTTCATGGAAATTACTGGCAAAATCTAGCAACATAGCATCCAAAGCAGATGACCCACCTTTAAACCACACGCAAATACATTGAGCAAACTCATCCAAAACAGTAACAAACACCTGCTAACAAGAAACAGTACCCAGGTGAAATAAAAGAAAGGAACAGAGAGAGACTATTGAATCTACAGATCTTTTTTAGTAAAACCCAACATTAGAAAAATCAAACTTGGAATTAAGAAGAGAATGAGCAGGAATTGAAAAAGAGAAAAGTCCACCTACCTCAAAATTCACTACAAAACAAGAAGATTGAAAAGGAAAAGTGGGTGTGTGAGAAGATGCTATCTTATCCACCATCATTAGCTACAAGTTCATAATGCAAAGGAGATAAGACCTGAGACTGAGGAAGATAAGAAAATTCACATACCCAAAAGAAAGAATCAAAGAATCTGCAAATTCTGGGTTTCTAATTCTAAACATAATTTGATTTTATCCTCTTAGCTACCAACTGAAACCTACCAACAAAGATTCAAAATTTAATTATAAAAAAAAAGATGCAACCCTTCCCAAACAAAGAATCTGACGAGAAGTCTAGTAGTTTAAAGGGGTGCTAAAATTCCTGAAATCAAACAAGATGAAAATCAAACATACGAGTGTTAAAGTTTGACCCAAAAGTTTTCCAAATTGTAGAGATTTTAGCACGAAATTAACACTGTGGGGAAGATTATAGACAACACTAGAGTCAAGAACACAAAACGTTACCACGAGAATAACAACAATGAAGATGCCGATTATTACCAGAAACACGGTCTGGTCATGCTTGTAGCAATTCTTAAGCTCCCAGTTCCACAGTCTTCCTCTCTCTCTCCGACTTTCAGCAAATACTAAAATCACGCAATAGATCTCGACAAGTCCCAACCATGAGGCTTTACCGGTAACAAGTATTGCAGAGAGTACCACCATATCGGATTTGGTGCAAACACCAAATCTATCTGTGAAGATCTGCACCATCAGTGCGTTTGATTCCGGTGCCTCCAGTCACTGGCCATCCTAGCCGGTGCCACCAACTTTATTGGTGTCTCAATTCCGGTTGGTCACCAGAAGCCCGACCCAGAACTCCCCTGAGAAATTGTTCCAATACTAAAATGTGTGAGAAAACTTGTCTTTTTTGTGACATTATGAGAACATAACGAGGGTATTTTTGTCCAAAATGAATTTGAATGATATAAAGACTCAATTTTAAGTTTGATTCGATCAAACCCATTAAGTGACATTAAGAGGTGAAAAACAAACGAACTTAATAGCATCATATTTAATCGATTCAGATATGATGCTATTAAACAGTCCATTAAATGCAAAAAAAACACCCCTTTAAAGTAACCTTATGTTGCAATTGATCGCTATGCTAATTTAAAACGATAAAAAAGTAATAACTACAACTCCAATGAAATAGGACGCTAAAAAAAATTCCCTTTTTTTCTCCTACAATTAACGTTAACCATTGCCTCCTTTCATATCTCTTTTTCAATTATGTAATATGCTAGTAGGAATTCTAAAGTCTAAACCTATCTCTCTCTCTCTCTGTTTTTTAAAAAAAAGATTAGATTAATGCATAATTAGTTTTTAAATTCCATTCTTGAGAGCCATACCCCCATTTTGCATTGAATTTATCAAAGGGTTGCGTGGTATTCCAGATCACGCATGATCAAGAAGTTTTTGAATTCAATACCTTCAAGCGATTGTGGTTACGCTCAGGGCCCCTTGTACAAAGTACAACAAGTTGCTGAAAGTGAAGTGTTTGACAGTGTTTATAGCTAAAATTTACTCCTATAGCAAAATGTAAATGCGAGATATGTAAATTGCAAGAAAGCTGTAAATGTTGAAATTGTAGATATTGAATTGCTTGATTTGGTCATGAACACTTACAAATTTAATTTCTCCATTTCTTATAATGATTGAAAAAGCTAATAATTGATTATTAATTTGGTTTCATGGTTGCGTGACACATATCCCATGTTCTTTCTCCATATTCCTTCTATTTCTCTGCACTTTCTTCCTTTTACGTAACTGTCAGTGTGAGAAAGATGACTAAAACACTTTGTATCATTGATTTCTTATTTAGCATAAAACCCACAACATCATGTTGTTGATGTTGCCTCACTTCACTGGCTTGCAACCAAAACACATTGCATCATTACTAAATGCGTAGTATCGCTTGCATCTAAACGCATCGATTTATTAACATTGATTCCCAGAACGTGTATCTGTTGTTTTAATTAATGTGCACCACTTGATCTCTGATATCAACCATATGATTTTTACTTTACAGACTTGCTTTGCACATTTAGCGACATCTCACTAGGCCAAAAATATTAGGGTGTAAACAATGCCCCACAATTTCTTCTGTATCTAGCTTATACGATATGAAAGAAAATTCCTTTTTGGGAGTAAATTACCAAATTAGACAATTACTAACTTGGCCATGTGGCACTCATGAAGTGGACTCTAGTTTCCCCTGTCAGAAAAAACTTATTTGAATTGCATTAGGAGACTCTTGGCTTCCTAAACCATCACTAATTTGAGTCTTACTCAAAGACTTGTCATCATCGTTATATTGTAACTTTCAAACCTTCTCCATTCATCACCAACATCTTCCCTTTATCTCCTAGGGTTTATGGTATTTCTTCTGCTAGCTTTATTGGCTTCTGATTCCTTGACCAAGTCTCTAATGGCGAGTGCTATTGTGGCCAAATTTGTTGTTGAAGTTAATCCAGAGGCAAGGATTTCTAGACTTAAGTGATCTTCCCAAGTAAACTATGAATTTCTCATTAAGCACCATGCATCTTTAGTTTCATATTTTATTGGCCCAATTTTTACCACACAATTTTTCCGAGATTGTTCGAAAATCCACTCATTGTAACGACCCATTTCAGGTAGACCCACCCAAAACGGTATCATCATTTTTAAATCCAAGCATGATGTATATGCAATAACTATTGCATTAATTATTTAAAAGTGGTTATATACATTTGCCTCAACTCTTTTATAAAGGAGATACAATTCTTTCATTTACAACACTTACAATAAAAATACTAGCATTTACAACTATGCATGTACATATACAGGACTGATACACTATTTATAGATATTTTATATTTTTTATATTTTTTTATTTCTTCATTTCTTCATTTCTTTTCATTCTTTCTTTTGTATTTCTTTCTTCTCTTTTCTTGTCTTTATTTTTATTTTATTGTCTGAGCATGCCAACCACGAGGACTTACCTAGATACTTACTTTGAGTCTCAAGTCAATAATCTACTAGTCCTGTCCACGACCTGAAATTTATTTAAAATATTAGGGGATGTGCTTGACAAGATTATGAATTTCAATTTACTAGAAGTACTCGATTTGTATACTTCTAATCATAATTTAATCACAATTTACATAGATAATTCAAGGCTTTTATTCATTTACCAATTCTAATGTCACATCAATTCTTATGTATTTCAATAATCATACATATGTCATTTCTAACATAATTTCATGTATTTCAATCAATAATTCAATCAACTTATAGATGTCATTTCTGATATCATCTTTATTCATTATAAGGTTCACATTCATTTCATCACAATATTTATAATCATCTTGATGTTTCAGTATCTCAATAAATATGAGTAAATGCTAATACATAAATCTCCATTTCAATTTTTCATATATCATCTCGTATCTCATCATATCATATCACATCCATATTATCACAAGTATGTCAATAAAGACGTCTCTCCATGTGCCGGCACTCTTACTCTAGGACTAGCCATGGTTCTAGCCCTGTCTCGGATCACAAACATCCTTCCTCTTTTGTGATCCTACCTTGGATCACATCTGTCCTCTTCTGTGATCCTACTATACATGTACAGTCACATACAAGCATACAATCATAACACATAATTCACATCATCAAAAGAAACCAATTCAAAGGATTTATCCATCCAATCAAATATATATATATATATATATATATATATATATATATATATATATATATATATATATATATATAAGAAATATCCTTCTCTTCAATTCATCAAGTTCATACTCATATTATATATCACATTAGATCATATATCGCATCAAGTTCTTATTCATATTCGTGTCTCATATCAGTTCATACTCATTTTCATCAAGTTCATAATAATATCATATTCATTAAGTCTTTCTATTATTAAGAGATAGTTTTTTCTCTAGTTCATCAAATTCATGTTCATAACATATATCACATCAACTAATGTATAATCATAATATATTCAATACTTTTTATATAATATCATTTATTTCAAGTTTTATTCATGGTATTCTTCTTGCTTACTAACACTAAATCGAACTCACCACGTATCACTAACATTATCCGTGGATCACCTCATTGTCATTGCCTTTGGCGCTCCTCTCAGCAATTTTACTAGATTGCTCACCACCACATAACCAAGATATATTTATCAATTTCACTATCTTATAATTCAATTTATACCATATATCAGGTTAATTTCATGAATATGTATGCATGTTCATCTTAACTCTACATTCAAAGTTTTGATGAAAATCCTTTCCTTTTGCTTTGAATCCAAATTCAAATCCTTTTTAAGAAGAATATTAGGATTTATACTCTCAAAATCCTAGCTTTTATATGGAAGAACAAAAATAGTAAAAATTAACTTCACAAAGCTTTTCTCATAAATTCCTAAAATCAATCATTAAATCGATTGAATTCAACAATAGTTTATGAAATTCTTTAATTCTTTAGTATTTGAGTGAGTTTTAGAGAGAGAAAATGGAGTTTGAATGAAGAAGAAATGAATTTTGGTAGTGAAAAACCTTAACATACCAAAAAAATTTCTTATCAGTCTACATACTAGTCGACCACCCAGAATTTACCAGTCAACCTTCCCAAATTTACCAGTTGATCCCGCAACAGTTATCAATCGACTACCCACTCGGCTGGTCAAGTTAACAGTCGATTGTTGCAAATTTACCAGTTAACCACCCCAAATTTACTAATCGACTGCCTAGGAGTTACGAGTCAACCACCCAGTCAGTTGGTCAGGTTACCAGTTGACTTACTAGTTGACCGACACCATTTTAAAGGCTTAAAAAAAATTTAATTTTCACTACTTTTATGCATTCTAACTCATTTTCTTCAGTATATTTTCAAATTCTTACCTCAAATTTGCTTCAAAATTGAGTTTTATTTCACTTTGTATATGTATACATGATGATTATAATATCAATTTGTAATTTATCAATTTACCCTTACATCAAGGGTATGAGCCTTACATTTCTACCTACTATATAAAAATTTCATCCTCGAAATTTTCTTATCTACATCATGAAAAAGTTGGAGATAATATTTTCTCATGCTCGCTTCATGTTCCACGTGATTTTTTCAATATCTCAATTTTGCCACAACACTTGAACTAGCAGAATGACCTTATTGCGTAAGACCTATTCTTTTATATCTAAAATTTTGATTGGAACTTGCACAAAAGTTAAGTCTTTCTGAAGGTCTACAGATTGATATGAAATGTTATAGGATTCATCAGGTAAATATTTTCGTAAAACGGAAAATGAAAAACATTATGCAATTGTTTTAATTCAGGAGGTAATTCCAGTCTGTAAGCCACTGGCCCAATTCTCTTTATAATCCCATACAGTCCAATATACCTTGCACTCAACTTTCCTTTCTTCCTGAACCTCAACACTCATTTCCATGAAGATATTTTTAAATGGACTCAATCACCTACTTTGAATTAAAGAAGTCTTCTTTTATTATCAACATAACTCTTTTATCTATTACGTGTTGCTATAAGGTTTTCTCTGATCAATTGGATCCTTTTGGTTGTTAAATCTATGAATTATAGATCAAAGATATTTCTTTCTCTCACTTTTTCTTAACATACAGGAGTTCTACATCTCTTACCATACAAGGCCTCAAATGGTGCCATCCCAATACTAGGTTGAAACTAATTATTATATGAAAATTATATCAAGGGTAAGTAAGCATCCCAACTCCCTAAGAAACTCATTATACTTGCTTCAAATGTCTTCTAGTATTCGAATAACTCTCTTAGTATGCCCATCTATTTGAGGATGAAAGGCAGTACTCAATTATAACTGAGTGCCCATGGCTTGCTGAAAGTCTCTCCAAAATCAAGATGTAAATCTAGTATCTCGATCTGACACTATGCTTAATGGTACTCCATAAAGTTTTACAGTTTCTACTACATACAATTCAACCAATCTTTCTGGACTTCAAGTTGTTCTAATTGGAAAAAAAAAAAAAAAACTTACAGAATTTATCTACAATTACCCACGCAGCATCATAAACCTCTCTGTGTACAGAGAAATCCAGTAACAAAGTCCATACTCTCATTTTCCCATGGCCATTCAGGCATAGAAAGAAATTATAATAAACTTGCTGGATGTTTATTCTCTGATTTTACTTGCTGACAAACTAAACATCTAGAAATATAATTAGCTACACCCTTCTTCAATCCTGATCACCAATAGTTATGTTTCAATTCTCTATACGTTTTATTATAACCTGAGTGTTGTATCATGTGCCTCTTTCAATATCTCTTTTCTTAATTCAGCATCATTGGGAACACAAATCCTATATCCCAATACCAACATACCATTATTTCTGATTATAAATTATGATTGTTTCCCACTCAGTACTTCTTGCTTAATCTTTTCTATCTCCTCATATTTACCTTGAATTTCTAGAAGGCATTCTATAAAGGATGATTGCACCATCATGTTTGCTACTAATCTTTATCTCTCACTTACTTTCAACTCCGTCCTCATATTTCTCAATTCTACCATCAAATTCACATAATGGGTTCCTATAACAGCTAATTTTCTTGTGAATTTTCTACTTAATGCATCAGCTAGTATATTTGCTTTTCCTGGATGGTAATGAATTGTACAATCATAATCATTACTCAATTCTATCCATCTCCTCTCCCTCAAGTTCAATTCCTTCTATGTAGAGTTCAGTATTTTATTTAAATAATTTTAAATCACGGGAGTGTTTTTCTACGTGAGTTAGTGCGTTTATCTGAAAATAAATTATAATAATTTCATATTGGGATCAGTGAGACTTGGAAATAAATAAATTAATTAAGCATTTAATAATAAAGACATGTATAAAGGGAAAGTTTTAGAGAGACCAAGAAAGAGAAGAGAAAGAGAGGAGAAAAGAAGAGAACAAGATAAGAGAAAGAGATGAGAAAGATGAGGGAAAAGAAGAAGAAAATTGTTCAAAAATCAAGGTAAAAATTTACTTTTCTCTAGCTTTACCATTCAAGCATGTTTACAAATTAAATATTTGAGTTTGAGTTATGAATTTAAAAACTATTTGCGAAAATTTTGAGAAAAAACATATTGTTTCAAGAGAAAAATGGGTTTGGTGTTAAAATTATTGATTTGGGAGTTTAAGTTCAATTGTTGTCATGGGTGATGCAAAATTTTTTATTTTAAATCTTAAGGAATTTGTGTCTTGAAAGATTTGTGAAGACCCATGGAAATTAAAAAGAGTTTTGGAGAGAAAAATATTATTTTTCGTGAAGATTTTTCCTAAAAACAGAGGACTCGGTTGACTAGATTAGGTGCCCAGTAGACTAGGTGAAGCATCTGAACCAGAATTGTGTTGGATTAAGGGACCCATTCGACTGGATCTGGTGTCCAATCGACTAGATGAAACTTTTGAACTTTCTAGACCTTTTTGCAGTCGACTGGACCAGGTGCCCAGTCGACTGCATCATGCTGATTTTTGAAAATTTGGCATTTTCCTTTAGTTTTTGAATGTAAAACTTTTTCAAAGTGATTTTAATCTTTATATACATTGGAAAATAATTAAAATACCTTTGAAATACTTAGTATCCATGAGATGAAAGTGTTTTTGAAAACCCAAAGTTGATGATTTGAAAAGGGGAAGAAAAAGGGTCATAACACATGATTTTTTTTTTGGTTGCATACGAAGTGCGCACATGACATTTAAAGTATAAAAATACCCTATGGGGTTGTTTAATATTCAATAATGCTGGATAATGATGAGATTAATTGTTAATTACTTCTAGGTTCAAAAGACGAACAACTTTGAATGACAAAAGAAGTAGTTTGGGGATAAATGGTGAATCGTGTAGTGGGGTGAATTTACATTACTTGTAGTAAGTTAGAACGAAATTAAGAACCTAAATAATTTTTTAAAAAAAAACTTTGAGTATGAGATATTTATAATATAAATATGTTTCAAATTTGGTGTATTACGTGGATTGGTATATACATGAGATGAAATATATATATAAGTAAAAAATATAAAGGTGTTTCCTTTTCTTATGTTATGTGATGTTATTATTGAAAGGATTATGGTTGTGATATGGTGGATTGTTATGAATTGGATGTGTGATTGTTTATGTTTGAGATTTGTTTGTGATGTAGATGCATTGCATAACTATGACCTTATGGTTGTGGTGTGAGAATTCTGCTCTCATTATACATATGTTGAGTGATTCGAGTGAACATATGAGGGTAAGGTCAGCCCACAAGGGGTGAAAGGGTACCGAAAAAAACTTTGGAATGTTAGGACCCCACTTAGGAAAGGGTGAAGGGGATCCGAGTGATGATGCTAAGTGATATACTGGTACATGGGGAGACGTCTCCATTGTGATATGATTAGCACTGTAGACTGAGGTTTCAACCCAAGAGGGGGGTGAATTAGGTTTTTAAAAACTTTCGCGAAATAAATACAAGTTTATAAAAACATATAACCAACAAGCAATAAGCAATTAAACAAGTAATATGTTGTAAATAAAGAGCTTAAGGAGTAGAGAATGCAAACTCAGTTATAGTGGTTCGGCAATATCGGATTCGTTCCGACCCTAAGTCCACTCTCTTCAAGGAACCTCCTTGAAGTAATCAACTAAGAAACTTAGTCGTGCAACTTCACGAGTTTTGCACAAACCGAGAGCATACAGAGAGTTCCTTAGCTGAGATACGGGATCTCATTCGCGACGGCTCGGACTCTCCCGCTCCTTGAGTCATTTTTTATGATATTTTGGTGTACATAGTAGTTTCCAGCTCTTAGCATGTAGCATGCATATACCTATGTATTTCTGTCTTATAAATAGCTCTATGAAGCCCGTTCATGTATTGACTTTCTATAAATGATGATACTTTTTCATTAGACATATTTCATGCATCTATTTACTTTATTTGTGCTGTGCTTGCAGAGTTTCTAACTGCTTTTATTCAAGAATATGCTCTGAAACTGGTTATGCTTGTATGAAAACTTTCGGTTCTTTTCGGGAAGGCTTCCGAGCTCTGAATGAAGCCAAATTTTCGCATACAAGTTTGTTTTAGCATACTCTAGATGATTATGGTAGCTAAGTAGCTTATTTTTTAGTTTCTAGCCCCTTTGGTTGCTGTTGTCAAAACCGGGGAGAAAAATGAGAAAACAAGAAAAACTATGTAAACAGAAACCAATGCATAGATTTAGGGGGAGTACTACTCCAAAGAATATTGAAAATGATTCATTTGATTTGTTGAGTTAATATTGATTGGTTGAAATGAAAATATAAACTGCGTTTGCTTGTTTACAGGGTGGTTTTACTCGAAAAACAGAGAAAACTCTATCCGATTTTTTTGAAAAACCAAACACTTAGTTTTTTAAACTGTTTTCACATTATTAGTTTTGTCATCATCAAAAAAGGGGAGATTGTTGACCCTCACCTGTATTTTAATGATGACAAAACACAACTGTTATTATACTAACAGTGCAATCTAAGTGTAGTAAGCAACAAAAACATTCAACTAAGGATCAAGGTGCAAGAACTCAAACCGTACAATCCCCTTCCTCTCGGAAGTAATCCCTTCCTTTCAGAAGTAATCCTCTTCCTCTCAGAAGTAATCTCCTTCCTTTCGGAAGTAATCCCTTTACAATAAAAGCTGTAAAGTAAATGGTAGAGAGACAGCAAATGAAAGCTCATACAATTGAATAATGTCTCTCTTTCTAAGTATAGCTTGAAGAATGGCTCAACATGAGTATTTTAAAGCTTTTTTGAGTCTCAAAGAATGAATGACTTGATTGTGTGTGTTCTTCTTTTTTTGAATGTCTTATCCTCCTTGTTGAATGCTGAATTGAGTGGGTTTATATAGCTATGAAATAATATGGCTGTTAGACTTTAATTTGAAATGTTTGTGCCTTTAAAATCTTAGATTTCGAGTCCCAACGGTCATATTTTTAAACTTCCAGTCGACTGGGTCGAGATACCAGTCGATTGAGTCCTCTTTAAAAATCATATTTTTAATGCTATAGTGTTACCAGTGGATTGGGTATGACTTACCAGTCGACTGGGAACCTTCTGTCCGTTTTACCAGTCAATTAGTACTATTCACCCGATCGACTGAGTCACTATTTATGAGCTGCTACAGTGTTTTCAGCATGAACAGTGTTTTTATCATCAATTTTCTTCATATTTCTTTATTCTTTTTTGGATTTTTGAGTTCCAAAAAATCTCCTAATTGAATCAAACTTTCTTGAACATTAAACACACGAGTTAAACACTTCAAAAGTGTTTTGTTATCATCAAAATTAATCTAATCAATTTCTTGATTAAGGCATTTTTGATGATGACAAAACATATTACAAATTTAAGCATAATGTGTGTGCAAGATATATGAAGAATGATATATTACAAATGCTCAAGTAATGTTCTATGCCAATATAAATTCTTCTTAAGTTCAATTAGAGAATGTTAAGTATTGAGCCCAAATAATTTATTTGCATTTAATAAAATCACGTAGAGATTTTATATCTTCAATTAATTAAGACTATATAATAAAATGCAATGCAAATATAATTAACTCCTAACAATTGAAATGCTTATAAAGAGTATCTTAGGATTCAAACCTATAATTTATCCTTATTGTCTTTGAAGTTGTATTTCAATTATTCTCATTGAATTTGATCTTTTGGAGAGCTTATTGACTTTTGAGATCATCAACTTTGATTCACCAATTTCTACAACCTTGATCTCCTTTGATGTATAAGCACTATTAACAATCTGTATTACTCAAGTAATATTCATTAGTGCTTAATTAAGATTTTTGTCACTATCAAAATCATTCAGGGTCAACAATCTCCCCCTTTTTTTTATGGTGACAAAAATCTTAAGAATAAGGTCTAACAAGATCTCTAGTATTCTTATTTTTCTCCCCCTTTTTGTCATAATAAAAAATGGTGGATTTCAAAAAAAAAAAAAAAAAAAGAGCCCCCCCTCAAAATATGCTATTGAAAATATTTTGATGAAATATTTTGAGAAAAGAATCATTTTACAAGATATCAAGAAATATAAAACAATTTTCAAGCATTATAAATCTTCAAAATAACCTCAATGCTTAGAGTATCTTACACTTAATCAATAAAAGACAAGAGTTTGAACTCATTTCTTGATTTACCAATAGGTCGAAAATAGATAAAATTCTCAAGATATAATATCCAAATTTAAAAAATATCAAAAAGAGTTTATTAAGTATTTAAAACTCATTTGAGTAAAATGATTTTACCAAAGGTTTTCTCTTTTACCAATAAATCAGATTTTCTCCCCCTTTCAAAAAGTTTAAAGTAATTATTTTTAACTTTTAAGAAAAATAAAATTGGATAAAACTTAACAAGCCTTATTGGTAGTTGATTATCAATTTAATGCAAAGATAATTATTATTTTCAAACTCAAGCATATATAATAGAAAGTTTCATATTTAGCTCATGTTTAATAAATAAATAGCTCAAAAGTAATTCTCAAATCTAAATTCAAGCTCATCACTTGATTTATCCAATGCCAAATCAGAGAAAATTTATCAAAAATCAATTAATAATTGAGTATTAAATGGCTCCAAACAAAGTCTAGTCGACTGGTATAGCCTTACCAGTCGACTGAAAGATTAGGCAGAGACTTACCGGTCGACTGGGATAGATTTACCAGTTGACTGGAATATTGGGCAGAGACTTACCAGTCGACTGGGATAGCCTTACCAGTCGACTGGACCCTTAAGAAAATTTTTAGTCTTTGAGCCTTAGCACGAAATTTGTTTATCTATGCCATCTTGAGTGAGGGAGTGATTAAATGAGGTTTAATACTCTTTCACTAGATGTCAAATATGCAAAATGATGAAATGAAGGAGCAATCAGACATTCAGTTTATCATAATCCAGCAATCCCATTAACATTCTAATCTTACAAAAACTAGCTTCACTTAGAGGTTTTGTAAGAATGTCAGCTATTTGATCTTCTGAAGGTATGAATTCTAGTCTTATATCACCTTTTTGAGCATGGTCTCTTAAGAAATGATGTCTTATTTCTATGTGCTTTGTTCTAGAGTGTTGAATAGGGTTCTTGGTTAGGTTGATAGCACTAGTATTATCACAAAATATCGGGATTCCTTTTAGGTTAATGCCATAGTTTTCTAGTTGTTGTTTCATTCATATCACTTGGGCACAACAACTTCTAGCTGCTACATATTCCGCCTCGGCGGTTGATAGTGCAACGAAATTTTGTTTCTTGGAAAACCAAGAAGTTAACATTGCTCATAAGAATTGGCATGTTCCACTTTTGCTTTTTCTATCTAACCTACATCCATCAAAATCAGCATCTGAATATCCTACAAGCTCAAAAGATGAATCTCTAGAGTACCATAGTCCTATAGTTTGGGTTCTTTGTAGATATCTAAGGATTCTTTTTACTGCAACTACATGTGATTCCCTAGGATTAGATTGAAATCTAGCACACATGCATACACTGAACATTATATCAGGTCTACTTGAGGTTAAATAAAGTAAAACACCGATCATGCTTCTATAATATTTAGTATTTACACACGTACCTCCTTCATCAAGATCAAGTTTTGTAGTTGTGCTCATAGGAGTTCGAAGTGGCTTTGGGCTTTCCATCTCGAACCTCTTTAATAGGTCCTTAGTGTACTTTGATTGATTGATGAAGATGCCTCTTTTTATTTGTTTGATTTGAAGTCCAAGGAAGTAGGTAAGTTCTCCCATCATGCTCATTTCAAATTCTCCTTGTATGCACTTGGCAAACTCTTGACACATAGATTCATTGGTAGCACCAAATATAATATCATCAACATATATTTGGACTATAAGAGTGTCATTTTTGTGAAGAGAGTTGTGTCTATTCTACCTCTTACAAAGTCATTGTTAATCACGAATTTTCTTAGTCTTTTATACCATGCCCTTGGAGCCTGCTTCAACCCATATAGAGCCTTAGAAAGCTTGTAGACATGATTTAGAAGACTAGGATTTTCAAATCCAAGAGGTTACTCAACATAAACTTCTTCTTCTATAAAGCTATTTAAAAATGCACTTTTTACATCCATTTGAAATAACTTTAACTTATTAAAGCATGCAAAGGCTAATAACATTCGCATAGCTTTTAATCTAGCTACAGGAGCATAGGTCTCATCAAAGTATATTCCTTCTTCTTGATTATATCCCTTAGCAACTAGTCTAGCCTTGTTTCTAGTAACTATTCCATTTTCATCCATCTTATTTCTATATATCTATTTAGTTCCAATTATTGAATGATTCTTAGGTCTTGGAACTAGATTCCAAACATTGTTTCTCTTAAATTGATTTATTTCTTCTTGCATTGCAATTATCCAATCATTATCCTTTTCAGCTTCTATAAATGTCTTAGGTTCTACTTGAGACAAATAAGCTACATAATTGCAAATATTTCTAATAGAGGAATGAGTTCTTACCCCTTGTGAAGGATCACCAATCACATGATTAATCGGGTGATAATTTACATACCTCCAATCTTTAGGAAGACTATCCTCTTGTTGGCTTGTAGATGGTTGGTCCAAATTGTGAGTTTCTATCTCTTCATTTGCTTGAGGTGGACTCTCCTTTGGGTCAACAATGGGAGTAGGAGTTTCCATTCTTGGAATAAAATCTGCATCATCTTTAAAGGAAACTTGTCTACTACTAATTGGGTTAGATTCATCAAGAGTTACATGTATAGATTCTTCTACCACTATAGTTCTCTTATTGAAAACTCTATAAGCCTTACTAGATGTTGAATATCCTAAAAATATCATTTCATCGGTCTTAGAGTCAAATATAGCCAAGTTAGTTTTATTGTTATTTAGGATGAAGCATTTGCAACCAAATGTACGAAAATAGGAGTTATTAGGCTTTCTACCTTTCCATAGTTCATATGGAGTTTTATCAAGCATAGGCCTAATTAAAATTCTATTTAAGATATAGCTAGAAGTGTTCACGGCTTCAGCCCAAAAGTATTTTGGTAAACTATATTCACAAACCATTGTTCTTGAAAATTCTTCTAGAACTCTATTTTCCCTCTCAACAACTCCATTTTTTTGAGGAGTTCTAGGAACTGAAAAATTGTGATCAATTCCATTTTCATCACAAAAATTTGAAAAGCTTTGGTTTTCAAATTCTTTTCCATGATCACTTCTTATACTTGAAATAAAAATCCCTTTTTCATTTTGAACCTTTTTGTAAAACTTTTCAAATCCTTTGAAAGCTTTATCCTTGTATGAAATAAAAATAACAAAGGTATATCTTGAATAGTCATCAACAATAATAAGAGCATATTGATGGCCACCTAGACTAATAGTACTAATTGGACCAAATAAGTCCATATGCAGAAGTTTCAAAGGTCTAGTAGTTGAGACTACATTTTTTGCTTTAAAAGAAATCCTAGTTTGTTTTCTCATTTGACAAGCATCATATACTTTGTCTTTTTCAAAATTGATTTTGGGAAGTCCAATGACTAAATCTTTTCTTGAAATGATTTTCAGCAAGTTCATGTTCACATTACCAAGCCTTCTATGCCATAGCCATGGATTTTCACTAAATGCAGGAAAACATTTTTCATTTTCAGAATGCAAGGATTTCAAATAAACTATATAGACATTTTCATGTCTATGGCCAACAAATTTGATCTTGTTGCTCTTGATGTCTATAACTAGACAATGAGAGGTCTCAAATGTGACTTTGTTGCCTATGTCATAAAGTTGACTAATACTTAGTAAATTTGGCTTAAGGCCTTGTACTAGCAATACGTTATCTATGGTTGAGAAATCATTACCAACTTTTCCATGCCTTATGATCTTTATTTTTGTATTGTCTCCAATGGTCATAAGTCCACCATCTCTTAGAGTTAGCTCTTTGAAGACACTCTTATCACCGATCATGTGCTTTGAGCATATGCTATCAAGGTACCAACAGTTACCTTTTTTCCTTGGTGTGGAGACATATCTACATCACATAAGGATTACGATTGCACTTTTAGGTACCCAAAATTTCTTGGGTCCTTTGGGGTTAGTCCTTGAAAATACAGTTCCTTTTGGGACCCATACTTTCTTAACAATATATGGAGTTCTATAGACATGATGATGCACAATCCTAGGATAATAGTTATTGAAATTTCTAGGATTTCTTAGTTGTGCATGTCTATAATTCTTAGGATAGGAGTTCCTAGGATACATGTTTCTATTATGAGGAATATGAATATGCATGCCATTTCTAGAAAATGTATGATGATGATTTCTAGGATACATGCTTGCATTATTATGAGTTTGCATATTATTTCAAGGATAACTATGATGGTAATTCCTATGATATGCATGTGCAGTGTGCAAGTTTTTATTATACATTTTGTTTCTAGGATGCACATGATGGTTATTCCTAGGATGTGTATAAGCATTTCTTGAATGAGCATAAATATAAGCATGAGTATTTCTAGGATGCTTCATTCTAGTATATACATTAGAATTAGTATTTCTACACATACTAGCATTCATTGAGGGAATGCTTTTGACCTTGCTAGTGGTCTTTGAAGTAGAGGCTTCATTCACACATGATGCTTTCATGAATAAGCTCTCTTTTGATTTTTGCTTGCCTAATGGAGAATAATCTAACCCAGATTTTCCTCCATTTAATCTTTGGCAAGAAAGCACTTCATCAAGCTTTTCTTTATCAAGCATGAATCTAGATATAGTATCTTTCAATTCTAATATCTTCTTCTTTAAATTCTCATTTTCATCTTTGAGGAAGTCTTGAGAAGCATCATACAGCCATGAAGATAGTTTTTCTTTCTCTTCTCTTAGAATTATCATCTCTTTAGAAAGGGTTGACACCTCTTTCTTAATAATAGAGTTCCTAGAATCAAATTTCTTCAATTCATCATGCATTTCATTTATAACTTCTAACAATTCTTCACTACTACTAACAATGTTATTTTTTGAAGAGGAAGAAGTCGATACCTCATTTTCGTCATCGATTGCCATAAGACATAGGTTGGCAATTTCCTCGCATCCGATCTCTTTATTCGATGAGTCTTTTTCTTCTTCATCACCATCATGATTAACATCTTCAATTTCCATAAGAGGTAAGGATGTGGTGAAACCATCAATTTTGTAATCTAAGTAGCTTTCATGCTTCTTAAGGGATTCCACAAGCTCTTCTAAACTTTCACTTGTAGAATGCTTTGTCAAAATAATTTTCCATTGATTTGACAAAGACCTAAGAAATATTCTCACAAGTTCAAGGTTAGAATAAATTTTACCCATGAAAGATAAAGTTTTAACAAGTATGGTAAAACGAGTTTGTGAATCAAAAATTGATTCATTTTCATTCATTTTAAAATGCTCTAAGTCATGAACAAAGTTTTTCAATTTGAAATTCTTTTCTTGCTCATTTCCTCCATATATAACCTCCAATAAATCCCAAATTTCTTTTGTAGTCCTACATGAGGAAATTTGATCAACTTCGTTTTGATCAAGAGAACTATAAAACATGTTCATAACTTTAGCATTTAGTTGAATGAATTTACAATCATTTACATCAAAATTATTTTCATTTTCAAGAATGAAATAGCAAGATTAATAATCATAAGCTTGAATAAAAATCTTCATTTGAGCTTTCCAATGGGTGAAATTTGTTCCATGGAGAAGAGGAGGACTAGAAGGATCTCTTCCTTCTAAAAATATAGTTGCCATAGGATTAACTCTAGGATGTTAAGCCTAAAATAAAGCACCTTGCTCTGATACCAATTGTAGACTGAGGTTTCAACCCAAGAGGGGGGTGAATTGGGTTTTTAAAAACTTTCGCGGAATAAATACAAGTTTATAAAAACATATAACCAGCAGGAAATTAAATAAGTAATATACTGTAAATAAAGAGTTTAAGGAGTAGAGAATGCAAACTCAGTTTATAGTTGTTCGGCAATATCAGATTCGTTCCGACCCTACGTCCACTCTCTTCAAGGAACCTTCTTGAAGTAATCCACTAAGAAACTTAGTCATGCAACTTCACGGGTGTTGCACAAACCAAACACAAGCAACTTACGGGTGTTGCTCAAACCATACAATCCCCTTCCTCTCGGAAGTAATCTCCTTCCTTTCTGAAGTAATCCCCTTCCTCTCGGAAGTAATTCTCTTCCTCTCGGAAGTAATCCCCTTCCTTTCGGAAGTAATCTCTTTACAATAAAAGCTGTAAAGTAAATGGTAGAGAGACAGCAAATGAAAGCTTATACAACTTAACAATGTCTCTCTTTCAAAATAAAGCTTGAAGAATGGCTCAGAAGATATTTCAAAGCTTTTTGTGTTTCAAAGAGTAAATGACTTGATTGTGTGTGTTCTTCTCTTTTGAATATCTCCTCCTCCTTGTTGAATACTGAATTGAGTGGGTTTATATAGCTATGAATTAATATGGCCGTTAGACTTTAATTTGAAATGTTTGTGCCTTTAAAATCTCAGATTTCGAGTCCCAACGGTCATATTTTTGAACTTCAGTCGACTGGGTCGAGATACCAGTCGACTTGGTCCTCTTTAAAAATCACATTTTTAACGCTACAGTGTTACTAGTCGATTGGGTATGACTTACCAGTCGACTAGGAACCTTCTACCTGTTTTACCAGTCGACTGGTACTATTCACCCGGTCGACTGGGTCACTATTTATGAGTTACTACAGCGTTTTTAGGATGAACAGTGTTTTCAGCATCAATTTTCTTCATATCTCTTTATTTTTTTTGGATTTTTGAGTTCCAAAAAATCTCCTAATTGAATCAAACTTTCTTGCACATTAAACACACGAGTTAAACACTTCAAAAGTGTTTAATTATCACCAAAATTAATCTAATCAATTTCTTGATTAAGGCATTTTTGATGATAACAAAACATATTACAAATTTAAGCATAATGTGTGTGCAAGATATATGAAGAATGATATATTACAAATGCTCAAGTAATTTTCTATGTCAACATAAATTCTTCTTAAGTTCAATTAGAGAATGTTAAGTATTGAGCCCAAATAATTTATTTGCATTTAATAAAATCACGTGGAGATTTTATATCTTCAACTAATTAAGACTATATAATAAAATACAATGCAAATATAATTAGCTCCTAACAATTGAAATTCTTATAAAGAGTATCTTAGGATTCAGACCTATAATTTATCCATATTGTCTTTGAAGTTGTATTTCAACTATTCTCCTTGAATTTGATCTTTTGGAGAGCTTATTGACTTTTGAGATCATCAATTTTGATTCACCAATTTCTACAATCTTGATCTCCTTTGATGTATAAGCACTATTAACAATCTGTATTACTCAAGTAATATTCATTAGTGCTTAATTAAGATTTTTGTCACTATCAAAATCATTCAGGGTCAACAGGAACAATGAGGGGCAATGAAATGAGATGAAATGAGCTGAGATAAGATCATGCACTACATTTAATTTCATACGATTATTGATGTGATTGGCTTAATGAGGGATACGTGATGTGATAAGCCTAATGAAGGACATATGATGTTGATTTTTGTGACGTGATGATGTTGTGCTTATTGGATTGATTAATTATGATGTGGAAAATGTAAGAGTAGTCTGTGAATGATTTGTGTGAACATGCTAATGAATATATTGTGATTATAATGGTGTGTAATACCATTACGCGATAGGCACTCTTTTTTAATTAAAGATAATGGGAGAAATATAAGGTTTGTAATATAAAAGATATGGGAATCACTTAAAGTCCCATGCTAATTAGTTGAACGTATAACATGGATGGGTAAATGAAAAAAAAAAATTGAGTACTTTGAGTAATGTGCTACTCACTAGGCTTTCTGAAGCTCACTCCCCATTCTTTATGTTTTGTTTTTTCCCCTAGATGGTAACTGATTTAGAGGTTTGCTCTAGTTGGGAGCTAATAGTCAAAGTTTGTGCGGGTCAGAAAATGCATCTTAATAGTGTTTATTTGTTAGCATTTAGGGTTGATTTAGGGCTAGATTACACATTTATGCCTTGATAATTCTTAAGTGTCATTCTTGGTATATTGATTTATTTCGATGCATTTTAAGGTATTTTGGGTTTAAAAGAGACGAAAAAGCTAACGTTGATTAAAGCACGAAGATTCTATGCATGTTCACAAGCATTTGGAAAGGAGTTTCACTAAATTTCCATAATTGCCCGTACATATCAGTCATGTTCATGGATTAAACTGTATTGATTCAGGAAGAACCAGAAGATGAGCCATAAATTCTTGAAAAGATCCGGATGTCTATTTTCTGGAGAATTTTATGGCTTGTAAATATGATTTTTCTAGAGAAAGTTATGGCAGTTTTAGTAGACAAAGGTCAGGCTGTGCATGGTTTTAGCCTGATAGACCAGTAATTTTTGTAGATTAAACTGTATTGATTCAGGAAGAACCAAGAGATGAGCCACATATGCTTAGAAAGATCCAAATTTCTATTTTTTGGAGAATTTTACGGCTCGTAAATATGATTTTTCTAGAGAAAGTTATGACAGTTTTAGTAGATAAATGTCAGGCAGAACTGGGCCTGCACAACAGCAGAACCGGGCTTGGACAGCAGCAGAAGCACACAGCCTGAACAGAAACCCTAGGGAACTTTTTCTATCTACAAAGCCGTCTTCATACAGCTATATATAGGAATTTAGACTTAGAGAACGGGGCGAGAGGAGAGTTTTTGAAGAGAGCTTCCATCTTCTTCTTCCTCAAGGTGATCGAGGATGAACTCCATGTCCAACTAAACTCCAAGCAAGCCGAAAGTATGAGTTTCTAGGTGTAGTTGTTCTTATTTCTATCTTTGATTTAGTTGTATGGATTGATTGTTAAACATTGTTTATGATTTACTCTTTGATTAAATAAGAAGGATTTGAATTCATATGACAGCTGTAATTTATGTTCTTCTTCTCTTAGATTTTCTTAATCCGGTGATTGCATTCTTCTTCTCCATATAAGTCTACTCAAGCTTTTCTTATGTCAAAGTTTTTAGATGCAATTGATTTTGGTAGATCTATCTTATAGGTTTGTCCATTATTGCAGTATTATTATTGAAATATATTGTCGCTTCTTGATAATTTATAAGATAGATCTTATGTGTTTGAATTGGAATTAAAGAGTAATTTATGGCAATTACGTTAGGGTATTTATGTGCTTTGATTGAATATTTACCAACTGCTTGTTTGGGATGTGAGTAATTGAGATAAAACATTTGAGTCAAGATAGGAATAAGGCAACGAACTTAGGAAAGATTCCTGGAACCTTGTTATTTCTTTATTTAATTCTTCATCATATTTTCACAATTCTCTTATATAATTTCATTCGTAAAACTCAAATTTTCTCATTTGAACTTTATCATTTAGTGTTAAGGTTTACACTTTCTCTTGTAGTTCTCTTTCCTCGTGGGATCGACACCTCAGCTATACACAATAATCGCGTGTTAGTTTGAGCGTTATCAAATTTTGGCATCGCTGCCGGGGAACTGCGCTTAATTACAAGGAAGATTGTCAACTTTGAGACAAGACGGTAACATTGTTCTTTGCTCTTTGTTTTGATTTTATTTTGTCTTCTTTATTCGTCTCCCCTCTCATTCCTTTGGTGTATGCGTAGACTTAGAGATAAACTAGGTAGATTCATTAAAAGACCTGAAATAAAGTTACCCTCTTTTTCTTTGTCCGATAGTGAAAGCTTGCCTAGATCAAATCATAGTGCACACCCAAATGAGAATTTAGAGAATTTTGTTAACATGGCCTACAATTACAATGAGAATGTTGCTAGGACACTTAAGGATTACTTGCACCCTAGCCGAACGGCCACACCATCTTGTATCATGTTCCCCCTAATGTTCAACAACCTGAGTTTAAGCCGGGCATGATCCAATTGCTACCAACTTTCCATGGATTAGAGAATGCAAACCCCTATGTCCATATTAGGGAATTTGAGGAAGTAGTAGCAACCTTTCAAAGTAGGGCCGATATGTTAGACACCGTCAAACTTTGGTTTTTCCCCTTTTCGCTTAAGGGTAAGGCCAAGGTTTGGTTGTACTCGTTAAGGCCTAGGTCTATAGGTAGTTGGGATGAGATGAACCAAGCCTTATTCTAAAAGTATTTCCCAACCCATAAGACTAATAACCTCAAGAGACAACTCTCAAACTTTGCACAAAAAGAGAGTGAACCTTATATCAAGTCTAGGAACATTTCAAAGACCTTTTGAATTCTTGTCCACGCCACGGGTATGAGAGTTGGCAGGTAGTTAGCTATTTCTATGATGGAATTTTAAGAAGGGAACGACAATTTATAGAAATGATGTGTAATGGAGATTTTCTTCAAAAAGATCCCGACGAAGCCATAGATTTTCTAGATGACTTATCGAAAAAATCCCACACTTGGACGGGACCCAATGTCATAGAAAGTACTAAGAGAAATCGAATCGCTGGAATTTATCAACTTAAGGAAGAGGATAGCCTTAAAGCCCATTTAGAGGTCCTAACTAAGGAAATTGAGGTTTTAAAAACCAAGGATGCTATAGCCCCTGAACTGGTTGCTAGGGTAGAGTCCCACGAACCTTGTTTTATGTGTAATGGGGTAGATCATGTTCCTAGGGATTGTCCAACCTATTTTGAGATGAAGGAAGAGTGTAATGCTTTAGGTATACCCTTTAGGAAAACATACTCACCCTACTCTAACACCTTCAATACCGGTTGGAAGAATCACCCTAATTTTATTTGGAGATCCGATACACAACCTTCTACCCAATCTAGTACCCAATAGAGACTAGAAGCAACTTCATCTAATGCACCACAACAATCTTTACCTTTGGAAGATGCTTTTAAGTCATTTATGCAGGTACATGCCTAGAGTGTGGAAGAGCAAGGCAAGATAAATCAACGGTTACCAGAGGAGCAACAAGGTGTCAAAGAGGAACAAAAGCAGATAAAGAGCCAACTCACCAAGTTGACTAATTTATTGATGGTTCAAGAGCAAAGTCATTTTTCTTTGCAGCCACAACCTAATCCAAGGGGACAACATATGGCACAAACCTCCAATCCCGACAATCAAAATGTTAAAGAGGTTAATGCCATGACTACTTACAGCGGTAAGGAAATTGATGGACCCACTCTACCATCAAACTTGATTCCTAACACCATAAGTAACAAGGATGAAGCCCCCAAGGAACAAGATGCCCATAGTGATTCCATACCAGTTCCTTTACCTCAAGCACTCCTTAAACCTAAGGAAAGAAATTCGGCATTAAAAGGTGAGATTCTTGAACAACTTAAGCAAGTTAAAATTAACCTTCATTTTCTTCATGTCATAAAACAAGTTCCCAACTATGCTAAAGTTATGAAGGATCTATGCACACTCAAGAGGAGACACAATGTGAAGAAGACGACATTCTTAACGAAGCAAGCAAGTGCGGTAATTGATAGCAAGACACTGCCCAAGTATAAAGATCCGTGCTGTCCTATGGTGGCTTGCCAAATTGAAAACAAAGCTTGTGGCCAAGCATTGCTAGATTTGGGGGCTAGTATGAATCTCATGCCCTACTCTGTTTACTTACAACTTGGTCTAGGTGAGATCAAACTGACTTCCGTGGTACTTCAACTAGCGGATTAATCGCTAAGAAAACCAAGAGGTATTGTGGAAGATGTTTTAGTGCAAATTGACAAATTCTATTATCCCGTTGAATTTTTGGTGTTAGATACCATTTCTATTGTGAACACGGAGTTAAAAATTTCTTTGATACTTGGAAGACCATTCCTTGCCATTGCCAATGCCCTCATTAATTGTAGGAATAGTCTAATGACATTATCATTTGGAAATATGACTCTGGAGGTGAATGTTTTTCGAGTCTCAAGGCAGCCACATGAAGAGGATGAGTGTTTCGACATTTACATGACTGATGAGCTTATTTTGGAGGATGAGTACTTTAAAGATAATTCTAATTCTTTGGAATTCCTTCTTCATAATTTTGATTTTGATGATTCTTCAATTTATCCCCATGTCATTGATGTTTTTGATAAGTCACAGAGATTTATTAAGAAATCATGGCAGCCATGCTTTGAGGAGTTGCCTAAGGAGAGGGAGGCACCCAAACCATCTTTCGAGGAGACACCAATGCTTAATTTAGCTCCACTGCCTAAAGGATTCAAACATGCCTTCTTAGGCCCAGGTGATGCCTTTCCCGTTATTATTTCTTTCGAACTTAGTTGTTGACCCTCACCTATATTTTAATGATGACAAAACACAACTCTTATTATACTAACGATGCTATCTAAGTGTATTAAGCTATAAGAGCATTCAACCAAGGATCAAGGTGCAAGAACTCAACCCAAATCAAACATCAAGTGAAGACAGAAGAACTAGTATAGGTTTAAGGTATTAAAACAAGTTGTAAGTCTCACTTGTTAAGGTAATTAACTTGTCTAATGGCTCTTTTTGAAAAGTATTTTAACATAACGTTTTAATCAAAAGTTTTAAAGTTAAAATCTCTTCAAAACATGAAAACTGGGTTACTAAGAAACCCAGTCGACTGGGTACATATACCAGAAGACTGGTATATGGGACAGTATGTCCACAGTCGACTGGATACTTTATACCAGTCGATTGGTGTTTTGGATAGAAAGTCCCCAGTCGACTGGTAAGAACAACCCAGTCGACTGGTACTTTGGGTAGATGGTTCTCAGTCGACTTGTAAGTCATACCCAGTCGACTGGTACCTTCAACAGCCTTAAAGATGTGATTTTTAAAGTGGACCCAGTCGACTGGTAGTTCAAAAAATATGACCGTTGAGACGCGAGATTTTAGCACAAATTGTACCAAAACGTACCAAATGAATTCAGAACGGGCATATTACATCAAGGCTATTTAAATCCACACTATTGAGCATTTCAAAAATAGGAGAATACACATACAATCAAGTTTTTACTCCTTGATGCACAAAAAGCTTTGAAATATCTAAGTTGAGCCATTCTTCAAGCCTTACCTTGAAAGAGAGATATTATTCAGTTGTGTAAGCTTTCATTATTGTCTCTCTATCATTTACTTTGCAACACTTATTGTAAAGGGATTTGCTTCCAAGAGGAAGGGGTTTGCTTCTGAGAGGAAGGGATTGTAAGGTTTGTGCAACACCCGTGAAGTTGCATGACTAAGTTTCTTAGTGGATTACTTCAAGGAGGTTCCTTCAAGAGAGTAGACGTAGGGTCAAAACGAATCCGATATTACCGAACCACTATAAACTGAGTTTGCATCCTCTATTCCTTAAACTCTTTATTTACAGCACATATTACTTGTTTATATGCTTATGGTGTTATCTGTTTTTATAAACTTGTGTTTAATTAGCAAAAGTTTTAAAAACCCAATTCATCCTCCCTTTTGGGTTGGAACCTCAGTCTACAATTGGTATCAGAGCCTCATTCTCAATTTTAGGCTTAATATCCTTAAGTTGATCCGATGGAGCAAATAGCTATTCTGAGGGACACTCATACACTAAGTCTCCTTTGTTCAATGGCTCCAACTATAACTATTGGAAAAACATGATGAAAATTTTTGTCGAATGACAAGATTATAATATGTGGAGAGTCATTACAGAAGGACTTAGAATTCTATCAAAGGAAATAACTATTGGAGAAACCAATCATACAATGCCTAAACTCAAAACTGAGTACAATGATGAGGATTGTAGAATGATTGTTGGTATTTATCTAAGGTTTAAACATGGTTTAAGGTTTAAAAAAGGTTGGAAGAATAAATTTCAGCATGTTAAAGGAGTGCACACAAGTGTGCGCATCAATTTGGGTGTGTGTGCACACCTCTATTTAGCAAGACAAAGAAGTGCGCACAACATCAAAAGGCCTAGCTTCAGTGTGCACTGTAGCCCTCCTTCTCCCAGGCTGCAGCGCCTAGTAAGGGAGGTGCTGGAGAAGAGTCAAGGCCACAGTGCCCCCTTCCCAAGGCCGCGGTGCCCAGAAGCTTGAAGAAAGGTGGTTCAGCCTAGGCCGCAACGCCTCCTGTTCAGTGCCTAGGCGTTAGGCACACCGATGCACACATGGACAGTTTGTTTCAGCCTCTTGTTAAGTGCATGGGTGCAAGATTAAAATGCACAGCATCACTTAGGATTGATGGAGGGCCATGGTTGATTAGTCCTCAAGATTTAAGAGTGGAGATTGACTCTCAAGATTGGACAAGAAGTTGGTGCACTATATAAAGGGTCACCTAGCTTCATTCTCAACAAGAATGTGATGTAATGTAACTTATGAGACATGTGTGTGAATAAGAGAATTGTGTGAGAGTGCAAAGACACAGACATACAAGAGGGACTCATTAGAGAGGCTGGTTGTAAAGAAGAGAGAGTAGTATAGATAGAGAGCATTGTAATAGTTTTTATCATCCTCTTTCTTCTCTTCTTGGTTTCTTCAAGAACTTGAGGTTTCTTGAAGAGGGTTACTGGATTGTAAAGAACTATTAATTTAGTGCAGAGAGTTTAAAGGAACTCACTGGGACGTAGGTTATTGCCAAACCTTGATAACAAATCCCTTGTCTTCTTTTCTTTCTTGCTTTCGATTGCTGTATTTCTTTCTACAAGTCATTCTAGACTTGGGTGTTTGTAAGATCACCACCTGGGCATCTTATCAAGGTGATTTCCACTAGTGGTATCAGAGCCGAAGGAGCTTGCACAGCTGGGTACCGGAGCAAGAACAGAAGGTATTGGAGCAAGACTCCAAGGGTCAACTTCTTGGGTGATTCAAGAAGGGAGTTAAGATCTATATCTGATCGTGTTCTTGAGGTAAATCAAGAACAGAGTTAAGATCAATATCTGATAGTGTTCTTAAGAATGATTCAAGAACGGAGTAAAGATCAAGATCTGATCGTGTTCTTGAGGGTGATTCAAGAATGGTATTGAGATCAATCTTCGATATGTGTTCTTGAAGTTTAGAAGAAGTTGGAAAGCATTTGTGGGTGCTGCATAAATCAAGGGACCATCTTTACAAGATGAGTTCAAATTTTGGTATTGAGAAGTTTGATGGAAAGGGAGATTTTTCCCTGTGGAAGCGGAAGATCAAGGCGGTTCTAGTGCAACAGAAAGTGAACTTGGCTCTTGGAGAAGATGATGCTTTTCCAGCAAGTGTCACGGAGGACCAGCGGAATGAAATAAAGAAGATGGCATACAACACCATCTTTTTGCACATGTCAGATAATGTCACAAGGGAGTGCGGAGACTCAGAAGATCTAGCTGTAATATAAAAGAAACTAGATGAGTTGTTTCTTGCTAAGACTCTCCTGGATAAGAGGTATCTGCGTAAATGAATCTTTGCTTTTAAATTGAATCCTAATAAAGAGTTACAAGATAATCTTGGTGCCAAGATAAGGAGTGCATCAAGTGGTAAAGGGCTGTTCTTTAAAAGAAGGCTAGCAACTCGGTATGGCAGCAACCATGGCTACTACTGGGATAGAGGTAGAGGAGAGAGCCATGGGAAAGTGCACAACAACATACATGGCTACTACCAGGACAGAGATAGAGGAGAGAGCCATGAGAGAGTGCACAACAACATACATGGCTATTACTGGGACAGAGGTAGTGGAGAGAGCCATGGGAGAGTGCACAACAACATACATAGCTATTACCGGGACAGAGTTAGTGGAGAGAGCCATGAGAGAGTGCACAACAACATATATGGCTATTACCAGGATAGAGGTAGAGGAGAGAGCCATGGGAGAGTGCACAGCAACATGCATGGCTACTACCGAGACAGAGGTAGAGGAGAAAGCCATGGGAGATGTTTCTACTACCAGAAAGAGGGTCATGTTAAGAAAGATTACAAGGAGAAGATGAGGGATAGAGAAAGAAGCCATACCAAAAATGGAGAGGCTTTGGTTGCCAAGATAGAACAACAAGATGGTGATGTTCTTTCTGTGTGCTTGGATGTGAGCAAGGGGTAAGAAGGCAGCGAGAAATGGATCTTGGATACCGGGTGCACTCATCACATATGCCCTCATCGGGATTGGTTTAAGAATTTCAAGGAAACGAATGGTGAAAGAGTTTTCTTGGGGAATGATATTTCTTACCAAGTGAGGGGCACAGGAGACATCCAGGTGAGGATGTTTGATGGAATGACAAGGCTGTTGGAGAATGTGAGGTATCTCCTGGATTTGAGGAGGAATTTGATCTCATTGGGGCAGCTGGATTCCATGGGATACACATGCAAGATAGAGAGAGGAAAGATCAAGGTAGCTAAGGGATCTTTGGTAGTGATCAAAGCAGCAATGAAGGATGGTCTCTATGAGATGATCGGAGACATAGAGATCAAAGATCAAGCAGCAAGCTTGATGGCTGAGATGGATGAGGCAGCCCTTTGGCACACTCGCCTAAGACATATGAGCGAAGAGGGCCTGTAAGTTCTCAGCAAGGATGGCCTACTTGGTGGAAACAAAGTAGAGGAACTTGATTTCTGCAAGTGTTTTGTTCTTGAGAAGCAACACCGGGTCAGCTTCAACACCGGAGTGCACAAGTCTAAGGACATTCTTGACTACATTCATGCGGACTTTTGGGGACCAGCAAGGACACCAACACAGGGAGGTAACATTTACTTTCTGTCTTTAATTGATGATTATTCAAGAAAGGTTTGGGTTTATTTGGTTAAAAATATATCAGATGCTTTGAATAAATTAGTGGTGTGGAAAGGACTGGTAGAGACTTAAATGGGCAGGGTAGTTAAGGGGATAAGAATCGATAATGGCTTAAAATTTTTTAACCAAGAACTTGATCAATTCTGTAGGTTAAATGGGATTCTAAGACATAGGATGGTTGTGAAAACCCCTTAGCAAAGTAGAGTTGCTGAGAGGATGAATAAGACCCTTATAGAAAAGGTTAGGTGCATGTTAAATGGTTCTGGTTTACCAAACTATTTTTAGGGGGAAGCTGTGTCAACTGCTGCATATTTGGTTAATAAATCACCCTTTAGAGCTTTAGAGCTCAAAACTCCCGAAGAGATGTGGAGTGGAAAACCCCCTGAGTTGGACAACCTTAGGACTTTTGGGTGTGCTGCGTTTGCACAACAAAAGGATGATAGACTTAGCCCAGGATCTAGAAAATGTGTGTTTCTAGGATATGGGGAAGGGGCTAAGGTGTATAGGTTATGGTCCTTAGAGAAAGAAGGATTGAGACTCATTATAAGTAGGGATGCTAATTTTTATGAATTGTTATTTCCTTATTTGGAGAAAACTAACCCTGCAGGGGCTAGTGAGCAAACCAGTTCGGTATTTGTTGAGCAAACCAGTTCGGTATTTTTGGAGCATAGCATCAAGGAGAATTCGATTCAGGTAGAGCAAGGAAGGCAAGAGGGTTCGAACCTGGTAGAGCCCATTGATGAATGCCAAGCTCAGGACACTCATGAGGAGGCTGAACTGAAAGAGGATGATGCAGGTAGTCAGAAGGACTATCAGTTCACAAGAGATCGGGAAAGAGGCCGGTCGGACCACCTTCGAGATATGGGTTTGCAGATGCTGTGGATGTAGTAGCTCCTTGGACAGAAGGAGTGATGAGTGAACAAGAGACTTACATTGATGCTATGGGATGTAAGGATTCACCAAGATGGAAGCTAACTATGGAGGAAGAAATGGATTCTTTAAGGAAGAACAACTTCTAGGAATTGGTGAAAATTCCAAGAATACAGAAAGTTGTGGAATATAAGTGCACTTACAATATCAAAGAAGGGTATCCTCTAGGAGATGAAGTTTGGAACAAGGCTAGGCTGGTGGCGAAGGGGTTCACACGAAGAAGAGACATAGATTTCACAAAAACTTTCTCACCTGGACACAAGGTGGAGAAAATGGTGAGTATCCTCATCTATGTCGATGATATGCTGTCAAGTGGGTATAATAGGGAGAGGATGGAAAGGTTTACATTTCAACTCAGTGAGGAGTTTGAGAGGAAGGATCTTAGCCTTGCACAAAAGATCATTGGGATGTGTAGAATCCAAGAAAATGAGAGAAACTGGTTAAGGGTTTCTTGGGCAATGGGTGTTCTTAGCAGATCTGTGAGTAGTCCCAGAAAGAAGCATTGGCTTGGGATGAAGTGGTTACTAAGGTATTTAAAGGCTCAATGGCCGTTGGTGGTAGCACTCTTAATAATTGAGGCTGAGTACATAGCGGCTATGGAAGCCATAAAGGAGGCTATGTGGTCCAAAGGGTTATTGGACGAGTGGATGGTCCTAAAAGAGCAAGTGGTGGTGTCTTCAAAAAAAATGGCCACGGAAGAAAGTCCTACAGATTTAGGTACCAAGGTTCTACCTTTAAGAAGGTTCAATCATTACCTTAAACTTCTTAGGAATGGAGTCGGTTGATTGATGACTCAAGATGAGTTTGGATCCTGAAGTTCTCTGCACAATGGTTCGGGTTTAGACGCTTAGACAAAAGTAGAGATTATTGGTATTTGTTTAAGGTTTAAACAAGGTTGGAATAATAAATTTCAGCATGTTAAAGGAGTGCACACAAGTGTGTGCATCAATTTGGGTGTGTGTGCACACCTCTATTCAGCAAGACAAAGAAGTGCGCACAACATCAAAAGGGCTAGCTTCAGTGTGCGCTGCAGCCCTCCTTCTCCCAGGCTATAGCGCATAGCAAGGGAGGTGCTAGATAAGAGTCAAGGCTGCAGCACCCCCTTCCTAAGGCCACGGAACCCAGAAGCTTGAAGAAAGGTGGTTCAGCTTAGGCCGCAGTGCTCCCTGTTCAGTGCCTAGGCGCTAGGCACACTGATGCACACATGGACAGCTTGTTTTAGCCTCTTATTAAGTGCGTGGGTGCAAGGTTAAAATACACAGCATCACTTAGGATTGATGGAGGGCCATGGTTGATTAGTCCTCAAGATCTAAGGGTGGAGATTGACTCTCAAGATTGGACAAAAAGTTGGTGCACTATATAAAGAGTCACCTAGCTTCATTCTCAACAAGAATGCGATGTAATGTAACTTGTGAGATATATGTGTGAATGAGAGAATTGTGTGAGAGTGCAAAGACACAGACATACAAGAGGGACTCATTAGAGAGGCTGGTTGTAAAGAAGAGAGAGTAGAATAGATAGAGAGCAGTGTAATAGTTCTTATCATCTTCTTTCTTCTCTTCTTTCTTGAAAAGGGTTGCTGGATTGTAAAGAACCATTGATTTAGTGCAGAGAATTTAGAGGAACTCATGGGGACGTAGGCTATTATCGAACCTCGATAACAAATTGCTTGTATTCTTTTCTTTCTTGCTTTTGATTGCTGTATTTCTTTCTACAAGTCATTTTAGACTTGGATGTTTGGAAGATCACCACCTGGGCATCTTGTCAAGGTGATTTCCAACAATGATGTTTCTCAATAGTAGAGCCACAAGCATTTTACATTGTGCTTTAGATATATCTGAATACAATAAAATCTCTGCATGTATTTCGGCTAAGGAGATATGGGATAAATTGCAAGTTACGTATGAAGGAACTAGTGAGGTTAAAAAATCAAAAATCTATATGCTAGTTTCTGAATATGAATCTTTTAGAATGTCTCCTAACGAAACAATTTCTCAAATGCACTCACGTTTCACAACTATTGTTAATGGTTTGAAGCTTCTTGGTAGGAACATTGAGGAGTTTGAACTAACAAAAAAAATCTTAAGATCTTTGCCACCCAATTGGAAAGCAAAGAAGAAGGCCATCACGGAACCCAAAGATCTCAACAAACTTGATGTTGAGACACTTCTTGGGTCATTGTTGTCATATGAGATGGAAGAAATGAATCCCATTGTCAATGATGATGAGAAGAAGAAAAAAATAATTGCTCTCAAAGCCTCTACATGCAACAAAGAAGAGGAATCGGAAGAAGAAGCAGAGAGCAGTGAAGAGGATGGAGAAATGGCCTTAATCACCAAATGGTTTTAAAGATTCTTAAAGAAAAGCAGGAAACCATACACAAAGGATTCCATCTCAAAAAGGGAACCACTTGTATGCTATGGATGCAAGAAGCTTGGTCACATCAAGGCCGATTGTATGGCCACAAGCAAACTATACAAGAGCTTCAAGAAGAAGGCTATGATTGCAACCACTTGGAGTGATGACAAATAAGAAGAAGAATACTCGGATAAAGAAGTTGGATACGAAGAAATTGCCAACCTATGCTAATCTATGCCTTATGGAAATTGATGATGAAAATGAGGTATTATCTTCTCCCTCTTCTAAAAATAACATTGTGAGTAGTAGTGAAGAATTGTTAGAAGTCATAAATGAAATGCATGATGAATTGAAGAAATTCGATTCTAGGAACTTTACTCTTAAGAAAGAGGTGCCATCTCTTTCTAAAGAGATGATAAGTCTAAGAGAAGAGAAAGAAAAACTATCTTCATTGCTTTATGATACTTCTCAAGATTTCCTCAAAGATGAAAATGAGAATTTAAAGAAGAAGATATTAGAATTGAATGGTACTATATCTAGACTCATGCTTGGAAACGAAAAGCTTGATGAAGTGCTTTCTTGCCAAAGATTAAGTGGAGGAAAATCTGGTTTAGGATACTCTCCATTAGGTAAGCAAAAATCAAAAGAGGGCTTATTCATGAAAGCTTCATGTGTAATGAAGCCTCTACTTCAAAGGTTAAAATCACACCCACATTGAATGATAGCATGTCTAGAAATACTAATTCTAATGCTTATATAAGATTGAAAAATCCTAGAAACACTCATGCTTATATGTTTGCTCATTCAAGGAATGCTTATGCACATACTAGGAATAATCATCATGTGCATCCTAGGAACAATTTGTATACTCAAGACTTGCACACTGCACAAACATATCCTAGGAATTACAATCATAGTTGTTCTAGAAATAATATGCATACTCATGATAATGCAAGCATGTATCCTAGAATCATCATCATACATTTTCTGGAAATGACATGTATATTCATATTCCTCATAATAAAAACATGTATCATAGGAACTCATATCCTAAGCATTATAGGCATGCACAACTAAAGACTCCTAGAAAATTCAGTAACTATCATCCTAGAATTGTGCATTATCAATATGTCTATAGATCACTATATACTGTTAAGAAAGTATGGGTCCCAAAAGGAACCGTATTTTCAAGGACTAACCCCAAAGGACCATTGTGTATCCTTGTGTGATGTAGATATGTCTCCACACCAAGGAAAAAAGTAACTGTTGGTACCTTGATAGTGGATGCTCAAAACACACGACTGGTGATAAAAGTGTATTCAAGGAGCTAACTCTAAGAGATGGTGGACTTGTCACCATTGGAGATAACACAAAAATAAAGATCATCGGGCATGGAAAAGTTAGTAATGATTTCTCAATCATAGATAATGTATTGCTAGTACAAGACCTTAAGCCAAATTTACTAAGTATTAGTCAACTTTGTGAGAAAGGTAACAAAGTCATATTTGAGACCTCTCATTGTCTAGTTATAGACATCAAGAGTAACAAGATCAAATTTGTTGGCCATAGACATGAAAATTTCTATATACTTGATTTGAAATCCTTGCATTCTGAAAATAAAAAATGTTTTCCTGCCATTAGTGAAAATCCATGGCTATGGCATAGAAGGCTTAGTCATGTGAACATGAACTTGCTGAAAATCATTTCAAGAAAGGATTTAGTCACTGGACTTTCCAAAATCAATTTTGAAAAAGACAAAGTATGTGATGCTTGTCAAATGGGAAAACAAACTAGGATTTCTTTTAAATCAAAGAATGTAGTCTCAACTACTAGACCTTTAGAACTTTTGTATATGAACTTATTTGGTCCAATAAGTACCATTAGTCTAGGTGACCATCAATATGCTCTTGTTATTATTCGTGACTATTCAAGATATACTTTTGTTATCTTTATTGCTTACAAGGATGAAGCTTTTAAAGGATTTGAAAACTTTTGCCAAAAGGTTCAAAATGAAAAAGGAATTTGTATTTCAAGCATTAGAAACGATCATGGAAAAGAATTTAAAAACCAAAGTCTTTCAAGATTTTATGATGAAAATGGAATTGATCACAACTTTTTAGCTCTTAGAACTCCTCAAAAAAATAGAGTTGTTGAGAGGAAAAATAGAGTTCTAGAAGAATTTGCTAGAACAATACTTTGTGAAAATAGTTTACCAAAATACTTTTGGGCTGAAGCAGTAAACATTTCTTGCTATATTTTGAATAGAATTTTAATTAGATCTATGCTTAACAAAACTCTGTATGAATTATGGAAAGGTAGAAAGCCTAATATCTCCTATTTTCGTACTTTTGGTTGTAAATGCTTCATCCTAAACAACAATAAAGGGTAAATTTGACTCTAAGACCGATGGAGGGATATTTTTAGGATATTCAACCTTTAGTAAGGCTTATACAGTCTTCAACAAGAGAACTCTAGTGGTAGAAGAATCCATACATGTAACTCTTGATGAGTCTAACCCAATTAGTAGTAGAGAAGTTTATTTTAATGATGATGCAGAATTTATTCCAAGAAAGGAAACACCTACTCCCATTGTTGACCCAAAGGAGAGTCCACCTCAAACAAATGAAGAGATGGAAACTCTCAAATTGGACCAACCATCTACAAGTCGACAAGAGGACAGTCTTCCCAAAGATTGGAGGTATGTAAATTATTACCCGATTGATCAAGTAATTGGTGATCCTTTACAAGGGGTAAGAACTCGTTCCTTTAATAGAAATATTTGCAATTATGTAGCTTATTTGTCTCAAGTGAAACCTAAGACATTTATAGAAGTGGAAAAGGATAATGATTGGATAATTGCCATGCAAGAAGAGATAAATCAATTTGAAAGAAACAATGTATGAAATCCAATTCCTAGACCTAAGAATCTTACAATAATTGGAACTAAATGGGTATTTAGAAATAAGATGGATGAAAATAGAATAGTGACTAGAAACAAGGCTAGACTAGTTGCTAAGGGATATAATCAAGAGAAAGGAATAGATTTTGATGAGACTTATGCTCCCGTAGCAAGATTAGAAGCTATTCGAATATTATTAGCCTTTGCATGTTTTAATAAGTTTAAGTTATTTCAAATGGATGTAAAAAGTGCTTTCTTAAATGGCTTTATAGAAGAAGAGGTTTATATTGAGCAACCTCTTGTATTTGAGAATCCTAGTCTTCAAAATCATGTCTAAAAGCTTTCTAAGGCTCTATGTGGGTTGAAGCAAGCTCCAAGAGCATGGTATGAAAGAGTAAGTAAATTTTTTATTGACAATAACTTTGTAAGAGGTAAGATAGACACAACCCTCTTCACAAAAACTCACAAAAATGACACTTTGCTAGTTCAAATATATGTTGATGATATTATATTTTGTGCTACTAATGAATCTATGTGTCAAGAGTTTGCTAAGTGCATGCAAGGTGAATTTGAAATGAGCATAATTGGAGGGCTTACCTACTTCATTGGACTTCAAATCAAACAATTGAAAGGAAGCATCTTCATCAATCAATCAAAATATGCTAAGGACCTATTAAAGAAGTTCAGGATGGAAAGCTCAAAGCCACTTGGTACACCTATGAGCACATCTACAAAACTTGATCTTAATGAAGGAGGTATGTGTGTAGATACTAAACATTATAGAAGCATGATAAGAGCTTTACTTTATTTGACTACAAGTAGACCTGATATTATGTTCAGTGTATGCATATATGCTAGATTTCAAGCTAATCCTAAGGAATCACACGTAGTTGCAGTAAAAAAAATCCTTAGATATCTACAAGGAACTCAAACTATAGGAATATGGTACTCTAGAGATTCATCTTTTGAGCTTGTAGGATATTCAGATGCTGATTTTGCTGGATGTAGGTTAGATAGAAAAAGCACAAATGGAATATGCCAATTCTTAGGTGCAATGTTAACCTCTTGGTTTTCCAAGAAACAAAACTTCGTTACATTATCATCCGCCAAGGCAGAATATATAGCAGCTGGAAGTTGTTGTGCCTAAGTGTTGTGGATGAAACAATAACTAGAAGACTATGGCATGAACCTTAAAAGTATACCAATACATTTTGATAATACTAGTGCTATCAACCTAATCAAGAATCTTATTCAACACTCTAGAACTAAACACATAGAAATTAGACATCATTTCTTAAGAGACCATGCTAAAAAAGGTAATATAAGTCTAGAATTCATACCTTAAGAAGATCAAATAGTTGACATTCTAACAAAACCTCTAAGTGAAACTAGTTTTTGCAAGATTAGAATGTTAATGGGATTGTTAGATTATGATAAACTGAATGTCTAACTGCTTTATCATTCACCGTTATGCATACTTCACATCTAATGAAAGAGTGTTAATCCTTATTTAATATCTTGCTCACTCAAGATGGCATAGATAAACAAATTTCGTGCTAAGACTCAAGACTGAAAATTTTCTTAAGGGTCCAGTCGGCTGGTAAGTCTGTCCCAGTCGACTGGTAAGTCTCTGCCTAATTTCTCGGTCGACTGGTAAGCCAATACCAGTCGACTGGTTCAACTAGACCTCATTTGGAGAAATTTTTTTGAAATTCAGTTATTACTCCAGTCGACTGGTATCCTTCTACCAATTCATCCAGTCGACTGGTACCCTGATCCAGTCGACTGGTATGCAAAATCCCTCATCTCTGCAACGGACCCAGTTGACTGGTATCCTTACTCCAGTCGACTGGTATCGCGATTCTATAAATAGGCTGTTCATTTTTTTTTTCAGATTTTCATACCATTTTCAAAAACCCTAACTTTCTCTCTCTATAAAATCTAGCCATTTTGATCCAAAAACCTTCAAAACACTACCTAAACTTATCGATCTACTCATCCAAAACCTATTTTTCAACTTTCTACAGTTGAAATCTCCTATTTCCACCAAAAACTCTTTTTTTCCCAAAAATGATCGATAGAATCCGAGTTAAATACACCACTGGGGGACCAAATGCGCCTACAAGGCCAAGGCCCACCAAATCTATGGTTCCAGATTCGAGGGGGAAGGGCGTGGTGGGTTCATCTAGCAAGAAGCCCAGAACAGAGTTGGATGATGCTCTGTTTTCTAGCCCAGCGGCAAAGGCCAGGTATAATTCCATTATCCGCCTTAAGAAAATCATGATTAGTAGGGTTGTCAACTTCGACTCTATTCGTCATGGTAACTTTGATTTACTGCTTGCCTTTGAGGCTATTAACTTGACCCCACTGGTCAAGATTCATGAGAAGTGCTAACCTAGACTGATTCACCAGTTCTATGCAAACTTGGTGAAACCCAGTCCGCTGGCTCTGAGGTTTAGAACCAGTGTTATGGGTGTAGAGTTTAAGGTCAATACTGACCTCTTGATGAGCATTTTGAGGATCTTTGTGGGAGGGATCCAATGAAGTTTGGACGGATGGCCAGAAAATTTTGAAGTTAAGGAGGCATGTCGGATAGTTAGGGGTGACCCTAACTATGTGTTTCGACCCACTACATTTCGCACACGTAGTGACATGCCCCTAGACTCGAAATTGTTCAACCTCATTGTGAGTTGGACCATCCACCTGAGACTAGGGAGTCGGGGGTATCTATCTTAGATAGATACCGTATTGATTTTGTGCCTTAAAATTGGGCACCACTTCAATATATACCCCCTGCTGCTCGCCAATATGATTAATGGCGAAGCGAGCTACTCTGGATGTCTTCCCTATGGGATACTCATCACACTCATACTTCAGCACTTCCGAGTGCTTTTTCTTACCTCCGAGGCTCAGGATATCGGGCCAAAAGACATCATCAATGTCTCCTCTCTGAAGAAGATGGGATGCACGGTCCACGATAGCTTCATCTACTCTAAGGCAGGGAAGCACATTCGGATTGGAGAGGATGACAATAGTGATGATGAGGACGAGGGCGTTGCTGCTGATATGGATACAGATGCCCGAGCACCTCCTATGGGTGACTCGAGTGTTGGTCATGCTAGGTATGGCGATCTATTTCAGGCTATCACGAGCCTCTAGCTGACCATGCAGTCCGGATTCCAAACTTTGAGCTTCTCCATTGAGACCCTCCGGGATGACTTCAAGCTGCACCGAGAGCACACCAAGAGTTCATTGGCTGAGATTCAGGATCTCATTCATGACAGCTCAGATTCTCCCACTCCATGAGTCGCTTTACTATCTTCCTCTCGATGTACTTTTTGATGTAGATTTTTCATTGTTCTTAGCACGGACATATCCTTCATGTTGATGTAATTTGTTTTTTATCTTTCTGTTCGGCTCTATGAAGCCTATATTGTATAGACTTTTGTTATATGTATATGACTATGACTTCTGTTTTGATTTTGATCTATTTCATGTACTTGTTTTACATAGGTCTGCATGCTTTATAATTCTTTAAATTCGGATATATGCTTTAAAACTGCTTCTGCTTGTATGGAAACTTTCGGTTTTTCTCGGGAAGGCTTTTAAACTTTGAATGATGCCAAATTTTTGTGTACAAGTCTATTTATGCATGCTCTTGATGACTGTAGTAGCTATATAGCTTATTTTTTGGTTTCCTATTCCCTTTTCTGCTGTTGTCAAAACGGGGGAGAAAAATGAGAAAATGTGAAAACTAAGTGTAAACTCAAGCTAATGCATAGATTTAGGAGGAGCATTTCTCCAAAGATCTTGATATATGCTTATATATGTTGAGTTGATTGGTTGGGATGTATATAAACAATTCTTTACCTTTTACAGGTTGGTTTTATCAAAAAAAACAGAGGAGACTCTGCCCAATTTTTCAAAAAACCCAACATTTAGTTCTTTAAAAACTGTTTTTTTCTCATGAGTTTTGTCATCATCAAAAAGAGTGAGATTGTTGACCCTCACCTATATTTTAATGATGACAAAACATAGATCTTATTATACTAATGATGTTATCTAAGTGTATTAAGCTATAAGAGCATTCAACCAATGATCAAGGTGCAAGAACTCAACCCGAATCAAACATCAAGTGAAGACAGAAGAACTAGTATAGGTCTAAGGTATTAAAACAAGTTGTAAGTCTCACTTGTTTAGGTTATTAGCTTGTCCAATGGCTCTTTTTGAAAAGCATTCTAGCATAACCTTTTAATCAAATATTTTAAAGTTAAAATCTCTTCAAAACGTGAAAGCTGGGTTGCTAAGCAACCCAGTCGACTGGGTACATATACCAGAAGACTGGTATATGGGACAGTATGTCCACAGTCGACTGGATGCTTCATACCAGTCGACTGGTGTTTTGGACAGAAAGTCCCCAGTCGACTGGTAAGAACAACCCAGTCGACTGGTACTTTGGGCAGATGGTTCCCAGTCGACTGGTAAGTCATACCCAGTCGACTGGTACCTTCAGCAGCCTTAAAGATATGATTTTTAAAGTGGATCCAGTCGACTGGTACTAAGACCCAGTCGACTAGTAGTTCAAAAAATATGACCGTTGAGACGCGAGATTTCAGCACAAATTGTACCAAAACGTACCAAATAAATTCAGAATGGGCATATTACATCAAGGCTATTTAAACCCACACTATTGAGCATTTCAAAACTAGGAGAATACACATACAATCAAGTTTTCACTCGTTGATGCACAAAAAGCTTTGAAATATCTAAGTTGAGCCATTCTTCAAGCTTTTCCTTGAAAAAGAGATATTATTCAGTTGTGTAAGCTTTCATTGTTGTCTCTCTACCATTTACTTTGTAGCATTTATTGTAAAGGGATTTGCTTCCGAGAGGAAGAGATTGTAAGGTTTGTGCAACACTCGTAAAGTTGCACGACTAAGTTTCTTAGTGGATTACTTCAAGGATGTTCCTTGAAGAGAGTGGACGCAGGGTCGAAACGAATCCGATATTACCGAACCACTATAAACTGAGTTTGCATCCTCTATTCCTTAAACTCTTTATTTACAGCACATATTTCTTATTTATATGCTTATGGTGTTATCTGTTATCTGTTATCTTTTTTTATAAACTTTTGTTTAATTAGAAAAAGTTTTAAAAACCTAATTCACCTTCTCTCTTGGGTTGAAACCTCAGTCTACATTAGTGATGTGCCATGTGATAAATTGTTGAATTTGTTAAGAAAGCATAAATATGCACTAGGTTGGACTATAGCCGATATAAAAGGTAGTAACCCTTTAATTTGGTCCCATAGGATTTATCTAGAAGAAGGAGCTAACCCTCGTAGAGACCTACAAAGAAGGCTAAATCCAACTATGAAAGAGGTAGTTAAGAAAGAAGTCTTAAAGCTATTAGATACGAGAATTATATATCCAATATCCGATAGTAAGTGGATTAGTCCAACTCAAGTAGTTCCTAAGAAAGCTGGGGTGACCATTGTAGAAAATGAAGAGGGGGTGTTAGTACAAACTAAACTAGTGACCGGGTGGCGTATGTGCGTTGATTATAGGAAACTAAATTCGGCTACTCAGAAAGACCATTTTCCTCTTCCATTCGTAGATCAAATCTTAGAACGTGTGGCTGGTCATCCTTTCTATTGCTTTTTAGATGGGTATTTGGGATACTACCAAATAGGAATTGCAATAAGCTAGTTGGAGGTTATGATGAGAGTCAGAAAATGCATCTTAATAGTGTTTATTTATTAGCATTTAGGGTTGATTTTGGGCTGGATTACACATTTATGTCTTAATAATTCTTAAGTTTCATTCTTGGTATATTGATTTATTTTGATGCATTTTGAGTTTAAAAGAGATAGAAAAGCTAACGTTGATTAAAGCATGAAGATTCTATGCGTGTTCACAAGTATTTGGAAATGAGTTTCACTAAATTGCCAGAATTTCTTGTATAGATCAGTCATTTTTGCGGATTAAACTGTATTGATTCAGGAAGATTCAGGAGATGAGCTATATATACTTGGAAAGATCTAGATGTCTATTTTCTATAGAATTTCATGGCTCGTAAATATGATTTGTTTGGAGAAAGTTATGACATTTTTAGTAGAAAAAGGTCAGGCTATGCGTGATTTCAGCGTGACAGATCAGTCATTTTTGCGGATTAAACTATATTGATTCAGAAAGAACTAGGAGAAGAGCCATATATGTTGGAAAGATCCAGATGTATATTTTTTGGAGAATTTTACCGCTCGTAAATATGATTTTTCTAGAGAAAGTTATGGCAGTTTTAGTAGACAAAGGTCAGGCAGAACCAGGCCTGGACAGCAGCAGAAGAACACAGCCTGAACAGAAACCCTAGGGTGACTTTTATGTCTACAAAGCCATCTCCATACAGCTATATATAATAATTTAGACTCAGAGAACAGGTCGAGAGGAGAGTTTTTGAAGAGAGCTTCCATTTTCTTCTTCCTCAAGGTGATCAAGGATGAACTTCATGTCCAACTAAACTCCAAGCAAGGCGAAAGGATGAGTTTCTAGGTGTAGTTGTTCTTATTTCTATCTTTGATTCAATTATATGGATTGATGGTTAAACATTGTTTATGATTTAATATTTGATTAAATAAGAAGGATTTGAATTCATTTGATAGCTGCAATTAATGTTCTTCTTCTCTTAGATTTTCTTAATCCAGTGATTGCATTCTTCTTCTCCATATAAGTCTAGTCAAGCTTTTCTTATGTCAATGTTGTTAGATGCAATTGATTTTGGTAGATCTATCTTATAGGTTTGTCCATTATTGCAGCATTATTATTGAATTATATTGTTGCTTCTTGGTAATTTATAAGATAGATCTTGTGTGTTTGAATTGGAATTAAAGAGTAATTTATTGCAATTACATTAGGGTATTTATGTGCTTTGATTGAATATTTACCAATTGCTTGTTTGGGATGTGAAACTAGTAATTGAGATAAACATTTGAGTTAAGATAGGAATAAGGCAACGAACTTAGGAAGGATTCCTGGAATCTTGTTATTTCTTTATTGAATTCTTCATCATATTTTCACAATTCTCTTATATAATTTCATTCGTAAAACTCAGATTTTCTCATTTGAACTTTATCGTTTAGTGTTAAGGTTTACACTTTCTCTTGTAGTTCGCTTTCCTCATGGGATCGACACCTCAGCTATACACAATAATCGCGTGTTAGTTTGAGCGTTATCAAGCGGTATCCTTAGAGTCATTTTGAGTCTAAAGAATTTCTTTTAAAAATGTTGTTTACAGGCGTTTAAAACGCTTTGTATGAGTATAGTTCTACATGAGATGAACTGATTTTGCCTTGATGAATTGTGAATTGTATTGTATGCATGGCATTCATGTTAGGGCTCGGAGCTGAAAGACAACAATACCGTCTCGGGTAGGGCCCATTTGCAGATGGATCGTTACATTTTGGGTAGGTAAATATATGGGATTCATATGGTCAGTGTATATTTCACAAGTGGTCCATAAAGATGATGTCTCCAAATCTTCAAAGCAAATATTATGACAGCCAATTTTAAGTACTGGGTAACATAGTTTCTTCTTCAATTTTCTAGAGACATAAGCTATTACTTTTCCATGTTTCATCAATACACATCCCAATCCTTAATGTGAAGCATCACTATATACTACAAATCCATAATCTCCCAAAGGAAGCACTAACACTAGAGCAATAGTGTAACAATCCATCCCGGGTTGGCCACCCCTGAGACGGTGTCATCACATTTTGAAATCCCAGCACAACACATATATGCAACAATATAAAATCATCAACTGAATTATCTACATACATAAATCCTCAGCCCTCAACAGGGGAGTTACATCATTCAGATCTCAACTAAATAGTATATACAACATAGTATGCACAAATATTTATAAATATATATATTTTTTGTTTCTTTCCATTAGTCTGAGGATGTGGACCACGTGACTTGCAGATAATGACTCCGTCTGAATCTCAGCTCACCAATCTATCTGTCCTGCCTGCTACCTGAAATTATTTAACAATGAGGATTGAGCTTCACAAGCTCAGTGAATTAAATTTACCAGAAGTGCTCGATTATATACTTCCAGTCACATCTTATAATTTAATTACTTCTAATAATCTTTCGATATCCATTTATCTATTTCCTTATATAATTCAATAACAATATTCTGTTATCACTACTCAATTTCATAATTCCCTCATTATACAATCTCTTCTTAAGTTACTCATCAAACATATTAATCTTTCAATCATATATTTAATCATCTCTAAATTCTCAATTCAACTCATCATTTACCTCGTTATGAGGTTCAAAACATGTAATCAATTACTCAGAAATTCTTATCATATCAAACCTTCATATTTCTTTTTCATCATATATGTCTCTCTATGAGACTCATTTATCTATTAAAAAATTCACGATCAAGAATAACACCTTAGCATCTCAAGCAATAATAATCAATATTTACAACAATACGATGCATGAATTTAAATATTATTATTATTTGGGAACGTCTTCCCACATGTCGACATGTTTTAGCTTAGACTGGCTGCCTTCCCGATTCTTTTATTTTCATTTAAACCGGTTGCCTTCCCAGTTCTTTTATTTTCAGCTATACCAACTGTCACAGTTTCATTTAGACTGGTTACCTTCCCAATTCTTTTATTTTCAGCTATACTGGTTGTCACAGTTTCATTTAGATGGGCTGCCTTCTCAGTTCTTTTATTTTCATTTAGACCGGCTGCCTTCCTGGTTATTTTATTTCATGAATATGCATATGAATAATAATATAAAAATAAGCATACATTCAAACATTCAATTTAGCTATCCATCTCTTTTTTATTTTATCATATTCATTAAATTATCTCCTCATAGTTCTTATCAAATTATCAATCATTATTTCAATAATATTACTTCTCATATAATAAAACTTTAACATATCAATTATTTTTATCATATTCATAAACCAACTTTCATATATCATCCAATTATTGTTTAATAATTAAACTTTATATTTCATTTTTATCTTGATTACTAAAAGTAAATCTAACTCACCACGTAGCACTTAGAGCTACCCGTTGATCACCTCATTGCCTTTTCTGCTCTTTTCAGCAATTTCTTCAGATTTTTGATTGTCAACACCTGATATAATATTTATATTAAAATTTCTAATTTATCCTTCAAATCTTCCATAATTCATACCCTTTAAATTTATACATCAAAATTCTGGGAAATTTTCATGTATGCTAAATTTTAAAAATAAAATTCACATTATTACCTTTTGATTTTCTTAGAGCTTTCCGTGACTCTCTTTAAAATTCTCTTGTAAACCTCTTCAAAATTTTAATATTTCAACATTTCCTTTAGTCCCCAAGTGTTCAAAGAAAGAGAGAAATTTAGATTGAAGAAAGAAGAAAACCAAACAAGATTTTGTAAGAAAAATTAAAACAAGGTAAAAACTATATATACATATATATATACACACACACACACACACATACACACACCCACACACACACGCACACACACACATACACACACCCACACACACACACACACACACACACAAAACCTGCACCATTTTTTACTTTGGTGCTTAGTGTCCACCATTCTCCAACTTTATGATTAGTGTCCAAATGCATGAAATGCATGCAACACCTGGACTTCCAAGTGTTGCACCCCCCCCCCCCCTTTTTAAAGAATTATTTTATTTAAAAATAAATCTTTCGTATATATATTATTTTTATTCAATGTCATAATTTATCAAATTACTTCTTTACCCTTACTTTAAGAACACATGTATTACAAGTAGTTAATTTCTTTTTTAACATTTGAAAACTTCTCTCACACTCACCAGGTCATTCAAATTTCACCTATTTTCTAGTCAATCTTGTTAAAGGTGTTGCAATTATTGAAAAGTTCTTGATAAACCTCTTATAATATCTGTTGGAAATCACCTTGACAAGATGCCCAGGTGGTGATCTTCCAAACACCCAAGTCTAGAATGACTTGTAGAAAGAATTGGAATCGAAAACATGAACAAAAATTCAAAGAAAGAAATAAGACAAGCAATTTGCTATCGCGGTTCGGCAATGTGCCTACGTCCCCGTGAGTTCCTCCGAACTCTCTGCACTAAATCAAATGGTTCTTACAAGTTACAGTAATCCCCTTCAAGAAACCAAGTTCTTGAAGAAACCAAGAAGAGAAGAAAGGAAGAAGATGAGAACTAACAATGCTCTTTATCTAATCTAGACTTCTTTATCTTTTACAACCAGCCTCACCACAAAGAGTCCCTCTTGTGTTTATGTCTCTCACACAATTCTCTCTATGTGTTTACAATTGATCTCACAATGTCACAAACTTTCTCTTGTTCTATCTTGTCAGTTGTCTTGAAAATATGAGGCTATTAAACCCCTTTTATAGCCACCCACTTCTTGGTCATTCTTGAGATTCAATCTCCACCCTTTGATCATGATTACCACTTAATCATGGCTCTCCATCAATCCTAAGTGGTTTTGTGCATTTTAACCTTACACCCACGCACCTAAGAGGTGGTTAAAGCATGCTGTCCATGTGTGCTTTATTGTACCTAGCGCCTAGGCGCTCAACAGGGGGCGCCATGGCGCTGGGCAGGGCACCTTTGCACACTTTTTGGACGCCATGGTGCTGGTTGGGAGAGCCTAGGCACTAGTTCAGGTCAGGGAGACATGGGCACCAGGGTGCTGGTGGAGGGGCACCTAGGCGCACACTGATGCTGCCCCTCCACACAGCAGTGCGCACACTTTCCTGATTGTGTGCTGAAGTGCGCACACCAGTGCGCTTGCCCTTATCTTGCTCCAAATTGATGCACACACATGTGTGCAGCCTTTTAACTTGCTGAAATTTAATCCTCCAACCTTGGTTTAGACTTGAACCATCTTTGAACCATGCTTGAACATGCTTGAACCTTAGACAAATACCAACAATCTCTATCTTTGTCTAAATGTTCAAAAAACCTAAACCATTGTGCAGAGAGCTTCGGGATCCAAACTCATCTTGAGTCATCAATTATCCAACTCCAATCCTAAGAAGTCCAAGGAAATGATTAAACTTACTTAGAGGTAGAATTTTAGTGCCTAAATCTGCAGGGCTTTCTTTCATGGTCTTTTTGTCAACATGAATGCATCCTTTCGTACCATTTATCGGAATGCAATGATACTGAACATCTATATGCTTCATCCCCTTATGGAACACCGGATTCCTCCATAAGTGCCACACACTTTGGCCATCCGAATACACCATCACCTGCTCTTTTAGGACCTCCCACTTGTCCAACAACCCTTTGCACCCCATAGTCTCCTTTATGGCCTCCGTAGCTGCTATGCATTCTGCCCCGGTTGTTATGAGTGCTACCACTAGCTGCCACTGAGCCTTTAAATACCTCAGCAACCTCTTCATCCCAAGCCAATGCTTCTTTCCAGGATTACTCACAAATCTGTTGAGAACACCCATTGCCCAAGAAACCCTTAACCAGTTTCTCTCATTTTCTTGGATTCTACACATCCCAAGGATCTTTTGTGTAAGGCTGAGATCCTTCCTCTCGAACTCCTCAATGAGTTGAGATGTAAACCTTTCCATCCTCTCCCTATTATTCTGAACCAACAGCACATCATCGACATAGATGAGGATACTCACCATCTTCTCCACCTTGTGTCCAGGTGAGAAAGTTTCTGTGAAACCTATGTCTTCTCTTCTTGTGAGCCCATTTGCCACCATCCTAGCTTTGTTCCGGACTTCATCTCCTAGAGAGTGCCCTTGTTTGATCTTGTAAGTGCACTTACATTCCATAACTTTATGCTTTCTTGGAATTTTCACCAATTCCAAAAAGTTGTTCTTCCTCAAAGAATCCATTTCTTCCTCCATAGCCAGCTGCCACTTTGAGGAATCCTTAGACTCCATGGCATCCGTGTAAGTCTCTTGTTCACTCATCTCTCCTTTTGTCCAAGGAGCTACTACATCTGCAGCATCCGCAAACCCATATCTTGAAGGTGGTCCGACCAGCCTTCCTTCCCGGTCTCTTTTGAGCTGGTAGTCATTCTGACTTGCTGCATCAACCTCTTCTTGTTTAGCCTTTTCTTGAGTTTCTTGAGCTTGGCATTCATCAATGAGTTCTACCTGATTCGATCCCTCTTGCCTCCTTTGCTCTACCTGAACCGAATCTTCCTTGATATTATGCTCCACAAGAACCAAACTAGTTTGCTCACTAGCCCCTACAAGGTTAGTTTTCTCCAAGTAGGGAAATAATAATTCATTAAAAATAACATCCCTACTTATCATCAGTTTCATGCCCTTCTTTTCTAAGGACCACAACTTATATCCCTTAACCCCATCACCATATCCTAGAAATACACATTTTCTAGATCTTGGGCTAAGTTTATCCTCCCTTTGATGTGCATATGCAACACATCCAAAAGTCCTAAGGTTGTTTAATTCAGGGGGTTTTCCACTCTATATCTCCATGGGAGTCTTGAGCTCTAAAGATCTAGAGGGTGATCTATTTATCAAGTATGCAACTGTAGCCATAGCTTCTCCCCAAAAATATTTTGGTAAACCGGATCCTATTAGCATGCACCTAACCTTTTCCATAAGGGTCTTATTCATCCTCTCAGCAACTCCACTTTGCTGAGGGGCTTCCATAACCGTCCAATGTCTTAGAATGCCATTTAATCTATAGAATTGATCAAGTTCTTGGTTAAAAATTTCTAAGCCATTATTGGTTCTTATCTCCTTAACTACTCTACCCATTTGAGTCTCAACCAGCCTTTTCAACACCACTAACTTATTCAAGGCATATGATTTATTTATAAGCAAATAAACCCACACTCTTCTTGAATAATCATCAATTAAAGACAGAAAGTAAAAGTTACCTCCCTGGGTTAGTGTCCTTGCTGGTCCCCAAAGGTCCATATGAATGTAGTCAAGAATGCCCTTAAACTTGTGCACTCCGGTGTTGAAGCTGACTCGGTGTTGCTTCTCAAGAACATAACACTCGCAGAAATTAAGTTCCTCTACTTTGTCTCCACCAAGTAGGCCATCCTTACTGAGAACTTGTAGGCCCTCTTTGCTTATATGTCCCAAGCGAGTGTGCCAAAGGGCTGCCCTATCCATCTCAGCTATCAAGCTTGCTGCTTGATCATTGATTTCTGTCTCTCCAATCATCTCATAGAGTCCATCATTTCTTGTTGCCTTGATCACTACCAATGATCCTTTGGCCACCTTGATATTTCCTCCCTCTACTTTGCTTGTATACCCCATGGAATCCAGCTACCCCAATGAGATCAAATTTCTCTTCAAATTTGGAAAATATCTCACATTTTCCAGCAACCTTGTGACTCCATCAAACATCCTCAATTGGATGTCTCCAATCCTTCTCACTTGGCAAGAATTGTCATTCCCCAAGAAGACCCTTCCATCATTGATCTCCTTGAAATTCTTGAACCATTCCTTGTGAGGGCACATGTGATAAGTGCACCTAGAATTAAGAATCCACTTTTTGCTGCCTTACTTCCTGCTCACATTTGAGCACACAACAAGAACATCATCTTGCTGTTCTCCCTTGGCAACAGAAGCCTCTCCATTGTTGGTGTGGCTTCTCCTCTCATCCCATATCCTCTTCTTGCAATCTTTATTGACATTACCCTCCTTATGGCAGTAGTAGCAACTCTTCCCTCCAAATCTCAGTTTGGAATGCATTCTCCCATGGCTTTCTCCCCTACCTCTGTCCTAGTTGTAGCAATGTATGTTGTTGTGCACTCTCCCATGGCTCTCTCCTTTACCTCTGTCCTGGTAGTAGCCATGGTTGCTGCCATACCGAGTTGCTGGCCTTCTTTTAAAGAACAACCCTTTACCACTTGATGCACTCCTCATCTTGGCATCAAGATTATCTTGCAACTATTTCTTAGGATCAAATTTAAATGCAAAGATTCATTTAAGAAGATACCTTTTATCCGGGAGAGTTTTGGCAAGAAACAACTCATATAGTTTCTTCCAAATTTCAGCTGGATCTTCCGAGTCTACGCACTCCCTTGTAACATTATCCGACATGTTCATGAAGATGGTACTGTAAGCCATCTTCTTCATCTCGGTCCGCTGGTCCTTCATGATACTTGCTGGAAAAACATCATATTCTCCAAAAGCTAAGTCCACTTTCTGTTGCACTAGAACCTCCTTGATCTTATGCTTCCAAAGGGCAAAGTCTCCCTTTCCATTAAACTTCTCAACATAGAAATTTGAAGCCATCTTTTGCGGACAAGATCCTTGATTTATGCACTACCCACAAATGCTTTCTTCAACCTCAAGAACACATATCGAAGATGGATCTTAACACCGTTCTTGAATCACCCTCAAGAACATGATCAGATCTTGATCTTTACACCGTTCTTGAATCACCCAAGAAGTTGATCTTTGATTCTTGGAGTCTTGGCTTCGTCACCTTCTTATTCTTGCTCCGATACCCAACTGTGCAGCTCTAATACCACTGCTGGAAATCATCTTGACAAGATGCCCAGGTGGTGATCTTCCAAACACCCAAGTCTAGAATGACTTGTAGAAAGAATTGGAATCGAAAATAGGAACAGAAAATCAAAGAAAGAAAGAAGATAAAGAATTTGTTATCGAGGTTCGGCAATGTACCTACGTCCCCGTGAGTTCCTTCGAACTCTCTGCACTAAATCAAATGGTTCTTACAAGTTACAACAATCACCTTCAAGAAACCAAGTTCTTAAAGAAACCAAGTAGAGAAGAAAGGAAGAAGATGAGAACTAACAATGCTTTATATCTAATCTAGACTTCTCTATCTTTTACAACCAGCCTCACTACAAAGAGTCCCTCTTGTGTTTATGTTTCTCACACAATTCTCTCTATGTGTTTACAATTAATCTCACAATGTCACAAACTTTCTCTTGTTCTATCTTGTGAGTTGTCTTGAAAATATGAGGCTATGAAACCCTTTTATAGCCACCCATTTCTTGGTCATTCTTGAGACTCAATCTCCACTCTTTGATCATGATTACCACTTAATTATGGCCCTCCATTAATTCTAAATGGTACTGTGCGTTTTAACCTTGCACCCACGCACCTAAGAGGAGGTTAAAGCATGCTGTCCATGTGTGATTTATTGTGCCTAGCGCCTAGGCGCTCAACAGGGGGCGCCATGGTGCTGGGCAGGGCACCTTTGCACACTTTCTGGACGCCATGGTGCTGGTGGGGAGCACCTAGGCGCTGGTGCGGGTCAGGGAGACATCATTCTAGGTGCCAGGGCACTGGTGGAGGGGTGCCTAGGCGCACACTGATGCTGCCCCTCCACACAATAGTGCGCACACTTTCCTGATTATGTACTGAAGTGCGCACACCAGTGCACCTGCCCTTATCTTGCTCTAAATTGATGCACATACATGTGTGCAGTATTTTAACTTGCTGAAATTTAATTCTTCAACCTCGGTTTAGACTTTAGCCATCTTTGAACTATACTTAGACACATTTGAACCTTAGACAAATACCAACAATATCCGACCAATCCCAAGAAACTTCTAATTTATGTTACATTAGTTGGTTTCTTCCAATTCAATATTGACTCTACCTTCTGAGGATTAGCTGCTATTCCATTTCCTATTACTACATGCCCTAAGAAAGTTACTTCATCCAACCAAAATTCACACTGAGAAAAATTTGCATACAATTTCTCTCTTTTTCGAAGTTTCTAACAGAAGTTCTAAGTGTTTCACATGCTTTTCCTCACTCTTAGAATATACTAGGATATCATCAATAAACATAACCATAAATTTATCCAAAAAAGGTTTAAATACTCTATTCATAAAATCCATAAATACAACTAGAGCATTTGTCAACCCAAATGACATCACTAAAAATTCATAGTGACCATAACATGTCGTAAAAGCAGACTTAGGCACATCTCCTTCTCTAATCATCAATTGGTGATACCTTGATCTCAGGTCTATCTTAGAAAATACCTTAGCTCCTTGCAATGTTTCAAACAAATTATTTATTATGAGTAAAGGATAATTGTTCTTAATTGTGATCTTATTTAGTCGCCTATAATCTATACACAATCTCATTGTACCATATTTATTCTTTACAAATAATATTGGGGCTTCCCATGGTGACACACTAGGACGAATGAATTGTCTATCTAACAATTTCTGAAGTTTTACCTTAAGGTCTCTCAACTCAGTGAGTGTCATTCTATCTATAGAAATAATTGTAGAACTCAATCTCCCTACTAGGAGGTAAACCAGATAATTCCTTGAGAAATACCTCTAAATAATATTTCACCACTAGTATTTCTTCTAGCTCTCTACCTTCCTTATGAGAATCCACTACATAAGCTAAGTACCCCTCACAGCCTTTCTTAAATCACTTACTAGCTGTCAAGGTAGAAATAATACAATTTGAAAGTATCTTGCATTCTCCTTGAAAGCTAGACTTCTCTTGCCCAGGTATTCTAAACATTATATTCTTTCTAAAACAATCAATCCAAGCGTGATACACCGATAACCAATCAATCCTAAGTATCAAATCAAAGTCTATCATGTTCAAAGGTAATAAATTTACTTCAAATTCTTTATCTCCCACATGAATAATACAACCCCAATAAATATTTCTGATCACAATCATATCCCCAGTAGGAACCTCAATAGTTATATTATGATATAAAGGACTAACAGATGCATCTATAGATTTGATAAAAGACCTGGATGCAAAAGAATGGGTTGCACCAAGGTCAATTAATATTCTAGAAGGTTTATTAAGGATAGATACTATATCCACCATGATATCAAGTGTAGCTTGGGCATCCTGCTGGGTAAGTACATACACTCTGCTTTCTTTGGGTTGTGTCTGACTTGAACGTCCTCTCTCAACAACTGCTCCTTTACCCTGAGCTCCACCGTGTTCACTCACTAATCCACCACCTCTACCTGTTTGACCTCTCCCAACTCCTCTAATATTCACTACCTCAGTTGATTTAACTCTCAATGGAAAATCAAAACTCTTATGTCCATCTTGACTATAGATAAAAAGAATTCTGAGCTTTTATAACACAATTCTTCAACAAATTACCACTCTGTCCACAAATAAAACAAATCATAGTAGAAGAATCTTGAGCTAAATGTCCTACTTGATTACATTTATAACATATCTTGCTTTCCCTGTCAAATATAACACTACCACTTCCTCTTGCTGGCACACTCCTACCTCTACTAAATCCTCCTACTCCCATATCTTGTTTCCCAAACCTAGGGGTTCCTCCAATAAAACTCTCAGCAACTGAGGTTAGTGATCCACTTTGCTTTTGCTGACTCTGTATAACGAGTCCTTATGAAAAGGAACGACCTCTCTGAGGTTGATGACCTCCCTGTATCCCCATACTACCACCTCTAGTACCCTTAGACATGCTCACCTTTAACCACTCTCTACATCCTCTAGACTCAACTATGCCCTTCTCTATCTAAAGCAACATATCTACCAATGCAGCATAATTTGAATGTCTCAAATAAGAGTGTTTAGAATGTGTCTCAAAGTGAAAACCATAATATATATATATATATCTTTTACTTCCTCTCCTCAGTATTTACTAGCTCAAGCACAAATCTAGATAAGGCTACAAATCTCCCATCATATTGCACCATAGTCATCATATTTTGCTTCAACTAAATAAAGTCCCTTTCTTGTTAAGATCTGAATGTATTACGAAAGTATTTAGCAAATAATACTTCCTTAAACCTACTCCAGGTTAAGAGTTGATCTAAATCCATACTCAGCTTAGGGAGAATATCATCCTACCAATTAGCAGCCTCACCCTCTAATTGGAAAGATGCAAAGGAAACCTTCTGCTAATCAGTCATTGGTAACACTACAAATAAACGTTCTATACATTTAATCCACAATTTAGCTTCAGTTGGGTTTTCAGATTCTCTAAAATTTTGAGGTTTCAGTTTAATGAATCTAGTAAAATAATCTTCTTGCATCTCCTGAGCAAATCGACCATCTCTCCTCTGAACATCATGCCTCTTAGGAATCCTCACATGATCTACTGCAGTATATGGATTTGATCTATCTTGCTCAGCTAATCTACACTGTAGATTATCAACTCCACCATCTACTTGATTTAGTCTATCGAAAGCCTGAGTAAGAGCTTCTCTTAACTCATCTTTTTCATTTCCAGAATTTCTCATTGCATCACTAGTACAAAGTGCACTATCAACACGTTCCATATCAGGAACCACAGATTGAACATCAACTTCAACTTCTTCTCTACTAAACAAAAAGGGCCTACCATGCCTTATTTTTCCCACAACCCTAGCTCTAGGTCTACCACGTTCACACGGCATCCTCATACCTACATCAAAATAATTTATTTTAGATATTCACTGTACCAATTTGTTTTATATAGTTTACAGAATCTTAAAACCTGTAGCTTTGATACCAAAATTGTAATGACTCGTCTTGGGCAAACCCATCTATGACGGTATTGTCACTTTTTAAAATCCAAAAAAGATGTATATGCAACAACTATTGCATTAATTATTTAAAAGTAATTACCAGCATTTCGCTCAACTTTTTCTATAGAGGAGATACAGCTTTATCATTTGCAACGCTTACAAAAAACAATACTAACATTTACAACCATGCATGTACATATACAGGACTGATATAGTATTTACATATATTTTTCTCTTTTCATTTCTTTCTTTCTTTCTTTCTTTCTTTTCTTTTCTTGTCTTTCTTTTTCTTTTCTTGTTTGAGGATGCTAACCACGAGGACTTACCTAGATATTTACTCTAAATATCAAGTCAAGAACTATTAGTCTTGCCCACGACCTAAAATTTATTTAAAATATTAAAGGGCGGGCTTCACTAGCTCAGTGAATTTCAATTTACTAGAAGTACTCGATTTGTATACTTCTAGTCATAATTCAATCACAATTTACATAGATAATTCAAAGATTTTATTCATTTACTAATTCTCGTGTCACATCAATTCTCATGTATTTCAATAATCATACAGATATCATTTCTAATATAATTTCAGGTATTTCAATCAATAATTCAATCAACTTATAGATGTCATTTCTGATATCGTCTTCATTTCTTCATCACAATTACCTCAGCATCAGGTTCCCATTCATTTCTTCACAATATTTATAATCGTTTTGATGTTCCAACATCTCAATAAATATGGGTGAATGCAAATGCATAAATCTCCATTTCAAATTTTCATATCTCATCTCGTATCTCAACTTATTATATCACATCCATACTATCACAAGTATGTCAATAAGGACATCTCCCCATGTGACACCACTCTTATTCTGAGACTAGAAATGGTTCTAGCCCCGTCTCATATCACATCCTTCCTCTTTTGTGATCCTACATTGGATCACATCTTTGCTTTTCTTTGATCCTGCTATGCATGTACAGTCATATACAAGCATATAATCATAACACATAATTCACATCATCAAAGGAAACCAAAAGAAACCAATTCAAAGGATTTATCCATCCAATCAATATATATATATATATATATATAAACACACACTATTAAGAAAATCATTCTCTTCAATTCATCAAGTTAATACTCATATCATATATCACATCATGTTCATACTCATATTCACCGAGGTCATAATCATATCATATTCATTAAATCTTTCTATTATTAAGAGATATTTCTTTCTCTAGTTCATCAAATTCATGTTCATAACTTATATCACAACAACTCATGTATATTCAATACTTTTTATATAATATCATTTATTTCAAGTTTTATTCATGGTATTATTCTAGTTTACTAACAGTAAATCAAATTCACCATGTAGCACTAACGTTATTCATGGATCACCTCCTTGCTTTGACTCTTGTTGTGCAAAAATATACTTAAATAAATAAGCAAATAATTGAACGGTTTTACTTGCAAGTGCACAAGGTCAACTAGTAGTATAGTGTGCAAATGCGAGATCATCTCTACAGGGATTGGTAAATTTTGATTTAGAATTAAATTCGCAATATAAAATGAGAGAAATAAATATTGAGTTTGAATTGATAATGATAAAAGCGTAGGGACTTGATATCCACCACTAATCATGCTACCACAACAAAACAATATGCCAATGCTTTAATCACGTCATGAATACCTAATGTTTGTCAATCTAAGGGCATGGTGTATACTCCTTAAGCTACTGATTTCCCTAAGCAACGAGTTAGGCATGGCATATACATTAACTATTTTCTCTCTTAAAGGATTTAGAATGGTGTATACTAAGTTGTTCTTTAAGAGAGCATAATATCTGTAGAAATCAACAAACACACGAGACCTAGGGCATGGTATATACTCCCGGTTTCCCATGTTGATTAACCTAAGAACCCAACGTGAATTTCTTTTGTTACTATTGTTAAACCCAGGACTCGGTCATCCAAATTGATTTAACTAACTAGTCCATACCACATGCATATGTTGATCAGGAAAACACATATGAGGAATTCAAGAAAATAAGCATTAATCAAGTTAAGCATCATAATATAACTATCGCAAAGGTGCCAATACTAAATTATTGAGTAAACATAATCAGGGCTTCAATCAAGCCCTTACTAAAAGTTACACATGAGTTTGATGTTAAACATCTTCATAAAATAAAATAAAGGGAAAAAGAAACCCGAAAATACTATGGAGAAGAGTCGTCAATTCGTCTCCAAAATCTCTCTCTGAATCCTCTATTTCTGTGTTTACAAGCCTATTTATAAGGTTTAGGGACATCTGGAAACCCTAAACTCATAAAACAAAATCCTACCCCTACTTTCCAAAATAGGTTATACTGTTTTACTATTCACTGATGCACGTGTGCGCTCGAGCTTTCTTCTTGCGCGCGTGAGCGCTGGTGCGCTCGATCATTGGCTTAGACACTTGAGTACTGTTGCGCTCGATCGCAAGGCGCTACGCTCGATCGCACTAAGCAGCTTTCAATTCTTCCAGATTTGTTCTCTAAGCCACACAATGCTCCATTTTCTTTAAAACCCTAGAAAACACAGAAAAGACATAAAATAACATGAAATAACACAAATTAGGAACTTAACAAAAGTAAATTAAGGGGCTTAAATATGAATATTTAAGCACTTATCAACGCTCCTCTCAGCAATTTCACCAGATTGCTCAGCACCACCTAATCAAGATATATTTATTAATTTCATTATCTCATAATTCAATTTATACCGTGTACCAAGTTAATTTCATGAATATGTATGCATGTTCATCTTAACTCTACATTCAAAGTTTTGATGAAAATCCTTTCCTTTTGGTTTGAATCCAAATTCAAATCCCTTTTAGGAAGAATATAAGGATTTATACTCTTAAAATCGTAGTTTTTTTATGGAAGAACAAAAATAGTAAAATTTACCTTCACAAAGCTTTTCTTAAAAATTCATGAAATCAGTCCTTGAATCTATTGAATTCAACACTAGTTTATGAAATCTTTTGATTCTTTAGTGTTTGAGAGAATTTTAGAGAGAGAAAATGGAGTTTGAATGAAGAAGAAATGATTTGGTCGTGAAAAACCTTTATATACTAAATTTTTTGCTTTAGTAGTCGACCGCCCAGAATTTACCAGTTAACCTCCCTAAATTTGCCAATCAACTGCCTAATAGTTATCAGTCAACTGCCAGTCCACTGATCACAGGTTGATCGCCCCAAATTTACTAGTCAACCGCCCCAAATTTACTAGTCGATCACCCAGTAGTTACCAGTTGATTGGTCAGATTACCAATCGACCAGTACCCCTTTAAAGCCTTAAAATTTTATTTTTCACTTATTTTATGCATTCTAACTCATTTTTTTAGTATATTTACAAATTCTTACCTCAAAATTACTTCAAACTTGAGTTTTAAATCACTTTGTATATATATATATATGCATGACGATTATAATATCGATTTGTAATTTATCAATTTACCCTTAGAGAGTATGGGCCTCACACTCTTGTTAGATGACTCTCCTCTTTTCTCTATCGTTGCAATGAACGAAAAAGGCTTGAAACCCGCTGTTCATCGGACATTCCCATCTCATAATCTTGAATTCATTAGGTGGCTAGATAGATTACAGCCTCATAAAGAAGCTGAGTGGAAAAGATTAGGGATATTCGATTTGATTCAATTCTCATGCAACAACTTTCCTATATACCCTCATCTGCTTGTTGCTTTGATTCACTTCTGGTGCCCTGGCTACAATGTGTTCCTCTTTAGATTTGGTACTATGACCATGTCCCTTCTTGATGTGATTGCCATGTTTGGCCTTCTCTTTTATGGTGAGGAATGGAACCCTGCTAGCCAAGTTTATACCAAACTCTATGATTTTCCTCTCGGGAGAGGCAGACACAATTATACATATAATACATTTTATCGATGAGTACAGAGAGATTGGTGATTCCATATCCCAAAAAGAACATATTGCCTTCTTGATTATTTGGCTCTATGCTTATGTGTTATGCTCTTCCTCCATTAAGATTGTTAAAGAAGTTGTGAATCTATCATTGCCCTGGGCTCTGGAAGAGTAATCGCTTTGGGACCTGTTATACTTGCCCATATTTATAGGGTTTTATTTCATAACAAGTGTCATCTAAGGCTTGGCAGTGCCCTTTATCTCTGTCGATCCTTGTGGATGGTTCAAGTCTGGGCACACTTCTACTTCCCAAAATTTGGGATTGAAGAACACCGCAAAACAACTCAGTTTTCTTCTTAATCCACTCCACACAAATGGCTTGCAACTTCTGTTACTCCCTTGTATAATTCCTTCGAGGAATATTTCAAATTTCTTTAAATTTGTAATCTGCAAGTTATGCTTTATTGACACCTTTTGTAGATTCCACTCATGGTCCTAATTGGCTTAGGATTAAATTGTCTGCAGTTACACCTTTCCCTTACCTATGCAATGAGTTTCATGATATTTGGGCCAACTTTTTCATCTGTAAGGACTTAAGGGATCTCACTTGATTGAACCAATAATAGATCCGGTTTTGAGGTGTATTGCCCTCAATTTGCCGCTAGGCAGTTTGGGCTTGTACAGTCTATACCTTGTCCTCCCGTTCATTCTTACAACATCAAGCTTACTTCAAGAGTTGATATTAAATCTGCTACTGAGTGCTTGTATGCAAGTGAAGCCTTCTCTATTTTGAAGCAAGGTTTGGCTTTAAAAGTTTACGCAATGACCCAACCACCACTGCTTTGTTGACTACTTGGCGGTCTCATTCTATGCCACCTTTCTTTCGTGCTCTTTTGTCCTCTGTGTTTTCTAACATTGCTAAAAGAAAAACTCAAGTAGATTCTGCTTCCAAGCGAAGGCAAAGTGGTGATTCTCCTTTGTCCTCTGTGCTTTCTAACATTGCTAAGAGAAAAACTCAAATAGATTCTGCTTCCAAGCAGAGGCAAACTGATGATGTGGAGTTAATTCTGATTGTTAGTTCTGGAGAAGTTTTCAATGCTCCTTATAGTTTACATTTCCTGTGCTATTCCCTTGCTTTTAATATTTTACTTCATTTAGATGAAGGTAAAGAACCTGAAGTTAGCTCTCAAACCTTTCCACTTAGCAAAAGGCTTAGAGGAGGTTCCTCTAGAAGAAACCTGAATGTTAAGCACATGGGAAACAAACCCAAGGTACATTCATCCACTTTGCATTTATTTATTAGTTCTGAGGTTTCTAACCATGTGTTCTTTTTTTTCAGAAGAGTAAAGGATCTACTTCAAGGCTTACAGTTGATGATGGCATAGCTGAGGTCACTACGACTAATGAAGATAGTGAAGCCACCGAAAGCAATCCTCTTGTCACTATTCCCATTCACCTGGATAGCCCACCTCCTCAGGCTTCTCATTCATCATCAATAGTTAATCCTCCAAACTTTCAGACTACAATCCATGATAAACCTGGCGACATCTCTAAAGCCATTGACTTTAGGCTTTCTGAAATTATGAATGTCATAAGAGCCATTAACCCCTCGATTGTTGGTCTCATTAATTTGGCAGAGGACGCGTACCAAGCTGGGAAATCTCCTCAAAAGCTATCTTTGCTATGATTGATAAATCCTTGAAAGCTCAAGCTTTACACATCATTCAGTCTGCCTTCCAAATGGGCAAAGAAACTACTAGAATTCTAGAACTACCTCAAGGAAGTTCAAATCCAGATAACAGCACTAATGTTGTGGCTATATGTCTCATACAGTGGCTAGTGAAATGTCTAAATAGGCTGGTGCTGCCATTAATGAAGTTCTTTCCAATGTGACAATTATTCCACCTGAACAAAATCAACCTCCACATCAAGCACCCACTCATGGCATTCAGAATCCACCTCCTATGACTCACGTAACTTTATTTTGCTTAGTTTTTTTAGTTGAGTTGCAGTTTCTAACAGTTGTTTTTTTTCAAGCGGCAGTTGCTGATGACTTTGATTCCATCTTTAAAGATATTGATGCTGCTCTTGGTTTTAAGGAAGTACTACATTCTCCTTTAGTTCAAATGCCCAGTACTCCTTTGCCTAAAGCCCCTAATGATGAGGAAATCAAGATGGCATATGCCACAGTTGCATCATTGTTGTCTCAGGATCTTAATCAAGTTACCCTTTATCTTCCTGATGAAGTTAATAAAGCTTTCTCTACTTAATGAATTATGTGTTGTTGCGAAGTGGACTCCTGATCAAAATGCACTACTCAGCTCTTTGGAAACCAAAATTAAAGAGATGGCTTCTGCAGCAACCTCTGCTCAAGCTTCAATTTCTACAATTAAAGTCTCACTTGATAGGAAGTCAACCTCAAGCTTCAGTCTATCAGGGACTTTCCCAATGCCAAGATTATTGATTGGAAGCAACAAATTTTAAATTCCCAGTTAGCTCAACTCAAACAGCAAGTGATAGACGGAAAACGACTTTCTGCTAAATCCTGAAGTCAGAAAGAATTGCTAGCAACGAATGCAATCAAGCTGAAAGCTGAATGACAACTGTTTTCGAATCAGATAAGTTTACTGGAAGCCCAACTTGAAGAGTTTGAGCAGTAAAAAGGGAGTGAATCTTAAGACATGGCAAGATCTTGTGGCCAATTTTAACTTTTTTACAGTTCTTTTAATTGATGGGAACATTACGCCTTAATGGTTTGTAAGCCAAATGTTTCAGATTGTAATCAATTTGTGGGAACTTATCCCTTTTTGTTTGTTGGCTAGGGTGCCTTTGAGATGCCATTCTCCTTGTGAATTTTACTTCTTGCTTTATTTAAATCTTACTCAACATTATTTCTTAGTATTGGCGTACTTACATTAGCAGACTTACATGCGCATTGTTGCTTATTTTATTCAAGGTCTTCCACAAAAGCCGCCCACATAGATGGGTAATAAGGCTTGAGGAATTTACCATTGATGGACCTATTATGCTCTTTCCTACCAATGCTTGACAAGTGATAGGCACCATTCAATAGCACCTTCGAGATTATGAATGGTCCCTCATAATTATGTGACCATTTTCCAAACCTTGGGTCATTTACATCAAGCGGCAGAACAGTTTTCCAAACTAATTGGCCCCCTTCAAAGTCTTTAGATCTTACCTTTTTATTGTAAGCCTTAGCCACCCTTTTCTTTTGCACTTGTAGATGGTCCAAAGCCATCAGTCTGACCTCATCGAGACTCTCAAGCTCAATTGTTATTGCTTCACTATATTCTGCACCAATTAACACTTAATTGATTCTGTAAATCCACTCTCATTGGTTTTACTGTGACTTCTAAAGGAGGCGCAACATCATGGCAATATGTAAGCGCAAATGGAGTAGTCCCAGTAGCACTTCTCTTTATAGTCCTATATGCCCATAAGGCTTCTGAGAGAGTCTCATGACAATCCCTTGGATTTTGTTTTATATTTTTTTTAATGATTTATTTGAGAACATTGTTTGAATGTTAGACTTGACCATTGGATTGGGCATAATATGGAGTGGATTATAAAATTTGAAAGCCATAATTATTAGCAAATGCCTTTACTTGCTCACCAGAGAAGACAAATCCCTGATCATTGGTAATGGTTTGTGGTAAACCAAACCTATGAAATAGTCACTTGGATCATGGCTTCCTGACTTATTGTTTTCAATAAAATTTCCTTCACCCATTTTGTAAAATAGTCAGTGGCTACCAGAATGAAGGTATGCTGTTTGAGGAAGAAGGATAAAATTTTCCTATTAAGTCCATTGCCCATCCTTTAAAAGTCCAAGGCTTTATTACTGGACTTAACTTTCTTGCTGGACTTCTTTGTATTGATTCATGCCTCTGGTAGGTTTCATAACCTCTAGCATACTTTATGCAATCATCAGTAATGTTTGTCCAATAAAAGCCATGCTTTATTATTAGCCATTTCATTTTAATTCCTGATTGATGTGAGCCCTGCATATTCTTTCATGTACTTCTTCCATTATTAGCATGGCTTCATTATTAGCATGGCTTCCTTGGTCGGGGCACACTTCCCACATTTTCGACTCTATATCACCTAAGTATGGAACAAGGGTGATGGGTAAGGAGTCTCTATTTAATCTTTAAGGAGGTCGAATCCCTTTTCATTGGTCCATGCGCGAGAGATTTTAGGCAAATAGATTTGGGTGTGGGAAAAAGAGGAATTAGAGCTCATTTTCCCATCTAGGCCAAAGCCTAGCCCTTTATATTCTAGGATAAGTATTTAAAAGCTAAGTAAAATTATTCTACTACGCACTAGCATTCACCACATGCATGTATAACTTATATCACCCAAAAAACAATTCAAACAAATTATCACAATTGAGATAGGCACATGTATACTTGGAAGATTACTGACCTAATATTTGTTTGTTGGATAGTATTATCCTCTTAAGGACAATGGGCTTAGCTCACTCAATTTCATTTCAAACAATAATTATAATCATAAATTGAACAATAAACTAAAATAAAACAAGAGGATGAAGAAATAAATTATTTTGAATAAAACATGTTGGGAAATAAACAAAACAATATTAAATCAAAGGCATAGAATGATCAACTAAAATAGAGAGAAGTAGAGCAAAAGTTTATGCCTAAACTGAGTTGAAGACGATCGGCTCGAGGGTGAGGTTGATCTCTCCACCTGCTGGACCAATCGATCCCTATGAGAGGCCGATTGGTTCATTCCAATAGTTGCATAACTTAGATATAAATTGCAGTTTATCATGTAGAATGAAATGAAAGACCAAACATTAGGGTCCTAATTATCATTTATTAAGGAGTACATAATTTTATAGAACCATGGGAAAGGGGAAATATTACCTCGAATCTAAATTACATAACATGTAAATTAATATGTTTTAATGAGTTCTAATCCTATAGTAAATAACATGTGAAGCTATTTTATTTTCTTATCATATAGATTCAAGGTGGATCAAATATCGAAATCATTTCATCCTAATGAAACACCCAAAAATAGTGTTACAAAACAAGAATGAAATGAACTAACCTTTAAAGAAGCCTTTGATTACCATGTGTGATGTTTTGATGTTGCCCTAAAAGATCAAATATTGCTCCTTTGTATTGAAAGAACTTGAATCTTTGGACTGGCTCTTGATGTGGAGAACCGAATACAATAGGTAATAAAACTTTGGCTAATGTTTTATGAGGGTGTGGGAGTGAAGTGTTTATGTTAAACCCAACCTACATCAACAATGGCTAAAACCCAAATGTACCTAAAGTAATGATTTTCTGTAGTGGAAATTTTAGAATATCAGCCAGTAAAGGTAGAGAATGTGTGTGTGAGAATTTTGGTAGAGATTCACCTAAGAGATGGAGAGTGTAAATGTCCTGAAAATGAAAATAGAGGGGGTATTTCTAGGGTTGATTGGGGAACAAAGGTGCAATGGTGATGAAAAAACCACTAGAATCGTGAATTAATTATATAACATTTTGGTCTAGGGTCAAAGATAGAATTGCAAGAAACAAGTTCTAAATAAAGTTTATGTCTGTATAATGGATAGGGGTCGATTGGCTTTGTCAATGGGTCGATTGGGCCGTTGACTAGCCTTTTCGGACTAAAGCGTGGGTCGATTGACCTAGTGAGCCTGAAAAACTTTTTCTTGAATTTTTGGGCTCTAGGTGTGGGTTTTGGTATTTGGCGTAGGTTTTTGGTCCAATGAGCTGGTATGAGGTCCAACTAAGTCATTTGGGCTCTAGGTTGGTTTTGTAATTAGTTATTTTCACAAACAAAGTTTTAATTTTCATTCCATCAAAATTTGAGCATTTTTGGACTGAGTTCTCATCACTAGGCTCAACACGTGGCCCATTCTAAAATTTGGAACGAAATTTGGTGTCTACAGTTTGCCCCCGTTTGACTTGTTACTCTCCGAGTGATAGTCAAAGGCTGTGAGTGACCACTATTTTATTTCAAATATTAGAATGGGGAAGTGCATTGTATGCACTGCAAAAATTCAAATATGATGTTGGGAAAAAATATGTGTCATGGGAACACCTATGATAGCGATGCGTACCTTAGGTGACGGAGTTGGCCTTCGTCATTTGAATGTTGCTTGCTTCGAAAGCTTAAAAATCATTGGAGATTATTAATTTAACCTCGACTAGAGATATCGATACTTAACCTAAGATGGGGAAACAATCTAACCTCCAATAAAGATATCGTTACTTGGACTGGAGTGGTTCAACCTTCATTCGGGATACTGACACTTGAACCAAAATTAGAAACTAAGGTGCTAACTTCCACTGAGGGATTCCAATTCTTGGGTAAAACATGAAACTAAGGTCTGACCTCCACATGATACTGATACTCAGACTAGACTAGTTCAACCTCCACTTAGGGATACCGATACTTGAACCAAAATTAGTGTTTTATCCAACCTCCACTTAAGGGATATCGATACTTAGACAAAACTACATCCCGACCTCCACTTGAGATACCTATACTCAGACTAGACTGGTTCAACTTCCACTCCGAGATATCGATAATTAAACCAAAATTGGTGTTTTTTTTTCCAACCTCCACTCAAGGATATCGATATTTGGACAAAACTACTTAAGGGATACCAATACTTGGAAAAATTTAATCCAACCTCCACATGGGATACCAATACTCGGACTAGATTGGTTTAACCTCCATGTTGCGATACCAATACTTGAACCAAAATTGGTGTTTCGTCCAACCTCCACTCAAGGGATACCAATACTTAGACAAAACTACAATACCAATACTTTGACTAGACTGGTTCAACCTCTATGCCTACCGACACTTGAACCAAAATTGGTGTTTTGTCCAACCCCCACTCAAAGGGTACCGATACTTGGACAAAACTACAGTCCGGCCTCCAATATCCACTAATAATAGTATGCCCTACAAACTAATACCATTTTATGTTTTGGACATATTATTTGTAATTAATCTTATTCATTTATTAATAATAAATTTTTATCATTATCATTTATCTTATTTATTATGTTCATTACAAGTCATCGTAAGTGCATTACATGATAAAACCCATAGAATAAAAGGAGTGAAAATAAGCACCATGATGAGATCATGCTAGTGAGAAGTATTTTCTTAAGCTTTATTCTTAAATATTTCTAATCATAGGATCACTAAAAAGGATATTAGTGAATCCGGATAGATTAGTACATACTATGTTTCCTCAATGAGTTGAAAGTGATTGATCTCATGGTCACTAATGTATGAGACACTAAAGCAAGTTATATAGGTGCTTATTAGAGAATATGTACATCGAACTAACTTGACTAAGAAATTCCTAATGGATATTTTACTGGCTGTCAATAGGAATTCTTATATTGCAGTTGTACAAGTGATCATTGGATTTGAGGCACCATGGATATCTTGTTTATGGGTCATCATGGCAGTTAATAATATGAATAGATGCCAGTTTTATCTGTTGTTATATCGTATCTCATGATGACTAAACCCGTTATTGTGCATATTTGATGCAAAAAAATTGATTAGTCTAATCTCCTAGATTGGCTAAGGAATTTAAGAATCGTTCTCAATTTAGAAAAGTAACCTAGTTTCTTGATAAGTCACTTCGAGCAACTGTTTCGGAGAATGTTCTAGAAGAAGAGGTGGCTACTTATAAGAAGTGATAAGAGGAAGACATATGGGCTAGGTGCTAATGCCAACATCTATGTCTAATGATTTTTAGAAGCAATACAATAAGATGGAATTTGCATATGCAACATTTCTTCATCTATAAGGTTTGTATGGTTAGCATAACCTCTTTAGGGTTAGGATGCCTGAAGGATCATTAGTCTATGAGCATGAATTAAATGTGATCAACTATATCGAAGAGTTAGACTGACTTGTTTTAGTTTGGATGCATAATTAAGTAGTGACTTAATTTTTCAATCCCTTTCAAACTCATTATCACAGTATATTATGAACTACAACATGAATGAGCTTGAAGCTATGCTTCTAAAACTTGTTATATGTTGAAAAATGCATAAGCTATCATCAAGAAATGTTAAGACACCTATTATTCTTGTTGATGGAGTTTATTCCTCTAAAAGAAAGTCTTGAAGATAAAAAATAAACCATTGAAAGCAAAAAGGAGGTATCAAAAAGGCTATTTCATCAAAACCCAAGAAGGATAAGGCGTAATGTTCTCGTTGTGGCAGAAATGGGCATTGAAAGAGAAAATGCAAGGATCACCTTTCAAGACAAGTCTTTGGAAGGCATGCCTCAGTTGTTCTTTGGGGAAATAAACTTATTGGCTAATAACAGTGTTTTCAAAGGCAAGGGTGTTGGGCGAGGCGTTTTGCCTCAATGAGGCGAGGCGTAAGCCCCGAGGTGTTAGGACGTAAGCCTTGAGGCATTGGGACGTAAGCCTTTTGAAATGTTGGGGCGCTTTGAATAAAATAATATTAATTAAATAAATAAATGATAAAAATGTTAAAAAATTAAAATAATATAAATAGTATAATTAATTTATATTGTAATCAAATTACTATTTATATAATATTATTTCAATAGTTTAACAAGTTAAGGCTATAAAAGGATTTTATCACATAAGTATTAATTAAAACAAGTTATAGTTTGTTTATTGTACATGTATATCTATCATCCATGTTAATGTGTCATACATCATACAATGCTGTAAGGAGAGTAGAAGAGTAGGAGATTGAGTGGCTAAAGAAGCCTTTGTCCAATCGGTCAATAAAGCTGTAAAGTAGATAAGTTTTTAAAATCAAAAGTAGACTAGCTAAACATACATGGGGTGACAAAAATACATAATAAAAAACTAATGAGAACTTACAACTAAAATATAAAATTCAATTGCAACTCACTATAAGCTAAATAAACAAACCCATATGTCATTTTAACACTACCTAAAATCTAAAAGATCTTCTTCAACACTCTTCTTCCTCCTTACTAAAGAGATTCTACATAGACCCTTTAGTTCTCTATTCTTTTCTTAGAGTCTCACTTCAAAACCAAGCCGTTCATATCTTTCCCTTCCATCTTCATCTCGGTTTTTCTCTCACCGAGTCATCGTACGGTCTTCATCTGTCCGTTTCTTTCTCACCAAGCAGCCCCTATAATGAGTGGGTAGTACCAATCACCAACATTCTTCAGCCAAAAAGAAGTTGTTTTAAAAAAGAATCGTGGGGCGTACGCTCGGAGTGTAACAAACGCATGCTTTTTTTATAGGCATATACCCAAACCGAAAAACGTTCGCCCAGTAGAAGGAATGACTAACCTTTTATGCCCTTAGGCGTTTTTAAGCCACCTCGCCCCTGGGCGCGCCCCAGATACGCTTTCAAAACACTGGTTAATAATGCTTCTACTTGGGTATTAGATACTGAGTAAGACTACTCTTAGGACACATAATCAAAGTAAATAATATATTTTAATTTGAACCTCAATATACCATTTTCATTTTCTTCATACTCATCTCAATAACAAATTTATATTCTCACTTCCCATCCTTAGATAAAAATATATTACAAACCATATTAGATTTATCCAACCTCTTAACAACATAACCAAAATAACTATTATTTAATTACAACAAAATGTAGCATGAGGAAAGGATGCCATAGGATACCACCTAAACAAGAAGACGCTCCCGATAGTGAAAATGACGTATAAAATTCTTCTAAACCTAGTCATTTCACCAAAGAAACGACCAGTCATCTTTCAAAAGCTGATATGAGTTTAAATTCTCTTACAACGAGAAATAATATTTATCATAAAAAACACACAATTACGATGATAAATCATTTAAAACAAGAACTCTGAATTTAAACCAAATACAAATAATTCTTCATATTTAAAAAAAAATCAATATAAATTATCAATTTGGTTATGACATGAAAATCATTAAACAACTTCTTTTCATCTTCTCATCTTCAAAACTCATGAATAATTTAACCATTTTTTTATGGGCTAATTTCCAAAGAGAAAGTGTGTGTGTGTGTGTCTATATATATATATATATATATATATATCATCATCATCATCATCATCATCGTGTATCCAATATCCAGTAGGACATGTATCCAGATAATCTAACAAACTATAGCTCAGGGCGTAGTAATCTCTAGGGCACACCCTTATCATCGTCGCGAATCTCCATACAATAGGATACACCCATAATATAATAATAAATGTCCCCATATCCAGTAGAACACTTCTGTGTATTATTACAATATCAGTACGAAGCTCATTCTCATCATCTCAATAATGAATTTTTTTTCCAATTCTTCTTCATACTTAAAACACCATTTTAGTATAAATAAAAATAAATCTTCTTCATAATTTGTTAAAAAAATGAACAATCATTTTAAATCAGAGGTAAAAGTTCATAATTCTTCACAAAATCTCAATCCAAGTACAAATCTTCTTCATAATTTGTTAAAAAATGAACAATCATTTTAAATCAGAGGTAAAAGTTCATAATTCTTCACAAAATCTCAATCCAAGTACAAATTCATCTTTTCCTCAATATTAAAAGATTAAACAATTCATAAATTTCAAAGCACAAAACACATTTTTACCACATAAAAAGTAATGAGAATTTATATAGTTTGGTACTAAAAACACACCATAACTACACCCAATTCAGATAGTTTTCATAAAGCAAGGTTACTCAGACTTGCTTCTTCAACCATACCTCCAATAAAAGGAATACGCTAACTGGTATTACTATCTCGTAACTTTATCTAAACCCTTATAATGGGTTAAATGCATGTTCCAACCTATTTTCAAATTCAAAGTTTTAGTTACTTAAACTCTTTTCTTTCATCCTTTACTTTGAACCAAATCTAAACTTATTCAAGAGAAATATGAGGTTTTAAACTCTCAAAATCATGATTTCTATATGAAAAAGAATAAGAGATGAGGGGATTACCTCCACAAAACTTTTGCCTGAAACATCCTGAAACACAATCTTGAACGATCGAATTCAGTAGAAGTTTATTGAAAACCTCAAGTTTCTTTTGATTATTTGTAAGTTTAAAGAAAATTTTGGAGAGAGAAAATGTTAGATAGACAAATGATAATTTCGAATGAGAAATGAAATCTAAATGAAGAATGAAACATTTATATGTAAGTAACTCCTAGCTAAGCGCCTGCCCACGCATCTGGGGCTTCTTATGCGCCTACTCAGGAATCTAAGACTACCTTAGGCACCTGCCCAAGCGTCGCGCTTGGTACACTCTAATGCCTTTTCTTCAGTTTTGTTGTCTTCCTCTTTTCTTTAGTAAAATTTTAAATTATGGTCTCAATAATGACTCAAATTTTAATTTAAAATTAAGTCAATATGTATATGTATGCATGATAATCATAAAATAAAATAAGAGATTACCAAATCACCCTTACTCCTAGGGTGAGGATTTTACATTTTTACCCTCCTATAGAAAAAAATTTTCATTGAAATTTACCTTTATAATAAATAAGATGCGGATATTGAATGCACATTGTTGATTCACGCTCCCACATGGCTTTTTCAACCACATGATTGCTCCAAACCACCTCCACTAACGAAATAGTCTTATTATATAACACTTGGTTTCACCTATCCAATATCAAAATTGGGAACTCATTATAGGAGAGATATTCTTTTAATACAATAGGATCAAAATGAAGCATGTGTGAAGGGTCAAGCACATACTTTCTCAAAGAAGATTCGTGAAATACATCATGAATCTGAGATAATTCTTAAGATAAGGCTAAATGATAAGCAACAACATCAATTCTCTTAATTATCTCATATGGACCAATGTAATGAGGACTAAGTTTACCCTTACATCCAAACCTGAATATTCCTTCTAAAGGTGCTACCCTTAAGAATACACAATCACCCAACTAAAACTCTAAGTCACATCTTTTATGGTATGAATAACTCTTCTGGCGATTTTTAGCTGCTTTTAGGTGCTCTTGAATAACCTTTACTTTCTAAGTGGTAATTTGGACCAATTCAGGACCTAATAACTGTCTCTCACCAACCTCATCCCAACATACTAGAGATCTATATCGTCTACTATAAAGTGTTTCATATGGTGCCATACCAATATTGGACTGATAGCTATTGTTATAAGCAAATTCAATTAAAGGCAAATGAATGTCTCAACTACCACGAAAATTCAAAATGCAAGCTCTTAGCATAACCTCCAAAGTAGGGGTATGCAAACACCTAGTTAAAAGTTTTAACCGATTTTTTTTGGTCAATTTTTTTTAACTATTTCGATCGAATTAACCTAAGTATTTCGACATTAACCGACCAAATTAATTTCGGTCAGTACATCGATTAATCGACACTGTTTATATAATTAATATTTTAAAATTATTATATATTATATATATTTAATTTACACTTAAGATTTTTTTAGTTTATTATATATATATATATATATATATATTTAACATATTATTAATATTAATATTAATTACTTTCTTAATTAGTTAAACAGTTAAAAAAAATTAACCGTTAATCGATTTTATATTGTTTTAACCGATTAACCGAACTGTTTTAATCGAATCATTTCGAAACGGTCAGTTAATAGGTTTTAACGTTTAGTGAACACCCCTACTCCAAAGTTTGAACAGTACGTTCTAACTATCCATCAGTCTGAGGATGATATGAAGTACTAAACTTGAGCTTAGTTCCCACAGCTAATTGAAGACTAGGCCAAAACCATAAAGTGAATCTCAGATCTCAGTCTGACACTATAGATACTAGAGCTCTATGAAGTCTCACAATCTCAAAAACATAGAATTATGTCAACCTTTCAAGATAAAATGTGATCTTAACAACTAAGAAATGAGCATACTTAGTTAATTGGTCAATAATTACCCAGATAACATTATGACCAACTTGAGTATGGGGCAAACCCGATACAAAGTCCATAGTCACATGTTCTCACTTCCATTTAGGAATGGGAAGGGGTTGAAGTAAACCATCTAGCATCTGATGTTCTGCCTTAACTTATTGGCAAGTCAAACATTTTGAAACAAATTTCGCGATTCCACGCTTCATACCAGGCCACTAATACGTTTCTCAAAGGTTCCTATACACTTTGGTAACTACCTGGATGCATTGAGTATGTAGCACTATGGGCTTCATCCATAATCTCCTACTTCAACACACTATCATTCGGTATGCATAAGCGACTTCTGAAGAAGCATACCATCACCTCGAATTACAAAATCTGATCTAACTCCATTTTGTACTTCTCCTTGAACTCTTGGCATCTCCAATCTCTGTTATGTGCCTCTAAGATACGATCAACCAAAACTGGTCTAACTCGAATAGTAGCCAACAATATTACACATTTATGACTCAACCCTACACCCAAAGATCTCAAGTCAAAATACAATTCTCTTTTCACATCTCTCAAAACACATAATTTCCCTGACTTTCGACTCAAGGCATCTGCTACTACATTAAATTTTCCTATAAGATAATTAATTGTACAATCATAATACTTAATTAATTCAATCCATCTCATCTACCTCAAATTCAAATCTTTCGGAGTAAATAGATACTTCAAACTCTTATGTTTAGTAAAGATTTCACAAGTCTTCCCATATAAATTTTGTTTCCAAATATTAAGAGCAAAAACAACTACAACTAACTCCAAATCATGAATGGGATAATTACGCTCATGGTTCTTTAACTACGACACATAAGCAATAACTTTACCATTTTTCATTAACACACATCCAATGATGTGATTAGATGCATCACTAAAAACCACAAATCCTTGACCACTAACAGGATGAGTAAGTACTTAAGCCGATGTCAATTTCTCCTTTAGTTTTTGAAAATTCTCCTCACATTCATCAATCCATTCAAATTTAACATCTTTTCAAATCAAACGAGTTATTGGTTCAACTATCAAAGAAAAACACTTAATAAATCCCCTGTAATACTCAGATAAACCGAGAAAACTCCAAACCTCCATCACATTTGTTGGTGTGTCCCAATCAACCACTGCTTCTACTTTCTGAGGATCTACATAAATTCCTTCACTAGAAATCACATGGCCTATAAAGACTACTCTATCAAGCCAAAATTCACATTTTCTTAACTTACCATACAATTGTTTCTCCTTCAAGGTATGCAAAACAATCCTTAAGTATTGCCTATGCTCTTCTTTACTTCGAGAATACACCAATATATCATCAATAAATACTACTACAAAACAATCAAGGAAAGGTTTAAACACCCTATCCATCATATCCATAAATTTCGTAGGTGCATTGGTCAATCCTAAGGAAATAACCAAAAATTCATAATGACCATAATGAGTGCGAAAAGCAATCTTTGATACATCAGTTTCCTTAAATTTCAACTGATGATAACTCGACCTCAAATCAATCTTAAAAAACAAACAAACACCCTGTAATTGATCAAACAAATCGTCAATTCTTGGTAAAGGATACTGTTGGTATTTCTCTAAGGATTAAACGGGTTGAAGAATGAATCTTCATCAGGCCTTAGCACCTCACCCCAGGAGGTGTGCGCTTCAGTGCCCAACAAGGAGAAGTGTTCAGCCCCAGGTGTGCACCGCATCCTAGGAAGTGTGCGCCTCACCTCCCAGCAATGAGGAGTCTTCTGCCCAAGTGTGTGCCGCACCTCATGAAGGGTGCGCCGCGACGCCCAGAAGGTGGAAGTAGTGTGCCCTGGCTTGAGCCGTGGCCTGTCCTGTTCTGAGGCGTGGCGCCAAGCACACCTGATGTTTCCTGATCAGTACTTTGGATTGATGCATGAGGCTTGATTGAAACACACAAGATCACTTAGACTTGTTGAAGGGCTATGATTGATTGGTCCTCAAGATCTAAGGGTTGAGATTGACTTCAAGATAGGTTCAAGAAATGGTGCACTATATAAAGGGTCACCAAGTTTTAATCTCAACAAGACAAGACAGATCATCTCAACACAAGAGAAAGATCAAGTGCAAAGTGTGTGTGAAATAGAACACATGGTGTGTGAGAGTGCAAAGATACAAAACACACAGGAGAGACTTATTCAAGAGAGGCTAGTTGTTTAGAGAGATAGTAGTATAGATTGGGGATTCAAGGGCCTTGTAAGTGAAATTTTCTTGGGGAAAATTCCAGGGAAACTAAAGTCCTTATAACTTTTTTTTCTCTTCTTTAATTCTTCAAGAACAAGAGGTTTCTTGAAGAAGTGTTTCTGTAACTTGTAAGAACTCATTGATTTAGTGCAGAGGGCTCGAAGGAGCTCACAGGGACATAGGCACATTGCCGAACCTCGATAACAATTGCTTGTGTTCTTTCTTTGATTGGTTTGATTCCTGTTTTGTTTTGGTTTTATTAAGTCATTCTAGACTTGGGTGTTTAGAAGATCACCACCTGGGCATCTTGAGGTGATTTCCAACAGTTGTATCAGAGCTAGAAGAGATACCACCAACAGTGGTATCAGAGCTTTGGATAGCTGGTATCGAAGCAAGAACAGGAGGTTATCAGATCAAGACTCCAAGAATCAAAGGTCAACTTCTTGAGGTGATTCAAGAACAGAGTAGAGACCAATATCTGATCCTGTTCTTAAGGTGATTCAAGAACAGATTAGAGATCAATATCTGATCGTGTTCTTGAGGTGATTCAAGAATGAAGTAGAGGTCAAGATCTGATCGTGTTCTTGAGGGTGATTCAAGAACGGTATTAAGATCCATCTTTGATCGTGTTCTTGAGATTTAGAAGAAGTTAAAAAGCAATTGTGGGGTGCCGCATAAATCTAGAATTTTCTACGCAAGATGGGTTCAAACTTCATTATTGAGAAGTTTGATGGAAAGGGAGACTTTGCCCTTTGGAAGCAAAAGATCAAAGCTGTTCTTATGCAACAAAAGGTGGACTTGGCGATTGAAGAAGATGACGCTTTTCCAGCAAGTATCATGGAGGTCCAGCAGAATGAGATGAAGAAGATGGCGTACAACACTATCTTTCTGCACATGTCGGATAGTGTGACCAGGGAGTGTGGGGAAACGGAAGGTCCAACTACCGTTTGGAAGAAACTAGATGAGTTGTTTCTTATCAAGACTCTCCTTAATAAGAGGTATCTTCGTAAACGAATCTTTGCTTTTAAAATGGATCCTAATAAAGAGTTGCAAGATAATCTTGATCCCAAGATGAGGAGAGCATCAAGTGGAGAAAGGTTGTTCGTTAGAGGAAGGCCAACAACTTAGTATAGCAGTAACATACATGGCTACTACCGGTACAAAGGTAGAGGACAAAGCCATTGGAGAGCGCACTCCAAACCAAGATTTGGAGGGAAGAGATACTTCTACTGCCATAAGGAGGGTCATTTCAAGAAAGATTGCAAGAAGATGATGAGGGATGAGGGAGGAAGCCATATCAAGAATAGAGAGGCTTCGATTGCCAAGGGAGAACAACAAGATGATGATGTTCTTGTTGTGTGCTCAAATGTGAGTAAGGGGTAAGAAGGCAGTGAGAAATGGATCTTGGATACCGGGTGCACTCATCATATATGTCCTCATAGGGATTGGTTCAAGAATTTCAAGGAAACCGACAATGGAAAGGTTTTCCTAGGGAATAATACTTCTTACCAAGTGAGGGGCATGGGAGACATCTAGTTGAGGATATTTGATGGAATTACAAGGCTGCTGAGGAATGTGAGATATCTTCCAGAGTTGAGAAGAAATTTGATCTCATTGGGTCAACTAGATCCCATGGGGTACACATACAAGGCAGAGAGAGGAAAGATCAAGGTAACCAAGGGATCTTTGATAGTGATTAAAGCAGCAATGAAGGATGGTCTCTATGAGATGATCGGAGACATGGAGATCAAGGGTCAAGCAGCAAGCTTGATGGCTGAGATGGATAAGGCAGCCCTTTAGTACAATCGCTTGGGACACATGAGCGAAAAGGGCCTGTAAGTTCTCAGCAAGAACGGTCTACTTAATAGTGACAAAGTAGAGGAACTTGTTTTCTACGAATGTTATGTTCTTAGGAAGCAACATCAGGTCAGCTTCAACACCGGAGTGCACAAGTCTAAAGGCATTCTTGACTACATTCATGCAGATCTTTGGGGACCAACAAGAACACCAACACAGGGAGGTAATATTTACTTTCTATCTTTAATTGATGATTATTCAAGAAAGGTTTGGGTTTATTTGCTTAAAAATAAATCAGATGCTTTGAATAAGTTAGTGGTGTGGAGAAAGCTGGAGGAAACTCAAACGGGTAGGGTAGTTAAGGGGGTAAGAACCGATAATGGCTTAGAAGTTTTTAACAAGGAACTTGATCAATTCTGTAGGTTAAATGGGATTCTAAGACATAGAACGGTTGTGAAAACCCCTCAGCAAAATGGAGTTGCTGAGAGGATGAATAAGACTCTTATGGAAAAGGTTAGGTGCATGATAATAGGATCCGGATTACCCAAATATTTTTGGGGGGAAGTAGTGTCTACTGCTGCATATTTGATTAATAGATCACTCTCTAGAGCTTTAGAGCTCAAGACTCCCGAGGAGATGTGGAGTGGAAAACCCCCTGAGTTGAACAACCTTAGGACTTTTGGGTGTGCTGCTTATGCACATCAAAAGGAAGATAAAATATCTCAAGGTCTGGAAAATGTGTGTTTCTAAGATATGGGGAAGGGGCTAAGGGGTATAGGTTGTGGTCCTTAGAGCAAAAAGGATTTAAACTCATAATAAGTAGGGATGTTATTTTTAATGAGCATTTATTTCCCTATTTGGAGAAAACTAACCCTGCAGGGGATAATGAGCAAACTAGTTCAGTATTTGTGGAGCATAGCATCAAGAAAAATTCAGTTCAGGTAGAGCAAAAAAGGCAAGAGGGTTCAGACCAGGTAGAGCCCATTGATGAAGGCCAAGCTCAGGACACTCATGAGGAGGCTGAACTAGAAGGGGATGATTCAGCAAGTTAGATTGACTATCAACTCACAAGGGACCAAGAAATAAGGCTGGTCAGACCACCTTTGAGATATGGTTTTGCGGTTGCGAATGCAGCAGCTCCTTGGACAGAAGGAGGGATAAGTGAACCAGAGACTTACATTGATGCCATGGGATGTAAGGATTCGTCAAGTTGGAAGCTAGTTATGGAGGAAGAAATGGATTCTTTGAGGAAGAACAACTCTTGGGAATTGGTGCACATTCTAGGAAAACAAAGAGTTGTGGATTGTAAGTGCACTTACAAGATCAAAGAAGGGAACCCTCCAGGGGATGAAGTCCGGAACAAGGCTAGGCTGGTGGCGAAGGGGTTCATGCAAAGAGACGACATAGATTTCATATAAACTTTCTCACCTGGACACAAGGTGGAGGAAAGGGTGAGTATCCTCATCTATGTTGAGATATGCTGTTAGTTGGGAACAGTAGGGAGAGGATAAAAAGGTTGACATCTCAACTCAGTGAGGAGTTTGAGAGGAAGGATCTTGGCCTTGCACAAAAGATCCTTGGGATGAGAAGAATTCGGGAAAGGGAGAGAAACAGGTTGAAGGTTTCTCAATCTTCCGATAGAAAAGGTGTTGTACAAGTTTTCTATGGAAGATGGTAAACCAGTGAAGATTCCCCTTGTTGGTCATTTCAAGTTCTCCAGCGAACAATGTCTTGGAATGGATGAGGAGAAGAAGGAAATGGAAAAGGTCCTTTACTCTAGTGCAGTTAGATCAGTCATGTTCATGATGGTAAGCACTAGACTCGACATTTCTCAGGAAATTAGAGTTCTCAGCAGATTTGTGAGTAATCCCGGGAATGAGCTTTGGCTTAGGATAAAGTGGTTACCGAGGTACGTGAAGGCTCGATTGCAGCCGGTGGTAGCACTCTCAACAACCGGGGCAGAGTACATAGCGGCTACAGAAGCCATAAAGGAGGCTATGTGGAGCAAAGGGTTATTGGACAAGTGGAAGGTCCTAAAAAAGCAGGTGGTGGTGTCTTCGGATAGCCAAAGTGCGTGGCACTTATATAGGAACCTGGTGTTCCATAAGAGGACTAAGCATATGGATGTTCGGTATCATTTCATTCGGGAAAATGTTACGAAATGATGGATTCATATGGACAACGTCACAATGAAAGAAAATCCGACAGATTTAGGTACTAAAGTTCTACCTCTAAGTAAGTTCAATCATTGCCTTAGACTTCTTAGGATTGGAGTCGGTTGATATGGTGACTTAAGTTAAGTTTGGATCCTGAGTTCTCTGCACAATGGGTTCGGGTTTAATCGCTTAGACAAAGGTAGAGATTGTTGGTATTTGTCTAAGGATTAAACTGGTTGAAGAATGAATCTTTATCAGGCCTTGGCGCCTCACCCTAGGAGGTGTGCTCCTTAGCGCCCAACAAGGAGAAGTGTTCAGCCCCAGGTGTGCGCAGCACCCTAGGAAGTGTGCGTCTCACCTCCCAGCAAGGAGGAGTCTTCTGCCCAAGTGTGCACCACACCTCAGGAAGGGTACTCCGCAGCACCCAGAAGGTGGAATTAGTGTGCCCTGGCTTGAGCCCCGACCTGCCCTGTTTTGAGATGCGACGCTAGGTACACCTGATACTTCTTGATCATCACTTTGGATTGATGCGTGAGGCTTGACTGAAACACACAGGATCACTTAGACTTGTTTAAGGGCTATGATTGATTGGTCCTTAAGATCTAAGGGTTGAGATTGACTTCAAGATAGGTTCAAGAAGTGGTGCACTATATAAAGGGTCACCAAGCTTCAATCTCAACAAGACAAGACAGATCATCTCAACACGAGAGAGATCAAGTGCAGAGTGTGTGTGAAATAGAACACATGGTGTGTCCGAGTGCAAAGTCACAAAACACATAGGAGAGACTCATTCAAGAGAGGCTGGTTGTTTAGAGGGAGTGTAGTATAAATTGGGGATTCAAGGGCCTTGTAAGTGGAATTTTCTTGGGGAAAATTCCAGGGAAACTCAAGTCCTTATCACTTTTTTTTTCTCTTCTTTCGTTCTTCAAGAACAAGATGTTTCTTGAAGAGGTGTTGCTGTAACTTGTAAGAACTCATTGATTTAGTGCAGAGGGTTCGAAGAAGCTCATGGAGACGTAGGCACATTGCCGAACATCGATAATAATTGCTTGTGTTCTTTCTTTGATTGGTTTGATTCCTGTTTTTTTCGGTTTTATTACAAGTCATTCTAGACTTTGGTGTTTGGAAGATCACCACCTGGACATCTTGAGGTGATTTCCAATAGATACTTATTCTTCACAGTTACTCGATTTAACTCCCTATAATTAATGTATAACCACATAGTTCCATCTTTTTTTTTCTCATAGATAAAAGAAGAGCACCCTAAGGTGATACACTCGTCTAATGAATCCCTTATCTAACAACTCTTGCAATTAAATTTTAAGTTCCTTAAGTTCAGTTGGGGCCATACGATATGGTGCAATGGAAATGGGAGTAGTATTAGAAACTAGATCTACAATAAACTTAATTTCTCTATCAAGTGGCAACCCTGGCAACTCCTCCATAAACACATCAGGAAATTCACTAATTACTGGAATATTTCTTAACTCTGGCACTTCCATTTTACAATCAATCACAAAAGCTAAATAACAACTACAACCCTTTTGAAGCATACATCATACTTTTAAAGCTGATATAATACTCATAGGTATATCTTTATGAAATTCAAATTCATCCACCCTAGGGACTTGAAAAATAATTATTTTCCTAAAACAATCCACACAAGAATAATGTGCTGCTAACCAATCAATACCCAAAATTACATCAAAATCTACCATCTTTAAAGGAATTAAATCCATACTGAACTTATTCCCAATCAATTACAATACACAACCCCTATATACTTTTAACTACTTCCACATTATTCCCAACAGAAGTTTCTATAGATAAAATACAATCTAGAGATGCATATCAACATGTATAGCAAAAGATACTGACACAAAAGAATGTGTGCATCTATAATCAATTAAAATTCGAGCATCTAAACCAAATAATAGAACCACACTTGTCACCATGTTGGGATAAGCTTGGATATCCTATTGAGTAAGTGACTAGACTCTACCCTGAGCTCTAGATTTACGGGCTGATGCACTCCTTTGAATAAGTTGTCCATGTCCCACTCCTTATCCATCCCCAAACTCTTGATAACTACTGCCCCTACCAAGACTCTACTATCATCTACTACCATTCTTATCTCGAAAAGATCTTGGACCATGCTGACTACCTCTAGTACCTCTTGTACTCATTGTGCTTGAAATAGGTGTCACACATTGATTGTAATCATGTGCTATATGACCTCTAGGACCACAGGTATGACATATCAAATCAGTAAATCAACACTCTATAGTGAAATATTCGGATTGCCCACACCGAAAACAAACTATGGTTCTGTGTAAAGGAGTTATCCCACTAGGTTTTCCTTGTATTTGTGACATGGTACCTCAAAATTGTGACCCATATCCAAAAGAGCGACTAACACTAGGCACACTATTGGGACAAAACCTAGAATCTGATCTCCTCGATTGAGATACTCCAAATGATTGCCTCTATCCTCAAAACTTCCTTGTTTGATCTCTTAAGTTTCCAAATTATAACTGATACAACAATTAAAGCCTCATCTATCAACTGAGCAAATGATGTAATCTCCAAGATAGAAATTAAATAACGAATCTCCCAATGAATTTTATCTAGGAATTCATGAATCCTTTCACTCTCAGTACTCACTAAAGATGAGGCATACCATGATAAGGCTATAAATCGAGCTTTAAAATCAACTAATCTCATTTGTGGAGTCTGACAAAGCTCAACAAACTTTTGACGCTTCTGGGCTTTATAGGTATCAAGAAAATGTTCTCTAAAAACATCTCCACAAAACTATCCCAAGTTTGAGGTTGTGAAATCATACAAATTGCATCCCATCAATAAAGTGCCTCTTCTGCACAAAAAATAATAAAAAAAAATTATACAAAGGTAATATTTTGTCCATCAGTAATGTCCATGACTGAATATAGAGTATCCATTCTTCACAAATTTTTGGTTCAGTGGAACCAGAAAATAAAGGTGTGTTCATTCTTCCAAAACTGTTCAAAGGTTATACTATAGAGCTCTGGGCGAAGTACTAATTGCTAAAGTCTCTCTTCTAACTGAACTATAGGCTTTACCTCAGATCCATTAGCTACCTCTCTATGCTACTGAGTGTTTAAATGTTGCTCCTCAGACATATGAGCAAAAGCATCAAATTCTTGTGTCACAAGAACAGGATCAACTTGTCCAGTCTGAGTAGCAGCTACGAAAACATTAACCACAAGAGGATGACTAGATAAATTATTCTCTCTAGAAGGAGCATGCTTTACAGGTGACTCATTAATAAGAAACAAACTCACTGACATGAGCTTCAACTAGAATATTACGAGAAGTCCTACCACGACCTCAATCTCAATCTTGACCTCCACCACTATCTCTACCACTACCACTACCACTACCACGACAACGTCCTCTAGGTGGCATCCTAAAAAATCCTACAAGCATAATAAACTATTTGTTACTCGTCCAAATCTTTTCTTCAAATTCTTTATTATTATTTTTAAAATAAGTCTACAGATTCTGAAAACTAATAGCTATGATACCAAAAATTGTAACAACCTAAACCCATAAGACTACCCTTATGAATCTAGACATATAATCAAATTAAATAATATAGTTTAATATGAACCTCAATATTCCATTTTCATTTTCTTCATACTTATCTCAATAAAAACTTTAAATTCTCACTTCCCATCCATAGATAAAAATATATTACAAACCATATTAAATTTATCCAACCTCTTAACAACATAACCAAAATAACCGTTATCTAATTACAACAAAATGTAGCTTAAAGAAAGGATTCCATAAGATACTTCCTAAACAAGAAGAGGCTATTGATAGCGAAAATGACTTCAAAAATTCCTCCAAACCTGGCCATTTCTCCAAAGAAACAACCAGTTGGCTTTTAAAAGCCGACATGAGTTTAAAGTACCAAAATTTAAATTCTCATACAACGAGAAATAACATTTATCATATAAAACACACAAATACGATGATAAATCATTTAAAACATGAACTCTGAATTTAAACCAGATATAGATAATTCTTCATATATCATAAAAAATCAATATAAATCATCAATTGGTCATGACTTGAAAATCATCAAATAACTTCTTGTCATTTTCTTATCTTCAAAACTTATGAATAATTTAATCATTTGTTTATGGATTGGTTTCCAAAGAGCAAGCACACACACACACACACACACACACACACACACACACACACACACACATATATATATAATCATCTTCGCATATCCCCATATCTAGCAGGATACATACATAATATAATAAATGTCCTTATATCTAGCAAGACATGTATCCAGATACTATAATAGACTGTAGTCGAGGGCAGAGTAATCTATTGGGCACACCCTTATCATCATCGTGAATCATCATACTGTAGGATACATCCAAAATATAATAATAAATGTCCCCATATTCAGCAGGAGACTTCTGTGTATTATTACAACATCAGTACCAAGCCCATTCTTATCATCTCAATAATAAATTTTTCCTCAATTCTTCGTCATACTCAAAACACCATTTCAGTAAAAATAAAGATAAATCTTTGTCATAATTTAGTCAAAAATGACCAATCGTTTCAAATCAGAGGTAAAATTTCATTCTTTTTCACAAAATCTTAATCCAGCTACAAATTCATTTTTTTCCTCAACATTGAAAGATTAAATAGTTTATAGACTTCAAAGCATAAAACATATTTTTACCATATAAAAAGCAATGAGGATTTATATAGTTTGGTAGTAAAAACTCACCAATCTAGATAGTTTTCACAAAATAGGGTTACTCGAACCTATTTTTCCCACCGTACCTCTTATAAAAAGAATATGCTAACCGATATTACAATCTTATAACTTGATCTAAAACCTTATAATGGGTTAAATGCATGTATATATGTATGCATGTTCCAACCTATTTTCAAATTCAAAGTTTTAGTTACTTTAACTCTTTTCTTTCATACTTAACTTTGAATCAAATCCAAACTTATTAAAGAGAAATACGAGGTTTTAAATTCTTAAAATCATGATTTCTATATGGAAAAGAACAAGAGAGGAGGAGATTACCACCACAAAGTTTTTGTTAGAAACTTCCTAAACCCAATCTTGAATGATCAAATTCAATAGATGTTTATGAAAAATATCAAGTTTCTTTTGATTGTTTGTAAGTTTAAAGAGAATTTTGGAGAAACATAATTTTAGAGAGATAAATGAGAATTTTGAATGAGAAATGAAGTTTAAATGAAGAATGAAATGTTTATATATAAGCAAATCCTAGTTAGGCACCTGCCCAGGTG